>VSDK01021871.1:58812-74868 GCA_009767595.1 Symbiodinium kawagutii
CCCTTGGGCCAAATGCATCTTGGCCCACCACGGTAGGACCTAACAGGTCCAGGCAGCAGCTGTGGGAAACATTGGCTACCCAAGCCGGTTTCCCCGAACCGTTCTGCCTCACACCGGAACTCATTTATACTGTGGTTGGGGCATTGAAGATTGCAGGTTACCGCTCAGCCGAGCTGTACCTGGATTCAGCCAAAGCCCTCCATATCGCGAGCGGTTGGCCCTGGACCGACCAACTTGCACAAGCTCGGAGGCTCGCCATTCGCAGCTGCAAGCGAGGCTTGGGCAACCCGAAGCAAGCAGGTGGCCTACCTTTGCCGCGCCTGGGCGCCTTGGTCCATCGCCAGCAGCCATACTCGGATGAGGGACCGCTTTGGCCCGCCAGAGCAACTATTTTAGCTTCTTGGTGGTTGCTTCGCGAAATCGAAGCCTCACGTGCCACAAGGTCCCACATCACGTTTGACCATCCGGCCAAGAAGGTCACGTGGAGACTGCCTTCCTCCAAAACGGATCAGGCAGCACTGGGAGCCTATAGGTCGCACCGTTGTGCTTGTGACTTTGGGCCATCTTCGATCTGCCCTTATCACTTACTGCTGGCGCAGTTTAATGTGGTGGGCACGGAGGATTCGGCACCGATTTTTCCTTCATCATCGGGCAACCCCGCTACAAAGGCGGGATGGGCGCACACTTTCGAGATGCTTGCGCAAGCGTTGGGCCTTCCCACGCGCCATCCCAACGGGGCCCGGATGTACACAGGCCATTCTGCTAGGGTGACCGGAGCCCGCCACCTAGCTTCGACTCAGGTCGAGTTGTGGCGAGTGCAGCTCTTCGGTCGTTGGGGCAGCTCTGTCTTTTTGCATTACATTCAAGATGCGCCGATGTCACAGCTGGACAGCCTCGCTTTGGAGACAGGCGCCAAGCTATCAATCGAAGAGGCGAAGCTGGAACTGCAAGCCCTTCTTCGACAGACGACGGCGTCACAACAACAGAGCATTGCCACTCCTCCTGCAGAGATGCTTGAAGATTGCGAGGCAGCGATTGATCCAACCATCCCTGCACCACTGGCCCAGAGATTCGTTCTCAACACAAATCCTGGAGGCAAAGTCCATACACCACTTGAGGCTGAGGTAGAGCTACACCCTCGACAGTGGAGGACTCGGTGCGGATGGCGTTTTGGCCTTCACACAGCGGAAACGCAGTGGTTGACACAGGCCGAACTGGACCAGTCGTCGCATGCTCGCTGTTCCAAGTGTTTCAATTTACCTAGCAAATCCCCTCTGCAACCCAAGTCAAATTCATCTTCTGACTCATCGTCCACCTCTGCGAGTTCGCAGGTGGGGTGAGTTTAGAGTTGGACGTTCTGTCAGGTGGCGAACAGTTAACTGCCCTGGGTGTGGATGTCAAACATCCATAACAGGGCAGTGACAAAACGGCCAACTTGAAAACAGAGTCCTCTCTTGCAAGGTGGGTGGCAGGGGTTTGCGTAGAGCCGATGTCGACTAATCACATTCATGTGGGGTCTGACATGAGGCCAGCTTGGAATGGGGCACATGGTCGTGCCATTTTGGCTCAAGGCCTTTTGTTTGCCCACCCATTTCATTCCCACCCATCGCGGTGGCGAACAGTTAACTGCCCTGGGTGTGGATGTCAAACATCCATAACAGGGCAGTGACAAAACGGCCAACTTGAAAACAGAGTCCTCTCTTGCAAGGTGGGTGGCAGGGGTTTGCGTAGAGCCGATGTCTCTTTTCTCTGTTTTGTTGCTTTCCGACTGTTGTTTTCTTATGTGTCAAATGTGATATTTGTTCACATTTACACATTGCATGCATGTACGTTTGCACTCTCTACCGCGTACTGGGTATCAATGCATCCATGAATTTGCCTATGACTGTATGCATGTACATATGTTTGCTTTTGCAGCACAGAATTGCGCGGAATGGCAACCCTCTTCTGAGCCCCGAATCATACCAAACACACTGTCAATATCAGGACATGGCACAATTCCTTTTTTAATGGACCACAAGGATAGTCAGAATGCTACAGGATTATTACCAATATTCCATGGTATTTCTAGTTTGCTAAACTACCCTTGCAGTACTTCTCATATCATCATTATCGTTCTTGCAATCATGACACATGATCATTACTGATCGTTGTCAGTTCTAGCTAAATCAACATTAGTAACGATACTTGTCTTATGATTATCATCACAATCACTTGAATAATCGCTGTTCTTCAGTGTTGCTATGAGAATAAGTACGATTGTCACACATGTACTGGAATATCATGCGCTCCACACATGTCTGAATTTACTACAGGGATTGTACGTATATATATATATATATATATATCAGTATGGGAGTTTTATGATATACACACGTATTTTGTTGTTTTTGTTTTTTTTTTTATACAGATACCTAGCCAAACACATATATATATATATATAGACACACGCATAGGCACACACACACACACAATCTCGTGTATACCTACTTTTTTGGCAGCACTTTGTCGCAGTGACAGGCCTTGAGATATGGCCCCACTCTCTGAAAGCGAACCTCTTGCAGCTCAGTGAACCACTATCTGAGCTTCAGGCGCTGAGGCACCAGAGGATGGATGGATGGATTGCTAAATCAACAGATCAACAGTTCATAAATCAACAGATGGATCCTGGAAGTGGAAAGAAAAATCAGGAAAGGCATGAAGAAAGACATCACCCGATAGCTCAGCAGGTACATCAAAAAGGGGAAGCATCGAAAGAACGAAGTAAAGAAATGAAAAGACGCCAATGAATAAAACGGGGGAAAAAGCCAGGCCGAAAGGAAGAACATCTGTAAACAAAAACGACAAATCAAGAGGCCCAACTTCAGAAAAGTAGACATCGAATAACAACGTGCAAGAGGGAAGGAAAAGAGTTAAAGCACAACATGACGAAAAGGGTTGATGCTGGCAGAGCGGCTTTCCACAGGATTGATGGACGCATGGAGGGATGCATGGATTGATGCATGGATGGAGAGAGACACCTTTGCAAACACAGCTTTGCTCGCCAGTAGTCCCTCCAAAATCCAGCCTGGGGTCACAGCCGACCACCCAAAAATAAAAGGTTGATCAGGGGCACATACGTTTTGACTCAAGGCCAGTGCTTCACCAGATCAACCAAAGGGTTTGATTATTTCAATCTTTTCTGGCTAAGGGCCTGTATTTGGCTAGAGAACCGTTGGCTGGGTAAAGGTTCCGCAAGAACAGCGCAAATAGCAAATTCTGAACTGCTTTCCCAACAACCACAGAATCTCACAAATCGAGTCCCTTTGTTCACGTGCCACAGTCCTGCCTTATCACCCATCCTGAAACCCATCTGACAGTTCGAACACAAGTGATTCAAGCGGACAACTTAGAAAGAAGTTGGCGATTCTAGACTTCCTAGATTAATAGCACACCCATACGGCTAAGGCAATGACATATTGGCACTTGCATTTGGAGCAGCTAGCTCATTTACAGTACAGATTCCTGATTCATGGCTAGGTGGAATATCTCTCGCGACGCATTTTGAGCAACATGAGCTTTGCCTTTCAGGAGCTTTCTTCCCCTTCCCGCCGCGTACCCACCCTCACCAAAACAGCAGAGCTATGTTGGAACGGCCTCGCAGGTAAGTGGACATGGACTGCTTTCCAAAGCTGGTAGATCCTGCAGAGAGCTTCCTGTGCTGCCTGCCCCTAGGCGCAGGAGTTAAGGCTGGCGAATGTTGGAATTTGTGCTCGATTCAGTCGATTTCTTCATGTTGGACCCTTGGCTTGAGCCTTTCAAGATTGCCAAGTTTTACTCATTTGCCTCTCCCCTCAACTCTTCTTTAGTTGTGGTGTCCAGTCATCCCAAGTCGCATTTTCGTTCAGCTCTTGATGTGGCCCCACTTGATTCTGGTGCTCTACACTGTGGCCACAGCGGCTTGGTTGCAGTGCTGAAGTTTTAGAGACAAGACGACAGGTTAGCTTGGAAGATCTCCACTGGAACTTGACTAAGGCAGTGGAAAATCTCATTGGGCAAGATAATGGTTGACGACTCAGCAAGCATCAAGCAGTGGTGAGCACAGCCTTTGACCATAATGGGTGACACCAGTAGCATTAGAGGATCTTAGTTCATGGTAGGCATCGCATCTACAGAGTACGCAAAATATCATGTTTTGAGCCATTCTGGGGGACGGTCTCTAGATTTACATCAAGAAGTTCCCCTGAAAGTTGGGAAGTTCCCCTGAAAGTATCAACAACTGCCAATGACAGTTGGGAAATCACTGGCTGAGTTCACTCCCTGATTGGCTCCCCAGCCATGCTGGGCTGGGGCGAACCTCAGGGTGCTGATCAGTTCTGGCTTTCCGATAGGTGCTCCGGGAGCGTCGCAGATGTTCGAGACGATTTGGTCCTGATCTTACTGTCGGGTGTTGGATGATGTTGGATGATATGAACAATCAGATTGGTCATTTTCCATAGGTTTCCATAGGTTTCCGTAAGTTTCCATAGGTTTCTATAGGTTTCCATAGGTTTCTGGAGGTTTCTACAGGTTTCTTTAGTCATTCACGGTTTGATTGCTATCCAATCATTCGCCAGAACCCGAAAAAAGCAATTGTCAAATCATGAACTGCAAGCGCTTTTGATCGCGGCAGGTCTTTGTTTGGAGTTCCCATTCTCTTTGCCGGTCTCTGGGGAGCATATCACCGTGCAGAACCCCACGTGACCACCTTGGCGCATTTTGTTCAGCCCAAGGGACTCATTTTCCGCGGGCTCCAAAACCAGGTACGCTTCTACTGGTACTACCTGGTGGCCAGTTTCATGATTGATGTGGTGGGCTCCCAATCTTCATTGTCTCACATGATGCTGCTCTTTTTTGACTATCTTGAGAGTGGAAGACAGACACTTTTCTGAATTCGGGTGCCCTTTGTGCCCTTCAGTTCTACATCGTGAATCTTTTCATTCTTCAAGACGCGTGTGTGCACTTGAAGCTGTCAGAGGCGGCCTCTTCCTCAGCAAAATCATGTGAATCTTTCAGGGGAATTTATGAGAATTTATGTGAAAAGTCGACAAGCTGGAAACTCGGGTGCAGTAGGAGCAGGAGTAGTAGGAGCAGCAGCAGGGCTATTCCCTGGTAGTGCTACCATTTGTTCCCTTAGGAGAACCATCTTGAAGCCATTTTCATGTGCCCTCCCAAGCCGAGGCACATGGTGGCCAAGCCTTTGCCTGTGGCGTGGCACGTAGTATCAGCACAACTGCAGCAGTTGTCGGGGACTCACTGGCTGGTGCAAGGTGGTTGTAACACCGTAGAGCCAAGTGCAAGTCATTCCATGAAGTTACCAGAGGTATCCACAGGTATCCACAGGTATCCACAGGTATCCACACGTATCCACAGGTACCACTGATCAATGGCTGGAAGCGACACCTGATGTGAGAAAATCATTTTGTGCAGATCGACTATGGGAAGCACGGAGTGGCACGGAGTTGATGTGGACATCTGTGGACCAAGGTGTTCGTCATTGTAGCTCTGTACTTGATCTATATCGTTTGGTCTTGGTGCGAGGACGGGTGGAGCGGGTGAAGCCTCGATCCCAAAGAGTTCCAGCCGCTCCAAGAAGCACCAAGTGAGATATCCAACCAACTTAGAGACGAATAGACATTGATTATGCCGTTATACATAGATAATTGTATAGATGAATCAATAACATACATGTTCTATATGTATATACATACATACATACATATATGTATATATATATATATATATAGATGCACGATATATATATATATACATACATATATGTATATATATATGTATATATTCATACACCCTATATGTGTTCTCCACGCGCTCCCATCACGTGATTCAGCGAGATTCACCACATCAGCAGCTCCAGGATCTGGACAGCAACAATGCATCGGATGTTGCTCGGCAGATGTGCCACCAGGATGACGTCACCCAGTGGGTAACCAGGATCAACCACTGAACCAGGAGGTGACCAGGATGACATCAACCAAGATGATCAGGACCTGTGGCTGATCAACCCACCAGTTGGATCCGTTGGATCTGTTTCTTCAACCAAACACCTGCAGTTGATGTCATCAACCAGTAGGGGATCAACCAGTTATCAAGCAAAACTGGTTGATGTTCAATCAAACA
Source organism: Symbiodinium kawagutii (assembly GCA_009767595.1). NCBI lineage: Eukaryota > Dinophyceae > Suessiales > Symbiodiniaceae > Symbiodinium > Symbiodinium kawagutii. The sequence goes on from VSDK01021871.1 coordinate 64,969, forward strand.
CCAACAGTTGGAAGGATGTTTAACCAATGAACACCAGTTTTTGCATGGTGCTTTTGGTTGACATCAGCCAACAGAATGAAGCAAGAATGAAAGGATTGGGGATGGATTTCCATTGATATTGAAAGTGGCAGCTTGTTGATTTGATAGTCTTGTACTCGTTGGTTGCTGAGGGACCATGACCTCTCTCATAGTCCCTCAACAACCCGGAATACAGGAAGACTTGAAAGTAGTCAACTATTGTGATGGGACATGATTCGTTTCCCTTGGCCCTTGCCATGGCACATATTGCTGGAGTGTGTGAATGAAGCCTACGGGAAAGGTTGGAGGTTGCTGCTAACTCAGGCCATTGCTTCTTTGCTGGACCTTGCAGATGGCATCACACCGGGAAAAAAGCAGCAAAGCTCTCAGATGAACATGGCGTTCACAGCAGCTACAAATAGAATCCAAATCATTCACCTCCCAAATCAATTGACCCCTATATCAGTTATCATCTTAGTCATTTCATCCCAGGAACAACAGGAGCGTAGCAGTGCTCCTCACTGCCCCATGTAGATCTGGGAGGAACCGGTTGCTCCCAGGGCCCTCATGTTGCAGCAGAATTTGCCGGATGTGGTCGGGCCCAGCATGGAAGCGACCGTCCGTGTCTCAGGTGTTGAACCGTGGTCGGTTACAGCGATCTGTGTCCACATGGGTATGGGTCCAAATTCTTAACCCCCAATCTGACCATCTGTAATGGAAATCAAGATCCACTGGAATAAAACCATTGATTTTTAGTATTGACTCTCACACGGTTTATAAACCAATGATTTGCTGTGGACATGGATTTTTCTGGTGTTCTACAGGTGGATGTCTGTGCCCAGGACGCCATCATCAGTGGTGCAACCATCTTCTACGGCTCAGTGAGCAACGCCGTTATCGGAGAGGCCAAAGCGGTGGGAGGACTCAGCATTGCATCGCCACGCGCGCGACGCGCGGGTCTCCTGGGGAAGCCCTGGACATCCACTGCTGCACCGGTATCAGCATCAGAACAGATTGTAACATTAGGTATTAGAACAGCTGGGGTAATGTTAGTACATATTAGTACCACTATTAGTATATGCCTGTAGGATTCTGTAGGTATGTATTCAACTCCGTGTACAGCATATCTTTTCCCGTAGTCTGTGTGGTTCAATGTGTTGGGTTGTTGTTATCCCAATGCTATCTCCTCAGGATAGACATCGACAACTCAACCAGCATGTCACAGCTTGAATATGAATTGTATTGATTAAAACAACATTGTCGCCTTTATTGTCATGTACGCAACGATCGGTCATTGATTATGGAGGATGATCTTCCAAGCGGTTAATAGTTTGATTCTTTCGTAGACATAAATCCTAGCCAGGCGAGTCAATGACGGATGAGGCAGCATAGCACATCAAATCTACATAAAGAGCTCCTCGTATCTGCTATTCTTGGCTTTTCTCTTCTACCCAGCTTGTTAAAGGATCACAATTCCTGAAGTCCTCCACCCCTAACCCTTACGAGGGCAGCTGCTTCCGGTGATTCGTTACGAGTTGCAACCCTTACGAGTTACACGTTGGGGATGCTCCACCGGTGCCGCGGCCCTCAAGGTCACGCAATTCGCGGTCACATCGCTGGACGACATTGAAACCTATGCCATTGGCGCCTGAGATCTCCGAACGCGTGGCTGGTTTCAGTAAGCAACAAATCAAATGTAAGGTGAATGTCAGCCATTTGTATCAAACAACCAAGATCTATCAAGGAACATATCATAGATTGGTTGATATATATATATATAAATATTGCTGTGTTCGGTTGACTGTCGATATAGTGGTCATTAGTATGGTAAGCCATTCAGATCCATGTTTGGTCGATGTTGCTGGGTATATAGGTGCTCATCCCAATCTTTCCGGGGAGTTCCTAGAAACAAACCAGGGTTACATGGGATTGCGTACTGTCCATGGCTCATCTGAGCACATCACCAGATCATTGGTGGTACGTAAGGCACAGTAGTTGACAGCTTGCATTGTCAGGCCCACAATGAGCCCCACCGCAAAGATGAAGATGCTTTGAGTAATGACATAGTGCCAACACAGAGTGACTTGCCATTTTTTTGTATGAGCACTGGTCAAAACGTGAAAACGTCAAAACATCATTCCTTTCAATGTCAGGCCCCTCCCAAAATGCAGCCCCCTGACAAGTCACTGCACCAGAGGGGTCAACTGTGAGAACAAAGCACTCCCTTCATTTGGGAACCGAGGCCGTGCGTGAAACAAGGCGCTGGGATGGGCGCTTGATCTGTCACGCCATGTGTCTCTGGGGATGTCCATAGGTTCTGATCAGCCCCTAGCACGCACCAATCCCGTTAGGATCGTTTGTCTTCCTGGGAAAATCATAGGTCGCACGATTTTTGGTCCCACGATGTGCTGCATGTGGCAGGAACCCAAGGAGACACTTCTGCAGATCTAAAGGATCACAACGGCCTCGGGAAAATCGCCGAAGATTCGTGTCGCATGTGGACAAGTTGCCATGTGAATCATGGAAGATATCTCTGATGAACTCATTCTTTGACCAAACATTGTTTTTGCATGTGATTCCTTGCCCTCTCATGGATCGTAGCCGCTACATCTCAGCTTGGCTCCTGTCGCAATGGATGTGGATGTGATCTCGCCGGGTTCCAGAATCCGCATCAGCCCAAGATCGCAGCAACTTGGCGTTCAGCAACGCTAGTGATGCAAGCAGCAGCAGCATCCTCCATGTGACCGTTGGTTTGGCCTCAAAAAATGCCTTGGAACATGTTCCAAGCGTTAGGCTTCAAAGCATGTTTGTTTGGAAGCCGCGTCAGGACTACGGAGCTATGTTTGCCTATTCCTGCGAAGGTGTACCAGCCAGACTTTGACAAACTCAGCAAAGATGCTTCGATTCTTGAAGAGGCACCAAGAGTTTTGCATAGTTTTGCTATGTGGAGAATCTTTATCCTTTGCTTTCTCTAGGGGACACGTGTATATATATATATATATAGATAGATAGATAGATAGATAGATAGATAGATAGAGTTCATCTCTGCTTTCAGAGGTTTGATGCTTTATTCCTTCCATGACATCTTCCTATGACTCGCTGCGTTTGTAAGAGGGGTGTGCATGATGCTGCACAGTTACCCTGCAACTCAAAACTGTAAATGGGGAAAACCTGACGCGATCAGTTTAAAGCAGAAGCTGTGTCCGAACCAGCTGTGAAGCTCAGTGGTAAACCTGGGCAACGCATCCAGTTCTTGGTTTCAACGCATTGGTTTCATGCAACGCACAGGACTTGGAAGAACTGCGGAGCAGAATCAGAAGTATGGACGTCGGCAGCCCAGGAGACCCCTTGTCGCCCTGGCGTGGTTGAACATCATGCGATGGAAGATGCTAGTCACGGCTATCATCTGAGACAATGTTCAGCACAGATGGCTGATGATTTACTATTGGACGGTCATGAAGATATCAGTTTTATTCACAGAACCATGAGGATGTGTTGAATCTTGGACCGCAGGGCTGTGAGTAGCTTGATCATGGCTACCCTCGGCAGTAGTGAATCCTTCTCCAGCAAGGGGTGCTTTGCCGGGCTATTCTGGCGACATGTTGACGGTATGTTTAGTAGGATCTTGAACTACTAGACTTCGTAAATGCATTCTTGATCTTTCATGATCACTGGGTGTATTACGGCGGGCTTTCTGTGGTTTCCACTACCTACCCCTAAACCAACACACTCAGAGCTGGGCTGTTTTTGAGGGCAAATCTTGGCATGGCAAGATGGCTATGGATGACCAACATCCACATGCCAATCACTTGATCACTTGCAACTCGTAGCTGCAGATTCCTCAGGCCCCGAAGCTTTCCCTTGAAGTTCAACCTACGACAGCCTTGGTTTCACCACCTGGGTCCTGACCCGAGCCGACAAACAGCATTGAACCAGGAAAGAAACACGCAATGAAGGCGATGCTGAATACATCAGCCAGGGATGTAAACATTCTAACGGTCGTATGAAACGCTCATGTCAGATGTAGCTTCATGGCTACAAATCCAACTGATGTCTTCAAGGCAAACGAACAAACAAAGGGATGATATGCATGGGATCATTGCAGGTCGAGCATGGGAATACTGAAGAATCTGCAGAGAAGCTTTGAAGAACTCTGAAACTCTGTCAGTTCACCAGTTTCTCCAGTTGGAGCTATAGCTGGAGTCAAAGAGCTAAGCATCCAGCAATGTCCAGCAGTTCTCCAGTTGTGTTTCGTTGACAGGTCCCAGCTGATCTCAAGTACGAACCCAGCTCTGAGCACCATAGCTAGTTCTGTGCTCAACGACAAGGCGGGACATGGAAAAACCACCCGTTGCGATTTTTCGCAATGTGAATGGTGATGTTGTGGCTATGGAATGGCTATGTCGTGGCTATGGAATGGCTATTGAATGGCTATGTCGCAAAAAACCGAAAGTTGATGTCAGGGAAAAGATCATAGGTCTCATTAGTGCAGGAATGTGCTGATAGTTTGCAGCATGAAGCTCAAGGCAGCCTGAGATGATCCTCCAGATCTCACTACTCAATTGTTGGTTGGTAGATGATTCTTAGTCTTATAGAATGGGCTAGCGCCCGGGTGCCGCCGACCCCTCTAAGATGGGGGGCGGGTGCCTGGGGCAGTGGTTGTCGACATTCCTTTGCTCATGTTGTTGCCATGCAGCCTGGATGCCTTCGTTCCACCAGACTGGCTTGCTGTTGCAAAGCAGGGGAGGGATCCTGAGCAGGAACTGTAGGGGTTTGGAACTGTTACGTTTGCCCGTGCTGCAGCGGAAACGTGACGAGCAAAATCCGAACAGGGCGGGTCGACCATAGAAGCGTATGCGGCAATCAATTTTATGTCAAAGATGGAAAAGTCAGTTTGAAGACACGGCATTATAAACATTTTTGCCCCATATGTCGCACGGCTGTTTGGTCACCGCGTGCAAATGGAATCATACACAGCAAGCACAAGACGCCGGGTGGCACCCTGTGCAGCAAAAGAACATGGCATGTGAAAGAAGTCGGTGACGCTGGTGACTGCACTGCCGGCTTCCAAAGTACGGTTTGAAAATTGTTAAACAGAAAAGAATTGATGAAGCTGAACCCCCTAAAAAGAAGTGCTGTTGGCCTTGGTATGGGTTGTCGGCCTTGGTATGGCATTGCCTTGCTGCTGTACTTCCCCAGGCTGTCGCCGTAGCCTTCGCCTGCTGTTTGCGTGCCTCGAGAACGGCTAAAGGGGGGTTTCCGGCCGGGCAAACAGCAAGGCTGAACCCCCTAAAAAGGAGTGCTGTCGGCCTTGGTATGGGTTGTCGGCCTTGGTATGGCATTGCCTTGCTGCTGTGCGTTCCCCAGGCTGTCGCCGTAGCCTTCGCCTGCTGTTTGCGTGCCTCGAGAACGGCTAAAGGGGGGTTTCCGGCCGGGCAAACAGCAAGGCTGAACCCCCTAAAAAGGAGTGCTGTCGGCCTTGGTATGGGTTGTCGGCCTTGGTATGGCATTGCCTTGCTGCTGTGCGTTCCCCAGGCTGTCGCCGTAGCCTTCGCCTGCTGTTTGCGTGCCTCGAGAACGGCTAAAGGGGGGTTTCCGGCCGGGCAAACAGCAAGGCTGAACCCCCTAAAAAGGAGTGCTGTCGGCCTTGGTATGGGTTGTCGGCCTTGGTATGGCATTGCCTTGCTGCTGTGCGTTCCCCAGGCTGTCGCCTTAGCCTTCGCCTGCTGTTTGCATCCTCGAGAACGGCTAAAGGAGGGTTTCCGGCCGGGCTATGGCATTGCCTTGCTGCTGTGCGTTCCCCAGGCTGTCGCCGTAGCCTTCGCCTGCTGTTTGCGTGCCGCGAGAAAGGCTAAAGGAGGGTTTCTGGCCGGGCAAACGGCAGGGCTCAACCCCCTAAAAAGAAGTGCTGTCGGCCTTGGTATGGGTTGTCGGCCTTGGTATGGCGTTGCCTTGCTGCTGTGCGTTCTCCAGGCTGTCGCCGTAGCCTTTGCCTCCTGTTTGCGTGCCTCACGCGGGCTAACGGAGGGTTTCCGGCCGGGCAAACGGCAGGGCTGAACCCCCTAAAAAGAAGTGCCGTCGGCCTTGGTATGGGTTGTCGGCCTTGGTATGGCGTTGCATTGCTGCTGTGCGTTCCCCAGGCTGTCGCCGTAGCCTTCGCCTCCAGTTTGCGTGCCTCGAGAACGGCTAAAGGAGGGTTTCCGGCCGGGCAAACGGCAGGGCTGAACCCCCTAAAAAGAAGCGCCGTCGGCCTTGGTATAGGTTGTCGGCCTTGGTATGGCGCTGGCTTGATGCTGTGCGTTCCCCAGGCTGTCGCCGTAGCCTTCGCCTCCAGTTTGCGTGCCTCGAGAACGGCTAAAGGAGGGTTTCCGGCCGGGCAAACGGCAGGGCTGAACCCCCTAAAAAGAAGCGCCGTCGGCCTTGGTATAGGTTGTCGGCCTTGGTATGGCGCTGGCTTGATGCTGTGCGTTCCCCAGGCTGTCGCCGTAGCCTTCGCCTCCAGTTTGCGTGCCTCGAGAACGGCTAAAGGAGGGTTTCCGGCCGGGCAAACGGCAGGGCTGAACCCCCTAAAAAGAAGCGCCGTCGGCCTTGGTATAGGTTGTCGGCCTTGGTATGGCGCTGGCTTGATGCTGTGCGTTCCCCAGGCTGTCGCCGTAGCCTTCGCCTCCAGTTTGCGTGCCTCGAGAACGGCTAAAGGAGGGTTTCCGGCCGGGCAAACGGCAGGGCTGAACCCCCTAAAAAGAAGCGCCGTCGGCCTTGGTATAGGTTGTCGGCCTTGGTATGGCGCTGGCTTGATGCTGTGCGTTCCCCAGGCTGTCGCCGTAGCCTTCGCCTGCTGTTTGCGTGCCTCAAGCGGGCTAACGGAGGGTTTCTGGCCGGGCAAACGGCAGGGCTGAACCCCCTAAAAAGAAGCGCCGTCGGCCTTGGTATAGGTTGTCGGCCTTGGTATGGCATTGCCTTGCTGCTGTGCGTTCCCCAGGGTGTCGCCGTAGCCTTCGCCTCCAGTTTGCGTGCCTCGAGAACGGCTAAAGGAGGGGTTCTGGCCGGGCAAAAGGCAGGGCGCGCGTTTCCGGCCGGGCAAACGGCAGGGCTGAACCCCCTAAAAAGAAGTGCTGTTGGCCTTGGCGTGGGTTGTCGGCCTTGGTATGGCATTGCCTTGCTGCTGTGCGTTCCCCAGGCTGTCGCCATAGCCTTCACCTGCTGTTTGCGTGCCTCGCGAACGGCTAAAGGAGGGTTTCCGGCCGGGCAAACGGCAGGGCTGAAACCCCTAAAAAGAAGTGCTGTCGGCCTTGGTATGGGTTGTCGGCCTTGGTATGGCGTTGCCTTGCTGCTGTGCGTTCCCCAGGCTGTCGCCATAGCCTTCGCCTGCTGTTTGCGTGCCTCGAGAACGGCTAAAGAAGGGTTTCCGGCCGGGCAAACGGCAGGGCTGAACCCCCTAAAAAGAAGTGCTGTCGGCCTTGGTATGGGTTGTCGGCCTTGGTATGGCATTGCCTTGCTGCTGTGCGTTCCTCGGGCGGTGCTTGCGCTTGCGGCCATTGTCTCGGCCCTGTAGATGCCAAGCCAAAGCCAATGTCAGGTCCACGTCTCCACGTCCACGCCTACGGCGATCCCAGGCGCCGCCCCTGCCATGGTTGGCATGAGCAGGGGTCGGCGGATAACTTATATCTCATTGATTACCCAGTGTTGCTCATTGTCAACCCATATTACCAAGACAATGAACCTTTTATCCATCAGCCTCAACCAGTGACCGCATTTTCAATAGCCATTCTCAAGTATTTCAACCGCACCGCTCTCTCCACCATCATGAAATATCATGAGCCATGGATTGATCATTGATCATGAGCTTTTGCCAGTGAACCAGTAAGCAGCCATGACCAGCCACTAAACAGCCACCAAAAAGCCATAATCAGCAATCAATCAATCATTCATCAACCGTGTTTATCAAGCGCTCGTGACCCATTGTGAATCCCTCATCAACCATTCACCAACCATTGATCTGCCATGATTCAACCGCTAAACTTTTCTGATCATTCAATGGTGATCAGTTACGAAGCACTTTCGACCATTGATCTATCATTGCTTGACCATTAAGCTTCACCCAACACTCCCATTTATCAAAGTCATCAACCATCAACCATGGCCATTAATGGGCCATTAATCTATGGCCATTCACCGTTCATGATGCAACCATTGAACTTGAACCCAGCACCTCCAAGCAGACAGGTGAACTGCATCAGACACGAGCTTGCGATAGAGACGCGTGCGCGCATTGCGGGTGATGATGACATGAGTCGCAGGTTTGGGGGCCCCAGTGGGTAGTGTGGTTGGTGTTGGTTGGTGGAGGTGGTTGGTGGTGGTTAGTGGTGGTGATGACGAGTGATGGATGGTCATGTTTTATCGGTTACGGGTATGTGGTGGTCAATGATGGTTATTCAAGGGTTGTTTTTTGATAGTTATTGATGCTTACTGGCGGGGCATTGATGGTTCATGTTCAATGATGCTCAATAATGATTGATCACTTGATAGTTTGGTTCCCAATGGTTGAGAATGGTGAACAATCTTTCGTAGGGTTTGATGCTCCCCATTGGTCAACTTTAACCATCCCTTCAGTCGGTCAATCATTGTTTGGTATTGGATTCTACTACCCGGCTCAAGCATTTCTTCATTGCCAGGAAAGCAGCCAGAGTACTTGATACTTGGATATGCATCCCCACTTTGTAACTGGTAACCAACCATGGTTACAGAGTGTATGACCATTGTCATATCCAATTGTAACCCCAGCTGCACAGTGATTAGAAATCATGATCGATCAAACGCGACTACAACGGCATTGAAGCTGTGGAGCTTGGAGTTCCATGTCGCAGCAACCCGGAGGCTGCGAAGCATGGAGCACAAGCAGAACGATCTGGAGCCATGGGGAGCTGTGTGGAGCTGCACCCCTTGCTGTGTTGAGAGCAGATCAGCAGCTGAGTGGTGTAAGACCCGGAACTGGTGGGGGGTTCTATGCATAACTTGGCCTGTTGAGAACTACATGAGAATTACATGGCTATGGAAAAGTAGATTCGGAGTTTCTAAGTTTGCTGCGAGTCCTCTTCAGGAGCTTCGGTTTCGCAAACTGGATGCCTGGCTGTTCGTCGAAGCTGCGCATCATGAGTGCTGAACCATTGTATGTTCAAACATTTGCATATAGCTTATCATATCATAGCATTTGCATATAGCTTATCATAGCTTATCATAGATTGATTACCTTGTTTCCGTCCGTACTGAATGCAATCCAGCGTTGTCATCCATGACCGAATCCTGCTCCCCGTCTCACGTAGTTGGATTCTATGGTGGTGATGCAATGCATTGTACTTCTCATTGCTTGCATATGATCTGATCAGTTTCCAATTTGATCATGTCTCTTTTGTTCACAAGTGATTGGCTGGTTCACTCATATTTCCCCAGATAGCTGGAAGCTATAGGGGTTCTTACTTCCCAAATAACAGGTCACTGTCGGCGAACTTTCTGGCTGAAGGTGCTGTCGGCAGGTGCTGTCGGCAGGTGCTGTCGGCAGGTGCTGTTGGCAGGTGCTGTGTGGCAGGTGCTGTCGGTGAAATGTGCAGGAATGTGCTGTGGCCAGGTGCTGTCGGCAGGTGCTGTGTGCCAGGTGCTGGTGCCAGGTGCTGTCGGCAGGTGCTGTCGGCAGGTGCTGTCGGCAGGTGCTGTCGGCAGGTGCTGTTTGCCAGGTGCTGGTGCCAGGTGCTGTCGGCAGGTGCTGTGTGCCAGGTGCTGTCGGCAGGTGCTGTCGGCAGGTGCTGTGTGGCAGGTGCTGTCGGTGAAATGTGCAGGAATGTGCTGTGGCCAGGTGCTGTCGGCAGGTGCTGTCTGCAAGGTGCTGGT
>VSDK01021871.1:76765-105681 GCA_009767595.1 Symbiodinium kawagutii
AGGTGGTGTTTTCCAGGTGCTGAGAGCCAGGTGCTGGTGCCAGGTGCTGTTGGCAGGTGCTGTGTGGCCAGGTGCTGTCGGTGAAATGTGCAGGAATGTGCTGTGGCGTTGTGAACAAAGCATGCGGTCAACTTGTTGAAAGCACATTACCTTTTCCTTGTCAAGAGAAACCTCTCGTTCTGAATCACTTTATATCTTGGCCTCTACATATCTGCTCAGGGAGGGTGGAGGGAACTCCATTGTTTTTGGAACCAAAGTTGTTCCACGGGCCGCACATGTCAGCCCGTGCTCGCGGCATTGCTGCGAATCGTCCGCCCCGACCTCACCTTGGCCCTGTGTTGCGAACTTGGTTTGCTGGCTTTGTTACAGGTGTCCTTGCTGTGATTCTTGTGCTGGAATTTTCTTTTCAGTCGGATAACCGGGGTGAGACATCATGCCATGGAGAAGAAACACCGGGACTCCATTCAACCGCCATGTAGAAGAGGGCATTGGTCTTTCAGATGTTAGAGCTGCTGGATCGTCCAGAGGATCGCAGGGAGCCCAGGTCATTGATTTGTGCAGCTCTGAAGATGAAATGGATGAGTTTCAAGAAGTTCACGAACCTGCAAAGGATGGAGACATGGATCGACCCATAGACGATAGTGGTGCTAACCCTTTTGGATTGAAGAAGGGATGGTGGTATGCTAGAGACCTTGAAGATGAGCCATTTGAGATCATAGGCGATGTCAAGCATGAGCTTGAGGAGGTGTCGAATGTTGAACCTGCTGCAGTGAGACTGGGAGCTTCAACAATACCTTCTGGCCCCGTGCTCAGTGACAGGAGTCTTTCTCAACTCATGGCAAATTCATTCGCTGCCACTTCAACTGGAAGCCAAATCGTGATGCCTTGGGAGACGGGTTTTTGCAAAGACCTTTTCAACAATTCGAAGAGCTCTGAAGTTGATATTAGCAACAATTCGCGTTGGGTCAATGTGCCACAGGGGACAGAGCATGCTGACGCTCAAACTGCAAGTGCTTTTGAAGCAGAAGGTCTCGCTCCAATGCTTAGTGGTGCGTATCATGAAAAGGTTCTAATGGCAATTTCAGACAGTACCTTTACGGAGCAACTCACGGCAAAATCTGACTTGGCTACATCCAGATGGCATTGCATTGTGGCGCATTGTTTGTTAGCCTCGGTCACTGGCAGGCAGATTGCAAGCTTAGGCGATGATGATGCAGCAGCGGTGGAAGCTCAGAGGGTCATCAGGGCTGTCATTGGATCGAAGTCTCCAACTACAGCATTGGCCAGGGCTTCCAGTATGTTGAAATATTTGAGTTGGTGTGCCACCTTCTTTCCTGAAGCTGACAATCCCTTTCTTGAAGAGATCGTGTGGCGATACATGTGCCATTTGCAGGATTCTGGTTGTGCGGCTACAAGTGGTGCAAGTTTCATGTCAGCTTTGCGTTATGCCCATTATGTCTTCGGATTTGCTTTGGAACATATCTTGAGCAGTAGGCGATTGCAGGGAAGTGCAGAGCTGTTGTATCAAGAAAAGCGATTTTTGAAGCAGGCCAGAGTATTGACTGTGGACGAGGTGAAGTGGATTCATTCGCAAGTGGAAAACGAGGCGGTGGCAGATTTCGACAGAGCTTTGTTTGCATACTTGTTGGTTGCTATATATGGCAGGTGTAGACACTCTGATTTGGCATACATTGAAGATGTCGAAGTGGATGTTGGAGACAATGTTGGATATTGTCAGATTAGAACCGCCCATCACAAGACGTCACGCACTGCTGCTCAGAAAGCTACTCTTTTGCCGATTGTGATGCCAACAAACGGGGTTCATGGACTCATGTGGATTCAAGATGTCGAAGCGGCATTCTCACGAGTGGGTTTACCATTTGGTGGAAAGGTTCAAGGACCCCTATTGAGGCCATTACAGAGATCAAGAAGTGAAGGTCTTTGTGCTCGAGGCATCACTTCGGCTGAGGTCACGAATTTGCTGCGGTTGATCTTCGAACCTGAGGTGACTGACAGTACTCCTACAGCTGAGCGGGTGTCGTCTCATAGCCTCAAGGCCACGGCTCTGTCATGGGCTGCAAAGTACGGTGTACATCCAAGAGATCAATCCATGTTGGGTCGACATACTGGGGTGGCTATGGAATCGTCGAATGTGTATGCAAGGGATGCTGCTATTCGAGCAGTCTCTGAGCTCGACAAAGTGATTCAATCCATTGCTGAAGGTCGATTTCACCCAGACGCACCACGAAGCTTATACAGGACTTCAGAACCAGTGGAGCAAGTGGAGGCAATGGAACCTTCTGCAATGGAGTCATCCACTGTCAAGAGTGAAGACACGGTGGTGGTGAAGGTAGATCCCGAATGCCTTCTTCCATTTGCAGACTTGACCGAAGCAGAGCCTGTGATGATTCATGGATTGTCATCAGATGACGAGAGCTCTTATGAGAGCGAGTCAAGCAGCTCTTCAGTTCAGCAGCCTGTCAGTAAGGTGCGTAGAGTTCTTCCCATGCAACTGCCTTCTACTCGGTTTTATAAACATGCCACTTCAGGACTCGTCCATTTCCTTCATCCTGTCATGGACTGCTGTGCATCGAAGGTGCTGGCGTGTGGAAAGGTGTTGACACCTAAGTTCATGGGAACCTTGGACAGGGTAGGCCTGTGTAAGCTGTGCAGAGTGCAGGCTGCTAAGCGTGGATCGCTTAACTGAAGGAAAAAGACAAGGCTTAGATGCTATTTGCGTCAGTTGCAGTCATGTGCGGGGCCATGATGAAGAAATGACACATGAGTGTCAGTGAATGCATGGCATTCATATTTTTCTCGGTTGCATTGGCACCGATGATTCATGGTTGCATGGCGCCGTGATGTTTTAGCCGGCTCATGGAGCTCAGGCAGAATATGCATTCTAAGAATGTAACTTTCAAATTTTGGTTTGCACGTTCTTTGAATGTTCTTGTGGCTGATTCAATCTTTTTTCGTGCACTCATATCTTCACTACACTTTCACTTGACTTAGCTTGAAACGGTTTTGGATGACTCTGCATGTTATCAATGCTTTCAGGTCAAATTTGAACTGTAACCAATTGTACCTGACTTGCAGGATTCACTGATTGTTGCATAGCACTTACCTTCAGGCACTTCGGAGGCTGCGACGTCGAAGCCATGGCAACGGTCATTGATTCACAGGCACAGTTCACTCAGCGGCTCAATGACTTGAATGTCTCGCAAGGCTTGAGACGAGGCTTGGGCGCAGCAGGGTTGACTACTTATGGAAGCATGGCATATGCTCATGGACAGCCAGGCCAACCCATAGCAGATGATGCATTTGAGCTTTGGATAACAACAAACATCCATCAAGGGGCTACGGTTGCTGATTTCTCCTCTGCGAAACGGCTTTTGTTCGAAAGCCAAACTCTGGTGCTTGCATCCTTGAAAGAAGCAATTAATGTGCCCGAGCCAACATCCACGAAGCGCGTGCCACCTGCTGAGAGGGAATCAAAGATGACTGCAGTGAGGGCCAGACTTCGCGGTCTGGTCATTGAGGGCCATCTTGAGCCCTCTCATGGGCTTCTGGACATTTGTGCAACGATGCATCAACTCAATGAACTTCGATATATCCCACCAGAGAGATGCACTTCAAGGACTCACGAGGTTTTGCATCATAAGAACCCTGCCAAACAATTGGAGATATCATCAGACAGCTTGGTGATCAAAGAGCACAAGGACACACCGGACATGACAACGTCATCGGCCTTGCAGGTCCAAGAGGCATTGAATCGAAGAGGTATCGCACTGGTGTTTGCGGACTTGGTTCAGCATGAGAATTATGCAAGGTACATTGCTACTTTGTTTAGCCATTTGCACAGAGAGCCACCTCCAGGATATAGCCGGTGCACAGTGAGTCAGTTGGTGCAAGCTGATAAAGCAGTTTTTCAGTTGATGATTGAAAACAACATCAGACCTAAGCGAGATGATGCAGGCGATTTACCATTGGACACAGCTTTGGGTCAGGCTCTCACTAGCTATCAGGTTTCATTTGCATTGATGCCCTTGCCAGCCAAAAAGGAGCCACAACCATCGCCATCCAAGAAGCAGCCGAAATCGTCGCCACCAACTCAGCAAGCCACGCAGCAAGTCGTGAAGGTCAGAAGCAACTTCATGCAGAAAAGTTGGAACAAAGGCAAAGGTTATGGCAAGAGCAAGGGAAAGCAAAGAGTTCCCCCAAGCATTCATAAGTTGGGGGGAGTGGCCAATGATCCAGACAACAATCCAATTTGCTTCCCGTACAACTGTGATGGTTGTGATGACGCTGCAGATGGAGCTAGGTGTCGAAGGTGCCTTCATATCTGTGCAAAGTGCTTTGGTTTGCATCCCATCACACATCACGAGTCGAAGTCGGCCTGACTATCGGCTCCTCCAACGCAGGTTTCCAAGCATGTAGAAAGCTCGCATCCGTCGAGTGCTCCATTGAACTTTCAGCAGATCCCGCATGAATCTCAGGATGTGCCGCCGCCTGCCTCAGTTTTGCCTCAGAACAGCTTAGATGGTGACCCATTGGATGAGTCACCTTTCAACTTTGATTGTCCTGTTATCATAGAGGTATTTTGTGGCACAGCTAGAGTGACTGCAGCGCTTAAGACTGAGGGCATTTTTGGTGCATTCGGTGTTGATCATAATATTTCCAAAGCCACTTCAACTGCCAAGAAATTGGACCTAACTTCGATAGAAGGACAGCGTTTGTTGTTGCGGTGGATTAATTCTCCTTGTGTCGTAGGATTGTTTATAGCGCCGCCCTGTGGCACATGTTCATTGGCACGCTTGATCCAGCTTCGAGATGCTAAAGGCAGGAAGATCCCATGCCCTCAACCCTTGAGGACATGGAGCCATCCTGAAGGAATCCCTTTCCTCAATCCTAAACAGAAAGAGCGGGTTTCGAAAGCAAATCGGTTGTATTCTTTCGTTCAAACCTTGCTACAGGTTGCACATGATCGGAACTTGATTGTGGTCGTTGAGAATCCCAAGCGGTCCTTGTACTGGAGTACCATGTTTTGGACGAAGAAACATATTCGCATGATGTATGCCGCGCACCAAGCTTGTGGTTATGGGGGTCAGAGACCCAAATGGACCTTGCTGGCATTTAATCACAAAAGTTTCATGTCAATTAACAAATGTTGTCCTGGTGAAAGTATTTTTCATAAGCACAAACCTTGGGGCTTGGTACGCGCCCAACATGGAAGCCATTTTTCCACAGCTGAGGAAACCGCATATCCATTTCCTCTCGCACATGCCATCGCTAGATGTTTTTGTGTCGCATTGGTTGAACGTGGTTGGAAACCACCTGCCATTGATTTTTCTCCAGACACTCCGGTGCCCTCTCTCAAACGCATTCGAGCTATCGCAGGCCAGCAACCCAAGGCTGCCAGGTTGCCACCGTTGGTGCCCGAACACAAGAAGATAATGTTGGTATCTGGGCCCATGGACACCATGCAGAAAACACCAGTTTTTCCCATGCAGCGTTTGAAGGCACCAATGCCAATCCCCAGTGGTTGCACCGCCCCAGAGGCCACCATCCCTGCCGAATCCCAACTTCTCCGTATTACACCACTCCGGGTAACAGGGGGGAAGAAAAGTGAGAATGAGAATGAGAATGATAATGAAGGAAACCTTAATCCCTCAAGTTCACACGATGGTGATCATGGTGACCATATAGGTCAGCAAGCTTGGGGAGTTCCATTCACGCCTGAGGAATTCATCGCTGAAGCTGTGACCAAGGGACACCCAAAGTCCTTTGGTTCTTGTCTGCCTAGTGTTCTTGCAGAAGCAGTGGTTGATAACTTCAGTAACCGATCAGCCGCAAACTTAGTGGAAAATAGAATGCAGTGGTTCAAAAAGTGGCTACATATTTCACACCAGTTGCATGCTGAGGAGGAAAAGCTCAAGGCGGGAATGCCACCACACATGTCACATATTCTTAAACCCAAAAGGTTTCTTTTGTGGAAGGCCATGCTGGTTGACATCCAGTATGATGATGTTGCAGTAGTGGATGAAGTTTGCAAGGGAGTAGAACTCACGGGGGATATCCCGGCAACCGGAATTTTTGAAGCTACCTTCAAGTGTGCTGAAATCACAGTGGCGAAGCTCAAAGAGCGATCTCAGGCGGAAAGGATTGCTGCTTTTTACGGAACGCGTTCTTCAGGTGATGACGAGATAGATGCAGCAGTTCTTGAAAAAACTCGACTTGAGGTTGGAAACAATTGGGCCAAGGGGCCCATTCCTTTGAAATCTTTGCCTAAAGATGCTGTGGTCAGCAGGCGATTTGGCTTGAAGCAGACGGCCAAGGTGCGTTTGATTGACGACATGAGCGGTAGCTTGATTAACCAATCCGTGCAGGCTAATGAGAGCCCAAAACCTCAGGGCGCAGATGTTTTAGCTAGTGTAGCCTTAGAGATCCTAAAGCTTGAACCAAAGATGCCGGTGTTGGGTAGAACCTTTGACATGAAATCAGCCTATAAGCAGTTAGCTCTAGCTGAATCGTCTTTGTGGGCCTCGTATGTAGCAATATTCAACCCGGTTTCAAAGACACCAGAAATTTACCAGTTGCTTGCAGCACCCTTTGGTGCCACAAGGAGTGTTTACTCTTTCCTTCGAGTAGCAGCAGGGATTTGGCATCTCGGCGCGAAAGCACTGTCCCTGGTTTGGACGGTGTTCTTTGATGACTTTGTGGTGATGACGTCTTCGCCGCTTGCCAGAAACACCTCCTCCGCTGTGTCATTGTTTTTCAAACTCTTAGGCTGGGTAGTGGCCGAGGATGGTTCTAAAGCTTGTGACTTCTCGGAAGAAATGTCCGCGCTGGGAATATGCATTAACTTCTCTAAGGTCTTGGAGGGGTCCATTGCATTCTCGAACACCGAAAAACGCATCAAGGAATTGGTAGAGACTATCATGCACTTCCTTGATTTAGGTACTATGTCTATAGATGCACAGAGACTTCGAGGCCGCATGCAGTTCGCAGATGGCCAGTTGTTTGGTAGAGTTGGTAGCTTATGCATGAGATCGGTAACAAATCATGCATTCGAGAATGGCGGTGGAAAATTGGAAGAATCTTGCATTCGATCACTTCGACGTTTTGCTGAGTGCTTGAAACTGTCCATACCTCGCATGATTCGCAAAGCTGCAGATGAGACTTGGTACATTTTCACTGATGCATGCTTTGAACCCCAGGGCAACATACCACTTTGTGGAATAGGTGGAGTGCTCATTAATTCTTCTGGCACTATGGTCTCCTACTTCTCGCAGCAGCTTAATCTTGATGCTTTGAAGCTCCTAGGTTGGGGCCCCAAAAAGACGGTTATCTTCGAGGCTGAACTCTTGGCATTAATCACGGCTGTGACGGTGTGGAGAAATTTTATAGGTGGTTCACTGGTAGTGTGCTACATCGACAATAATTCTGCCAGAGACGTTGCAATTTCCGCATCAGCTCGAAACAGTTGTGCAAACAATCTGCTTGATAAGTTGATTGCTATCGAGATGGAAACGAACAGTTTCTATTGGTACGCACGTGTGCCTTCTCCTTCAAACATCGCTGATAAACCTTCTAGGTTAGATTGTAGTCAGATGATTGAACTGGGGGTTGAACCTTGCTCCACCCTTGAAGTCGTTCAATCGATACTGGTTGAGACTCTCGGATAAATGGGGTGATGTCTTCCTTGAAAATAAAAACACGGCACAGGACCAACGAAAACTTTTCTGCGCCAGATCTTGGTGCACTTGAATTCTTGCAGACTTTTCGGCATTCGATTCCATAAGCATCCGATCTTGACTTGTGTTATCTGCCCCACGCCACCGAGTGAAAATGAAGAGCTGCTGAGCTTGCAGTGTGCAGTGGTTTGAGTTGTGATTCAGATGACAAGGTTTAAGGTAAGCATGCGGTCAACTTGTTGAAAGCACATTACCTTTTCCTTGTCAAGAGAAACCTCTCGTTCTGAATCACTTTATATCTTGGCCTCTACATATCTGCTCAGGGAGGGTGGAGGGAACTCCATTGTTTTTGGAACCAAAGTTGTCCCTCCCCACTTCGTTCCCACCCAACTTTGGAACGGGGTGATGTCTTCCTTGAAAATAAAAACACGGCACAGGACCAACGAAAACTTTTCTGCGCCAGATCTTGGTGCACTTGAATTCTTGCAGACTTTTCGGCATTCGATTCCATAAGCATCCGATCTTGACTTGTGTTATCTGCCCCACGCCACCGAGTGAAAATGAAGAGCTGCTGAGCTTGCAGTGTGCAGTGGTTTGAGTTGTGATTCAGATGACAAGGTTTAAGGTAAGCATGCGGTCAACTTGTTGAAAGCACATTACCTTTTCCTTGTCAAGAGAAACCTCTCGTTCTGAATCACTTTATATCTTGGCCTCTACATATCTGCTCAGGGAGGGTGGAGGGAACTCCATTGTTTTTGGAACCAAAGTTGTCCCTCCCCACTTCGTTCCCACCCAACTTTGGAACGGGGTGATGTCTTCCTTGAAAATAAAAACACGGCACAGGACCAACGAAAACTTTTCTGCGCCAGATCTTGGTGCACTTGAATTCTTGCAGACTTTTCGGCATTCGATTCCATAAGCATCCGATCTTGACTTGTGTTATCTGCCCCACGCCACCGAGTGAAAATGAAGAGCTGCTGAGCTTGCAGTGTGCAGTGGTTTGAGTTGTGATTCAGATGACAAGGTTTAAGGTAAATTGGAGCGAACCTGTCCGTGCCCGATCATGAATGCCAGGTAAAAAATCCGAACAAAAAACAGAGGAATAAGCGTTCAAAAGCCACTTTCTATCTGGGGTCTATGCCTGTGTAATTTTGATAGGGCTGGTTCAACATGTTCAACCACCAACCAGTTATATCAGTTCTCATAGGTCTTGCCTTAGGAACTGGAGAAAGATCTGCTGAAAAAGGAGAACGGAGAAGCCTTGAAGTTGGCCCGGCAGGAGATCGGCCAAGCGAAACAGGACCACTTCTGCTGGTGACATGGCCCAAGGGGTGGCCTGAGACCCCAAGATCTACACCTTCCAAGTGACTCCAGGGCACAGGATTTCCACTGGGGCATAGTCTATGAATGCTTGACCTGCTGGATGTGGTCTCATAGTTTCCTGCTGGTTGTGGGGGTAAACATGTGAGTTTCTTCGTGATTTTTCGGGGCAGCTGGAAACTTTCAAAGCTTTCAAGGAGATGGAACAGGCAACCGAGGCGCGACGATCCGCTTGGGAGTCAGAGAAATGGTCAGTGCAGAAGAGAGTACACGTCGAAACACGCATAGAATGATGATAGCTAGGGTATGCCTTGAGGGAATGCCTTGAGGGTATCCCTTAAGTGTATCTCTTTTGGGATATCCTTTTGGGGTATTTCTTTGGAGTATTCCTTCAACAAGTCGACAACTGTGGCATGCCCCGGGTATTTCTTAGCGCCTGCGAAGAATGGCAGGGCTGCTTTGCACTGCATCAGGATGCGGCGGAGCAAAGCGCGAAGCTAAAGGAAGAGATTGAGAAACTTCAGAAGGACACTCGTTTCGACATGGTTGGAATGTTTAAAATGAAGCACAAGAATGGATGGGGTTGGACAGGAACAATGATCGTCAAAATGAGTAGATGAAATTCCAACAAAGACTGTTCTGCTCAGTACTGAACATACACCATAGGCATGGCGTTTTAGTGACATAGTTTTTGTTCGGACCTGTCGATTCAGGCAGGATACTATGGTGGGACGCATTTTGACCACGGTCTGGTCGGATTTTCGAAACAGAGTAGCTACTTTCAAGACAGAAGCTGTGAGAATCCAGATTGCTGTAGATGTTTTGGATGTGGCCTGCCGGCACATGCTGCAGATGTCAAGTCCCTTCCCAATATCGGTAAGGCTTTGCAGGCTTGATTGATTTTCAAGCAGCAGCAATCTACTGAACTCAGCTTTGAGAAGTACGGGGGTTGCGCCGAATGGCTGAGTAGTCGTAATATAAATTGTAAACTATAGTATTGTTGATACAACTGTATTCTTGTAGATGGTGTATATGCATACACGCAATATAAATATACACATATACTTTTGTAGATTTGTATCGGTTTAACATATACACAATAGTGGTGGTTTACCATCGGGTGCATTTCCCACCCTTACGGAGTGGTGAAATGACTCAACAGTGCAGGTCCAGGTGGCACCGTTCAATTCACTTTGTCATAACGAGATTGTAGGAAGATGTGGTGGTTTCTCAAAGTAGGGAACCCCCAAACTGGTTGGTTTACTGCTATAAATGATTGATCTTGGATGATTTAGCGGGTACCCCTATTTTGAGAAGCCACTATGTCACTATGTAAGAAGGAAGGTGCCGACACCAGGAAGGAAGGTCCCCCCCATTGGGCTTGCAGATGGGCAAAAAATCTCAGCGCGCCGAGATTCGAAGCGACGATCTGTCAGGACGCCTCAGACGAGCTGAAGAACAAGATCGAGACCGTCCGGAAGGACCGGCAATGAGGTGCTCGACATGTCAACCATCATGAACCATCATTAAGAATGACTCATCATGAGCCATCACTAAGGATGGCTATTGCATCATGGAAACTATCATGGACCATCATTAAGGATGGCTATTGCGTCATCAGCCATACCATTTTCTGCGTGTTTGTGCCTCTAGATTGTTGGCGCGGAAAGGATGTAGTGAAGGTGCTTGTCGAAACGACCCTTGTGTCATCGGAATTCTTCATAGCCAGATCAGTTTATTCACAGACATAGTGAGATCATCCTTCTTAGAAAGCGCAGTGCCGATTGAGGATAGAAAAGACGTCTCGTGTCACTTGAAACTATTTTACGGACAACGCAACTAGAATACAAAACAATAAATTCCTTTTGCTAGAAATTTGGATATGGATTCTACTCATTAGTGCGACTTGTAGCTGCCCAGCGAAAAAGCGGCCTTAGGATTTGGCAGATCAGCTACATAGCAAGCTGAAAGATGAGATAGACAAGCTCCACGAGGACACTCAGAGTATCCGAGATTTAGTTGTCTCTTTGTCGACAGGGTGGCCCCCTGAAGCCATGTTGGGTTCGTGCTACTTCTTGGCCAAGCTGAGTGGACATGATGACTACATGACTGGAGCCACTCTTGTACATGCGCCACTTCAACGAGTTGCCATGCTGCGATGGAAGTAGCATAAGGGACAATTTGAAGCCCCTTAAGGTTTCCATTGTAGTCATCTCCGCAGGAGCAAATAACGAGCTGTGTGTCTTTGGGAACACATTTTCTAAGCAAACTCTTCAGACGGGGTCACAGTACATTTCATCAATGACGAGCTGCATTTCCATAGCTGTGCACCTCAAGTCTGGCATCAACCCATTTCTGCGTTTCGTTTGGAGAAACTGATGGTGTGGGTGGTATGCCCAGAAAACATGGAAATAAAGGAGGGAAACAGACAACTAGCTGGACAGAAAGCCTAGAGATATTGCCGTCATCTGGTTTTCAACTGTATATGCCTGAGAAGATCAATTTGTCGGTCATGTCTGACCAAATTGACATGGTGTGGACCATGACCAGTCATGGTCTATCAATAGTGCCATAGACCAATGCCTAAACTTGCGGTCAACCACTATTATGAACATGTCTGTTACCTCTCAACAATCAAACACCAGAATAAGATTCAAGCCATTTAGTAAGCACGGCCGAACAGCCAATATGCTGTGGAATACTGGAGAGGTATACCGAAATAGCTAAGTAGATGTACAACTAGTACAACCCTCTTATGGCAGAGACAGCTGAATGTTTTGTCAACTATGGACCTGGCAGGTACTACTCTGTACCAGCAACTGTTAGCGGCATGAGAGCTGGTGATTTGGTAGAGCGACTGCTGATTTTGAGGATGCATCAGTTGCAATCAGTAAAATTGGTTGCTCACCATCTATGGCCCGAACGGGAAAAGAGTTCAGACACCAATCTACATACCCAACATTCCTTTATATAACTCCTCTGCACCTATAAGCAACGGAAGCTTACGTGTTGAAGCCGCAGACTGCCCCAGGCGCAGTCTGAAGCTGGATTGAAAGACCTGCAGGACCGGCCACTGAGATCAAGCAAGAGCCAGGAAAGCCTTTCCTTTCCAGATGCTTGCAGTCTTTCCAAGTCTCCATTCCCTCTGGACCACTGTTCTGACTGTCAAACTGCACATTGTGACTGATGAATCTCGAAGTTCAGGGGGAAGAAAAGCTGAAACTGATAACGGAGGAAGCTCTGAAACAGGCGAGGCTGCCTGCGAAGCGTTTCTGGTTCGCAGCTCTGTTTTGGTGCGAAGCATAGCTTTGCGCATCACGCCCTTGTGAGATAGCCTTCGGTTGCCTGTTTTTGAGTCAAATTTCTTCCTCTCTCCTGATTTGTCACTCGTTATGGATGGTAGCCTTGGATTGATTGAAGCATTGACCATAATGGTTTTTGGATGGTGACGAAGTCACTGTTGTGTAATTGTGTCAATCTATTTGTCCAACTGTTGAATCCTATCCAATCCGACATAATCGTATGAGCCTACCTATCTACTTACCAATTTACTTACCTATCTACTTGCCTATCTAGCTATCTACCTAGCTATCTAGCCATCTAACTATCCAGGCATATGCACACAGATGTGTGCACTTGTTCACCCTGGTGGGAAACCATTTGATTTACCATCCACTCCAAGCAGTTCTTCAATTTCCTTTCCAGTCACTACGTATCCTGGGTGTCAAAGTGCTCTTTACATGGCGCAGAAAGTAACCACTGCAAAGGGTCAGTGTTTGATTTCACTGTGGTCATCTGACAACAGGACAACCGTGGACAACCCGTGGACAACCAACGATTGATCCCTCCTTGTCTCTAGAAGAGTCTTCACCATGGGAGCAATGGAAGTTGATGCACCAGCCAGGCCCAAGATCTGCTTCTGAAGCAGGTGGAGGCGGGGCCCGAAGGCTGAGGTTAGCACTAGGGAAGGACAGGTGACGTTGGAATACGTTGGATGGCGTTCACTGATGTTGGGGGGGCTGCTTTTCAAACATTTCCAGCTAGCACATGTTAGCCGTAGACACAAAAGATGTTGTTTGTTGTTGCGGTTTGTATGCAGTTGATCTAGCGTGAAGAAACTTTTGTGCCAGGCTGCAAAGAGCGACTGGGAAACGCACATTCAAACAGTTCGTGCTGAGATGGACCTTCCACGATTTCTCTTTGACAGAACTGTTGCGTTTCCTTTCAAGAAAGCACTGCGAATCTACTCCCGCAGGAATCTGGAATGAAAAAGGAGTTGGACACATTCAACCTGAAGGCTTCCAAGGACGACTTTTCATGTCGAAATCCGCATGAATTTGCATTGAAAAAGGGACAGATGTCAAAGATGTCCCCAGACGTGCATTGTTTTCAAATGTTTGTAAAGTCCTGGAGGATTCAGAAGAGAAGAGCAGAATTCTGCAAGACTCCACTCTGAGACTGGAGCAGTTGGTCACTAGTTTCACCAACGACTTCAAGGTCCGCAGAAGCACATAGCAACCGCTGGAGATGACCCTGGTGGGTCCCTGGTGACCTGAGGCCAAGTTGGAGACAAAGTTGGAAGCCACGAGGCCATGGGTGAACCGCCAAATGGATGGGCCAATGGATGGGTTAGTAACGCTTAGGATACAACAAAGCAAAGCCAACCAGTGGATGGCAATGGATAGCATCAATGATTCGCTCTATCGCTCTGATCTTGCTCCAAAAATAAGACTCCACCTGTTTGATGTGCTGGGAAAGGTTGAAGGATGAGATTGAGGGGCTCAAGGCAAGTCTCGAAACACAGATTCAAGAAGAGCAACAGAAACGACAGGCGCAGAGTTTCCTATTGATGTGGCTTTTTCAGTTTTGTCTGAATTCTGGCCTTTGTGTTTGCGAGGGCTTGCTTATCATGTCAGGCCTTGGAAAATGAGACGCGAGATCAAAAGGCGTGGCGTGTAGCTCTTGATGCTTATGCACCTGCTTGGATGGTCGGATAGGATTGGGGTACAGCCCTGATCCTCAAACGTGTGGCCCAGGCGCGGCTGGTTCCCATTGAGAGCCGTATGGGCGAAGTGGAGCAGCAAACCAAGGCGTATGAGCTGCTTATGTGCCAAATGTTGGACGGAGCATGGTGTTTCTTGGTGTTGCTCCGATCCTTTGTCGATGAATCTCAAGATATTTGCATGATATTTGCATGTCTACAGCTTTTGATTCAGGATTCAGGTCTGTTCTAAGATCAGGAAGCTGGCCACACCTATGGTTTTCGGCTAGAAAGTGCTTGCCCCTGGGGAGCGTGGAATGAATCCAAGACGGATCCTCTTCCTTCACAGTACTGCTTCCTGTTTGTTAGGCCTTCATTCAGCGGAGTGGAATGGACATAGAGGCAGCACAGCGTCGCGTCTCGGTGTCCATAGTCGATTCTGAATTTGACGAAAAGACAACTGCTGGTTTCTCTGGTTGTTGAACCCCCCTCCCATTCTCCATTGATCTCCTTATTATCCTTACATGTCCTTAGATAAAGTCAAGTGAACATTGAACCAAATGACACCGAGCTCTTTCTCCATAGCAGCTTCAGGAGGAAAGACAAAAGGCAATAAAGGAGAGAAGCAATCTGAAACAAGAGGCTGGAGCTGCAGCTGGACGTGGCTGGACGTGGCTGGACGTGACTGGACATGGCTGGACATGGCTGGAGACGTGGGCTTTGCATGGGCGACTCAGATGATCGACATTGCCGAAGGTCACAGGTCACCAGGAGATCACCCGCTAGGTCCGAGAGATGGAGATGAAACTGGAGGAGGAAATGAAAAAGCGCGTGAAGGCCATGGTGAAGCGATGTTCGTTGGCTGTCAGATCAGCTGACCTTGAACCGATTGAAGCTGATATGTTCGAAGATGAATTCATCAATGATGAATAAATAAGTCAGTAAATAGATAAATGAATAAGTAAATAGATATTAATATGTTATATATAGTATACATGTATAAGTACATTCAAACGCATACAAATACACATGATTACATGAAACTCAGTCGCTTCCAGGGAATCTGCTGATCAGTGTGCAGGGCTTGAACGAGAAGCTTCAGCCCTTGCTGAACTCAAAGGCTGAGGAGTTGAAGCTCCAAGAAATGAAAAAAGATTTGCTGAGCAGGTGCGCCCTGAAGTTGGGGGTGAGAATCCCAGAGTTTTTTTCCCCAACAGCGTAAGCTTATGGGGTCTTCAGCCCAGTTAAGCTCCGGTGTGAGCCGGTGCAGCTTCCAGGCTCAGGTTCCGGAGGTTCCGAGAGGTTCCGGGAAGTTCCGGTGCAGTTGCCAGCGAAAGGTTCCGGAGGGTTTCGGAAGGTTCCGGGAATTTCCGGAGCAGTTGCCAGGCGAGGTTCCGGAAGGTTCCGCAAGGTTCCAGAAGGTTCCGGGGAGTTCCGGTGCAGTTGCCAGGCGAGGTTCCGGAAGGTTCCGCAAGGTTCCAGAAGGTTCCGGGGGGTTCCGGTGCAGTTGGCAGGCAAGGTTCCGGAAGGTTCTGGAGGCTTCCGGTGCAGATGTCAGGCAAGGTTCCGAAAGGTTCGGGAGGGTTTCGGAAGGTTCGGGGAGTTCCGGAGCAGTTGCCAGGCAAGGTTCCGGAAGGTTCCGGAGGCTTCCGGAGCAGTTGCCAGGCGAGGTTCCGGAAGGTTCCGCAAGGTTCCAGAAGGTTCCGGGGAGTTCCGGTGCAGTTGCCAGGCGAGGTTCCGGAAGGTTCCGCAAGGTTCCAGAAGGTTCCGGGGGGTTCCGGTGCAGTTGGCAGGCAAGGTTCCGGAAGGTTCTGGAGGCTTCCGGTGCAGATGTCAGGCAAGGTTCCGAAAGGTTCGGGAGGGTTTCGGAAGGTTCGGGGAGTTCCGGAGCAGTTGCCAGGCAAGGTTCCGGAAGGTTCCGGAGGCTTCCGGTGCAGATGTCAGGCAAGGTTCCGAAAGGTTCGGGAGGGTTTCGGAAGGTTCGGGGAGTTCCGGAGCAGTTGCGAGGCAAGGTTCCGGAAGGTTCCGGAGGCTTCCGATGCAGATGTCAGGCAAGGTCCGAAACGTTCCGGAGGGTGTCGGAAGGTTCCGGGGAGTTCCGGTGCAGTTGCTAGGCAAGGTTCCGGAAGGTTCTCTGCAGGGTTCCAGAAGGTTCCGGAGAGTTCCGGTGCAGTTGGCAGGCAAGGTTCCGGAAGGTTCCGGAGGCTTCCGGTGCAGATGTCAGGCAAGGTTCCGGGAGGTTCCGAAAGGTTCCGGCAGGGTTGGGAAATTCTGATGCAGTTGCTGGAGATGGGCAGTGGCTCTTGCTGTTGGGGATACCACCTTAGCTTATTTGATCTTTTCGAAATAGATTGTAGACGATGTTTGTTTAAAGTAATTATGTATATTTTTTCAGCACAGGGTTTTTCCGCTTCAACGAAGGTTTTCCCTGTGTCATATTCTGGTTGATGTAAGACCCATCAGCCTTCGTGACATTTTCAAGTTTCCTAAGAAGTAGATTGTAAACTAGGTGTAGAAGATCATCAACAGGAGGAGACACTTTGTTTGGGCACGGCTTCATCACCACTTGGACAATGGGATCGTTGCACGGGCACCTGGACTCCCCATTTTTGTTGAACCATTTATGACTGGAAATCAAGCCAAGTGATTGGATCCTTGGCCGTTTTTCCCGCATTGATTACTATACATGTAGTTGCTGGTTGTAACAGCAGCTGATATAATTCAATCATTGATTGCAACTAACCAGCTGTTGCATATGCCTTTGTAGTTGCTGGATAGCTTAGATTCTTCCTTTCAGGTGTCCGTACCGTCCCTAGTGGCCGTAGCTCCTGACCGTGTTGCCTATACACACGTGCGGACGCACGTACTTGAATCCCCATGCCAGGAACCTTGTTGGCATAGCAAGGAGAACTATCAATCATCATTGCTAATCATTTCAAATCATTTCCCATCATCACTCATCATCTCCAGTCATCACAAATCGTTACTAATTTTCATGGACCATTCATTAATAATCACTAATCATCACTAATCATTGCTAATCATTCATTAGCCATTCATTCAACATTCAGTGACCATTCATCAACGATTCACTAATTATTCATTAATCACCGGTTGCTGTTTCAATGTTTGTTGGCACGGAAGTGCACGAAGATCACCCAGCGCTCCAGGTCCGAAGAATTGGAAACACGACTGCGGCAGGACGCGGGGAATGCCAAGATGTGGAGCGCTTTGCAGCAAAATTGCTGGAGTTCCTAACTTTGACTCAGAGCCCCCACCATAACCTCGATGATTGAAGATCGTATTGATTGATGCTGATTGGCGATGATGGTAGTTCTGTATTGATGGTCGTATTGAAGAATTTTTTGATGGGTATATCGGTATATATATATATATATGGGTATATTGATGGTTATATTGAGAACTATGAAGATAACTACCCCCATGGTGTCCGTTGGGGGACCACTTTTGTGTCAGTCGGAGAGTGACTGGAGTGATCATAGTAGCAATGCCCCATTTTGAGAAACCCACATGTTCGAGAGTTTTTCTAACAGATGGAAGTAGCTAAGCCATATCAATGAGTGATGGTCTTTAGCTAGTCTGAGCCTGGCAGATACTGGCTAATTGATGCTCATTGTGAGCGATAATGGCTAACACATAGAGCTTTGCCCTTTTCCTTGGTTCAGTTTACCTAGGCCTAGACCAGAAGAAGATTCCGTGCTGTGAGGAGATTAAGAACAATTCTCTGGACGTGAGCGACAAGACCGAGAAGGTGAAAAAGGAGTTCAAGGACGCTTTGCTTTTGTCATCTATTGTCCAGTTGGTAAGACACCATCACAAAGAAGTACGACAGCAGTCTCGCAGTTCGTTTTTCTGAGTTCGAGTTCTTCAGCTTGTTATTGATCCTTTGCATTTCATGAGAGTCACAGCACAGGATCGGATCGACGAGCTAGAGAGTTTCGTCCGACGACTGAAAGAGCAGTTTCGCCAACTGTAAAGAGCCGTTTTGTTACCAAAAAATGGGCCGTTTCGCTTACAAAAAGCGTTTGGTTCTTTACACATTACATCTTTGAGCTGCATTTTCTACAGAGCCATGCAGCAGCCTACAGAAGTTTCCATCGTTTCTCTTCCTTGCAGCACTACAGATGTCTCCAGACAGAGGCTCTGCAGGGAACTGGTCATGAGCTCCCAGTAGCTTTTTCTGAGCTCGTTCGTGTTACAGAGCCAAAGAGCCTGGAATACTGCCATGGTGCACACATGGTGTCCCATGAAATGTCATGGGATTCCCTGACATGCCAATGCTTTCGAATGAACCGCTGTGAACTGCGCATAAACAGTGTGTAGCTGAGGTCCTTGAAAAAGTCTGATGCCTTTGGGGTAGTTGCAACTGTGCCCATCGAAACCAGAGCTTCTTAGAGCTTCAGCTGCCTGTGAAACACCTGGATCTCAGTGGGTCAAAAAAACAATTTTCTTTGCTTGGACAGAGGGCTTCAGCCGCCGCTAGTTGATTTGCAAGAGATTACAAGAGTGAAGGTCATGGAACTGTGGGTCAATGCTGCCCAAGATACCGGGGGTGACGGCCAAAGATTGACCCCAATCATCAAGAGAAAAACGAGAGCTTGCTATTTCCACAAGTCAGAACAGATAAGTCTCCAACTCATGAAGTGCACACTATGAGTTTGACATTTCCTTTTTTGAACACTTGAGCTCTGTGCGTTTCTCAATTTACTGTCCGTGCGGCTCAGAGGTGGAATGGCTACAGAGCAATCCGTGCCTATCTCCCCCACCTCATCTCAACTCGTGCTGGTTGAGTGACCACAGGTTGGCAACCAGGTGAAGTGACCTTTTACCAATATTTCTTGGGAAACGATGGGACTAGTCAATTGACCTTATCACCTTCAGTTGGTCAATGGGTTTTTACCAATTTCCATGTTAGCAACAACATCCGTTTCATGACGCAAACCCATGTAGGGTCAAGTGACCTTACTTCTCATGACATTTTGTCTCAGTCAATGAGTTTCATTTGCCTCACCCTTCGCCAAAGATTGACCCCAAGCATCAAGAGAAAGACTAAAGTTTGCTTCGTGTTGTGCATTAAAGGAACAGGGTGCCGTTCTGACCAAGTGAATTAAGATGTTTTGACGCATCATGTCTCAGTTTTCCTCACTTGGTCTTGTCCCGCCGCACCAAATTCTGACGTGCTATCAGTTCTCCAAATGTCCGCGCCGTATCAGCCCATTCCTCTGATCTTTTCCACAGATAGAATTTGCCAGCAGCAATATGGTCTCTCCTTCCAGACAATACAGTCGCATAGCATGGGTTTTGTGGTATCCTGATCAAAAGATGTTCGTTGTCACAATAATCATACTTATCTTGGTCGCTTCCGAATTTAGGTCAACTAAAAACACTGCAGAGCATCACAGATCATGCCTCTGACGGCGTTGTTCGTTGAACTGACGCACTTTTGCACACACTGACGTCCCTGGACCTCGCTATGGGGAATCGGTGCTGCAAATGTTGCAGGAATCATGGGGAGGCTCAAATCGATCCTTAAACTCAAACCCAGTGTGGTTAAAACCCCAACCCTGGACTTTCCAGTCCTTCCTTGCAAAGGAGGGCGAGGAAGAGAGAGAAACAGAGGCCAAGGAAAGACAACAAGTTCTGTGAAAATTCTTAGGAGGTTGGGTGTGATAGTAGAGACAACAGAAGGTGGTTAGATGAATACTATCTTGGAGTGCTCTACTATATTGCATGCTTTTCCACTGCTTCACCATGAACATGTTTCGTAGCGTTCCTTTTGTGTGGCGTTCTATCCTATTGCACAGCAAGGACTTCTGCCGGGATTGGCAGAAGAGTATTTGGAAGACAGACTATAATGGCCATTCTTCACTATATTTTGATCATGGCTACTCGATTACATATTGACAATGGTTAGTTGATAATGATCATGCATTGACAAGACATGACCAGATATCACCATCAAGAATTCAGCATGGCAACTTCTATATGAAGATTTGCCTACTGCATATTGATGATCCTGGGCTATTGCTAACATCATGGATAACGATATTGTGAAGATTGTGACATCGTGATAAATAAAGGTAACTGTGATGTTGCGTGCTATGATGGTGTCAGATGTTGTGGCCTTTTGGATTCTTCAAGCTATCTGTCACCTGAGTCACTGACATGCCCATGCACATGCACCCACATCATGTGCACCGACATCCAGGGGAGCTGCCAAGGCTTGTGCTGCATTTGATGGATCAAGAGTGCATGCCAACGGATTTCAATCTCCAAACCCAAAATCACCAATCGACATCAAAGAACACCATTTGTCACTGTAGATCTAAGCTGGGTCCATGACTTTGCACCAAAGAGGAGTTCTCAATATATTGAGCCCTATGTGGTGAGCTTTTTTGGTCTTGGAGAAAGTCATGGCCAGCTTCGGGCCATCAGCTGTTGCTGGGATTTTAATGTTGGGGGCAACTCTCAATGTGTCGCATGTGTCCAAATTTAGTGACAGCGTGTCAGCAAGTTATCTGGCAGATTGACAAAGCTCGCAATGGCTTCTGACGGTCAAGTGATCGGCAAGGCTGAGTACCTAGACTGGGAGAAGAAAGTGATTGATGCCTTCTGGACTCCTTCTCGACTTTGCACAGACTTGATGCCGCACACCGGTGCGCCTGCAGTTCTGACGAAACGTAAAGTCATTGTCTATGTCCTTGAAGCTGGTGGTGCAACTGCGGAGATGGTAGCAGCTTCCTCTGCTGAGCTGCCCCCAAAGAGGAAACTGACGATGTTCCATCGAGGCTCTCAGTCATTGGATTCCGTTTCCCATGGATTGTCAGGCGACACATTTTCACATCCGGCCTGCGACGTGGGAGGGTTGACCAATTACAAGCAGTTGTTGGGAAGGGAAGCTGAATGCCACGGTGAGATTATCAAGGTTAAAAGAGGGAGCCAGATGGCGCACTGTGCGAAGTTGATCTGCAATCAGTGGGCGGATCTGGCCGGGAAAGAGTTTCCCGACTTTTTTGAAGCTGATATGAAAGGATGGTTGATTTCCGCAGTCATGGCATTCCAGACCGATATCCAATTGCATTTCGTTCGGCTGCCGGAAGAACATCGTGTTGTGGTCACTTCAGAGGATGTGAGAGCACGGACTGGGATGTATTTTACAAGGCGCTTTAGTAGTTCTGAAGAAGATTTTGCAGAGAAGTACCACGGTTCGGACCTGTATTGTGGTGTCTCCGCCACCTATGTTACCCCTAATCTGAATACGGAGAACCTGTGCTTAGAATATGTGGCATATGCAAACGACCCCGATCCAAGCTGATCACTTGCAAAAAAGGCTGCTAGGTGGACAGATAGCTTGACTGCTTTGAATTGATCGCTGCAGTGTTCTGAACGAACAGCAGACAGATTAGAAACACCAGCGCTATGTATGCACTGCCTCTGCAGCTTGGCTTCAAACCCAAAAGCCAGTCACGTTTCTTGCAGCTGATAGAAGTTGTGGATGACGGCGAGTTGGTAGACAGCGAACAGAATACAGAGTGTCAGCTGACAGAAGCTTTGGACAGGACAGACAGCGAAGAGAACGGGAGTGACAGCGAAGAGGAAAGGTTGCTTGAGCTGATCCCTCAATGCTACTATGCCGGTGGAAAAAATAGTCTATTTTTCGAATTCCATACTTTGAATTGAGTAGTCATTTTCCGAAAAAATGATGTTTTCAGTGCATTTCGGTACATCATTTGAGATGTACATTTCCTGGACAATGGGATCGAGTTGCATCTCTAGAAAAGGAGCTGTGAGTAGGGGCACGGCTTGTGACACTTCTGTCAATGAAAATGAAAGATTCATATAGATGATAATTCCCTCAGCGTGCCGAAGCAAATCTTGGTGGCCAATGCGTGAAATCCAAACATGGTCCAGCATTTTCACGACACTTTTTACTTTGATGCAAGGGCATTTCGTAGGCCAAACCCAATCCAATTTTCTAGTCAAACTGCATGCCCCGTTGCTTTTGAACTGTGGCTCCATAAGTTTACTCGCGTAGAGGCAAAGCCAATACACGGCAAATGGATTTGGACTTTCTTCACACGTTTGGAGACAGCAATCACTTTGGAAATTCCAGAGTTATAAAGAAAAGGCTAATCTTGAAGGTTACTTAAGAAATGAAAAACATGGTGAAGTCATTGGAAGTAGTCCGGCGATGCAAAAGAACCCCATCTTTGAGAAATGGAAAGAGAAGGCGCCTTGGAACGTGGAGAATCTGGTGGCCCTGTCTCCGCGACGTGCTTGCTACATGGTGCCCTGAAAATGGCCGGCTTTGCTTTATGGTTGGAGGGTATGGTTGGGGGGAACAGTAGTTCTGGCGAGTTTATCATCTTTTTTCGGCTAAGTTTCCGTTTCTTTGGATTGAATCCTTGGTACTCCAGCTGTCAGGGCGAAGCCAGAAGAGTCCTAGCCCAACGAGCTTTGAATTTTCTCTCTGAAGATTCGAAGGACAACTGGTCGGCCAAGACACCTTAGACTTACCTAAGACTTGCATCATGCTGGGCTAGAAGTGGATGAATGATGCAAGACTGCTGAAAGTTGAAGCGATTGAATTCAGTATGTATTCTCAAATTACTGTTGAAACCTGGTTGAACCGGTGACTTTCATTTTATTGTTCAGATTGGTTCATATACAGATGATGTGTCCAAGCGAAGTTGGTGGTTTTCCAAAACTTCTCGCTTTTCTTTCCTTGGCACCTTCATCTTTGAACGACCCATTTCGTTTGTTCATCTAGAAACCGCCCCCCTTTTTGTATACTTCTCAGCGACAGCAGGACACTTTGGCCTGTGGACTTGCCATGAAGGAAAAGATCGGTTCGTGCGCCACGTCCGTTGAAGGGCGAGCACTCGCAGCGGTCAACGATGGCATCGGCAGGTTTGACTCGGCGCTCAACACGCTCCTGAAGTCTGGTGGAGATAAGGCGCTTGGAGTGCTTTCAGGGATATCCGGCAAACCTGTGAGGAATGCATGGGAACCAAGAGATGAGTGAAATCCCATGGAACCTCATAGAATCCCATGCAGTTTCTATAAAAATCCTATGCCATAGGGGAGCCGCACTGGGAGACCCTGTGTTGGCACCGCAATGTTTCAAGATGTTTCAAGGCCATTGTCATGTGGGCTTTCAGGTGACGCTGAGAAACCTTTTACAGGCGATTCGGAAGGAGATATGGGAGTGCAGCAGACATAGGCAGAGGTTCAGCCAGGGTTTGCACTGAGTTGAACTTCTTAGGATTAGTCTACATTCCTATTCTTAATTAGATTTGGTGCCCCAGTCTCATCTTGTAGACTCTCTCTCGCTCCTGTTCAGCTGTACCGCCCCCCACTGTTTGTTTCTCTCGGTAAACAATTGTGGGATTGTCCGTGTATTGGGAAGTGCTGCTCCCAACATGTTTGGTTTGACAACACGTGGTGTGATATCTTTGGGTGAGGTCAAAAGCGAAAGACCACCGTCACAAGCCGATACCTCCGTAACTGCAAGGGTACCCCAAACAACCTATTGGGGGCACCATCATGGTTGTGAGTCAAACGATATACGCGGGGTGTATGCCAAAATAAATGGAAAAGCCGAGCTTTTGGTGAAATTCGGGTATTGACTCATACCCATTCGTAAATTATCACCCGTACTGTAGCACCAATCACCAACATTGTTGGTCATTAACCCCTTCTAGTGAGCCATCATGAATTAGCTACTTTCATTACCATGAGTATTGCTGAACCATTTTCATAGATCATTTTGTTAAGAACTTTTGACCATCCCCCCTATGATGACCATTACAGCCATCAAAATTAATCAGCCATAATGATGACCATTTTTGTTAGTGTCAGTTCACAAGCATTCGCATTAGTTTCATTAGTTACTATTGATTATCTACCCAGATTTCAAGCCAATATCATCAATGATCAACCGCTACAACTATTACCCATTATAAACGATGGTTGCCGGCCATTTTTACCTTTGTTGACCGTTATCATTATTGATCAGTCATTACTAATGATCAATCCGTGATCATCATTATCACAATTATCAGTACTGTCAGTAATGCCAACACCGTTATCATTAGTTATCATGGTGGTGTTAGTACTATCATCACTATCTATCAGTAATAATAATGGACTCCCATCATTAGTCATTAGTTGCTGATCAAACAGCATTTATCAACCCTCACCATTGTTGATACTACAATCCTTATTAATCATTGATTGCCATCGATCATTGTTAATTACTAGAATCATGAGATACCAATCCACAGGTTTGATTATCAACTGATTGCTATCATAATCATCATTAGTATCACTACCAAACATAATGCCTATTATCATCGATGATCATTGTTGCTATCATCGGACTATCACGGCTAATCATCACTAATCATCCCTGATCATCCCAATCATCACTTATCAGCTATCATTACAAATCATCTTCACTACTATATTGATATTCCTTGTAATCACAATTTTTACAACTTATCAATTACTATTATCAATCGCCATCAATCGCTATCGTCATCAATTACTACTATAATCAACTGATTGCTATCATAATCATCATTAGTATCACTACCAAACATAATGCCTATTATCATCGATGATCATTGTTGCTATCATCGGACTATCACGGCTAATCATCACTAATCATCCCTGATCATCCCAATCATCACTTATCAGCTATCATTACAAATCATCTTCACTACTATATTGATATTCCTTGTAATCACAATTTTTACAACTTATCAATTACTATTATCAATCGCCATCAATCGCTATCGTCATCAATTACTACTATAATCAACTGATTGCTATCATAATCATCATTAGTATCACTACCAAACATAATGCCTATTATCATCGATGATCATTGTTGCTATCATCGGACTATCACGGCTAATCATCACTAATCATCCCTGATCATCCCAATCATCACTTATCAGCTATCATTACAAATCATCTTCACTACTATATTGATATTCCTTGTAATCACAATTTTTACAACTTATCAATTACTATTATCAATCGCCATCAATCGCTATCGTCATCAATTACTACTATAATCAACTGATTGCTATCATAATCATCATTAGTATCACTACCAAACATAATGCCTATTATCATCGATGATCATTGTTGCTATCATCGGACTATCACGGCTAATCATCACTAATCATCCCTGATCATCCCAATCATCACTTATCAGCTATCATTACAAATCATCTTCACTACTATATTGATATTCCTTGTAATCACAATTTTTACAACTTATCAATTACTATTATCAATCGCCATCAATCGCTATCGTCATCAATTACTACTATAATCAACTGATTGCTATCATAATCATCATTAGTATCACTACCAAACATAATGCCTATTATCATCGATGATCATTGTTGCTATCATCGGACTATCACGGCTAATCATCACTAATCATCCCTGATCATCCCAATCATCACTTATCAGCTATCATTACAAATCATCTTCACTACTATATTGATATTCCTTGTAATCACAATTTTTAC
This sequence comes from Symbiodinium kawagutii, assembly GCA_009767595.1. Taxonomy (NCBI): domain Eukaryota; class Dinophyceae; order Suessiales; family Symbiodiniaceae; genus Symbiodinium; species Symbiodinium kawagutii. The sequence continues at coordinate 102,331 of VSDK01021871.1, forward strand.
AACTTATCAATTACTATTATCAATCGCCATCAATCGCTATCGTCATCAATTACTACTATAATCAACTGATTGCTATCATAATCATCATTAGTATCACTACCAAACATAATGCCTATTATCATCGATGATCATTGTTGCTATCATCGGACTATCACGGCTAATCATCACTAATCATCCCTGATCATCCCAATCATCACTTATCAGCTATCATTACAAATCATCTTCACTACTATATTGATATTCCTTGTAATCACAATTTTTACAACTTATCAATTACTATTATCAATCGCCATCAATCGCTATCGTCATCAATTACTACTATAATCAACTGATTGCTATCATAATCATCATTAGTATCACTACCAAACATAATGCCTATTATCATCGATGATCATTGTTGCTATCATCGGACTATCACGGCTAATCATCACTAATCATCCCTGATCATCCCAATCATCACTTATCAGCTATCATTACAAATCATCTTCACTACTATATTGATATTCCTTGTAATCACAATTTTTACAACTTATCAATTACTATTATCAATCGCCATCAATCGCTATCGTCATCAATTACTACTATAATCAACTGATTGCTATCATAATCATCATTAGTATCACTACCAAACATAATGCCTATTATCATCGATGATCATTGTTGCTATCATCGGACTATCACGGCTAATCATCACTAATCATCCCTGATCATCCCAATCATCACTTATCAGCTATCATTACAAATCATCTTCACTACTATATTGATATTCCTTGTAATCACAATTTTTACAACTTATCAATTACTATTATCAATCGCCATCAATCGCTATCGTCATCAATTACTACTATAATCAACTGATTGCTATCATAATCATCATTAGTATCACTACCACACATAATGGCTATTATCATCACCCACTAACTATCAATTACTATCGCCACTCAGCTGAAGCATTTCCGATGCTGAGGAGCTCCCATCACTTCCCTTGCAGCAGGCAGAGCGCCTGTTGCGCCGCAGCTTCCGACACAAGGCGCGATCAGCGCGGAGCTGAAGCGGCGGATGGAGGAGGAACGTTGATGAGTGGCTACGAGTGGTGGAGACTGGCTGGTGATCCTAAACCTTTACCTTGATATGGTGAAAACTTGTGGTTGGTTATGGCTGATACTGGTGAAGGATGGTGAATGATAGTTAAGTATTGATGGTGAAGTCGGCATAGCTGGAATACAACACCATCATGATGGTCAATGGATTAGATTTTTGGCTGGGATTGTAAACCAGTATAGGTGGTTAATAGTGGTGAACATGAACAACAACAGTGGGTAGATCACCAATGGTGGCAGGGATGATCACTACTGCAGATCAATAGTGGCTTCGTGTTCGTGCTGATTTTTAAAGAATCAATAACAGTAGATGGATGCAACATGGATGCAACAGATCATGGATGTTGATGTTGATCTCGTCGTTCGGATGAAGATCTGCCTGATCTTTGATCCATTTCTTGTGCTAAACCACTGAGAAACTCGCTGATGGTTGCAGCTGGTTGCAGCTGGTTGCAGCTGGTTGGTGAATTCACTTCGGTGCCTCGGACAGAAAGTGCTCATGGAGCTTTTGAAGGTGCTCTGGTCTCGGTGTCGCCGTGAGACTTCGAGACATGTTGTGATTGAGGACTGGCATGGCACATCATGGCACATCATGGCACTGTCATGCAGCACATTCTGGTGATATTCACTGAATAGCTGGGAAGTAAAGCAACCAAGAGGTGTGGGACATCGCCTTCTTGCTGCGTCTCAGCCTATGTCATTTTTACCATTATTGATCATAGTTGATCATTTGTATGTCCTTATTACATCCTATCACTTGATCTTTGGGATTGTACTTTGATGCGTCTATATATACATATATATAGGTATATACGTATTTATATACACAGTTATTATCCCATATGATATATAATTCATCTATGTCCCACTACTATTTACCATTGTACAGTATATCAGCTGACTAGACTCGGGACATGTTTCACATGCCAGGTGGATGGCCAAACCGAAGCCAAAGATGCCACAGTTTCTGCAAAGCGACGGAAGATCGAGGAATTTCCTCAGCCAGAAACAGCTGCTGTTCAGAACGAGCTGAGGGTAACAAAGATGGGTGTGGTCGCTTTTTTTTTTTTGCAGTGGAATTGCCACTAACTATATGGGTATCTTTTCGATACAAGCAGTCAGTAGTACATATGTAATGTGCCTAATTGTATGCCTGTAGAAATGCTTGATATATACATAAATATACACACATATGCCTTTATACGCCTATGCATTAATGTATTTGCATGTATATATATGTATATAGATGCATACATATAGATGAATAAATAAGTGATACCAAAATAGATAAAATGATAAATACATGAATCAATACAGGAATGATATATTAAACTAATAGATTCATAAATAGATACATAGAATAAATATATAGGCACGTAGTTGTATCTATCCATATGTGTATACGGGATATATCACTGAAATGCTGAAATGAAAGCGGCACAAGCAGCACTTCAGCCGGTGACTGTTGATTTTTTGATAACAAGCAAGAACCAAGGCGCAAGGGTAGTATTGGATATGGCAAAGGAAAGAGTGATGGCCAATGAATCATCCAATAATCAATTTGGAGATTGACATGCTGAAGATGGTTGTCACGCGTGGGCCAGGAATGCGCTGGGGAGTCACCAAATGTATACTCTTGTAGCAGTTCACACGGTGCTAGAGGTGCCAGAGTAGTATTTCATGAGATTTCAACAGCGTGTTGCTCAACCAGGCTTGAAATGGCACAGACAAAGGGACCTGGAAAATCCACGAAACAATTGCAGTGAGTAGATCTTCATCAAAGCAGCAGGAGGATTTGTGCCTTTAGGGCTCACATCATAAGTCTCCTCCAATAAGTCTTCAATTCCACTCTGCAGACAAAGAAGATTCAACCAGCAGAAACTTCGTAGCAAACTGCAAAATGCCGAAGGACATGGTTTTCCAAGTAGCTTGAGAAAGTCGAACGACCAGAAAGACGTAGACATAACTTCTGCACTCTTTTTGGATCATGCCGCGGATGTCTCTGTCTTTGGGACGCAGGCCTGCCGGATTGGGGTCCACCTTGGATGCAGAACAGATACCATTTTTGGCATCCCCAAAGTATCACTATTCTCAACTGCTAGTCATTAATCATTGCTATCCCCTCTCTATTGAGCTTTTCCATCAAGCAATCACCACAGTGGTGCCACGCGTTTGGGGCCCTTGTGCCGCAGTGATTTGGACCCTGTGAGGCTGCATTGCGCCATCTTGCCAGGAGTTCTAATTTTGGGAC
>VSDK01021871.1:107919-122071 GCA_009767595.1 Symbiodinium kawagutii
CGCCAGCACCGGCTGAGGATGCCTTGCAACCCTTGCTGGCCAGCTTGGGTCTTGGAAATCTCAACTTGGGAGCTTTGAATAATTTGGACTTGAGCTCTTTAAGTTCCATCCCTGGACTGGAGAGTTTGGCATCGATTCCTGGCTTGGAATCCTTATTTGGATCTCCTGCTCCTGGTATAGCACCAGTGGCAAGCCCCGGCATTGTGCCCTCGAGAGGCCGGGGTAAAGGTGGCAAGGCTCCGAAAGGCGGCAAGTCCTTTGGAAAGGGCAAGCAACCGCAGATACAGGACTGGTCCGTTGGGGATTAGGTGAAGCCAGCAATGATAGATATTGTGGTCATAGCCAACAACCAGATGGTTCGACTAAGAGCCATGGGTTCGACCAAGTCAGAACAGGGCTATAACCATGATGAATCCACCTGGACAATGGATCCGAATCATGGGAAGGGATCCTAGCAATGGACATAATGGCCTTGCAACGGACTGTGATCCTGCGGCGCAGGACTTGCCAGTTCTGAATTCCCAGGAGGTTCAGGAGCGCCGAAACTGAGCGCCAGCCTCTCACCGCAGCACTTTGCTGCCGCAGGAGCCTGGCGTCTTCGTGGCAGCAGCGTCGCAGAAAGATGAAAGAAAGTGTCGGGGCCTGCTCCCCCCCAAGGTTCGCACAGCTGTAGAAACAAAGAGCACTTAGTAAGACTTAGAACAATCGGAAAATGAACAAGAAAATGAATAAAGAGACACGTTCAAGATATTTCAAGATCAAGATTACAGTTTTAGAAAACGTTAAATGACTTGCTGTTTCCTGCTCCAGGATTTCAACCGAATGGACGACAAGGAGCTTGCTGATAGCTTTGGCAAGTCGGGATGGCTTTGTTCAATCCTCTTGGACTGGCAAGCTTGTTGTGCAGGATTCAGAACAGCGAACTGCTGTACACATTTGCATCTTGAAAAAGATGCCAGAGGAGTTTCCTGCGAGTGTGGTTTTGTCGGAGTTTGTCGCAAGCATTTCTGGGTAATGCGCGTTTTTCATATCGAACAGTGGTGAAATCATGTGAAATCCCTTATTGATTTTGCAGAAACCACAACTGTTGGGGGTTGCACTGGTTTTCACCACTGCTCTCACGGAGACGCCGATGCTCAGCCAGGGAAGCTGTTTGAGCTTCCATGCAGTCGTCTGCCCTTCTGAACTTACCTGAAACACAGCGACAAGTCCAGGGACCATTGAAGATTCTAGCGACAAGTCGTCTGCCCCACGACAGGTAGCGCACTAGTGTGACCTGTCTCGACAGACTTGTCTCGCCTTGCATGTTGTGTGATCAATGTCCGCATGTTTTCAAGCTGCGTTGGTTTGAGCCGGCCGAAGCAAACAACCTGAGAAATAGTCCAATGAACTAGGTCTTGATAAACAGCTTTCAAAAAGGACGGAAACGACTCATGGCTCTGAGCAGTTTCCAACACTCTGCGTGATCAAGGGGGTGTTCTGGTTGATCTTCTGGACAAGGGTGTACCTTGAAGCCATCCTAAGCTTCGATCATTTTTCATGCGAAAAATCCAATGGTTTTGGGGTTCATTTTCATGGACAACCCCATGTCAAACACAATTGCTTCGACATGGGGATCTATTTTTTCCACCTCAAACACATGCAATCAACAGCGGGAATTTGGGTCATCATCTGTTGTTGACACCTTTGTTGTTTGGTAGCATCTTTTGAAGATACTTTTCTTGGTGGCTTCCACAGCAGTGGGCTTCTGAAATTCGTTCAGTTTCAGCGGGGCGCCAGGATATCAGCCTCAATATTCTGAACAGGGATGACTTCACGGAAGTGAACGCGATCGATCAGGTGCAGCGCAGAGCGCGGCTGCGGTGGAGAGTTTGGTTGGATGCATTAGCAGTTCGTGTTTCCACTGTTGCTTTCCCAAGCAAGGATCATTTTTTTCCTGAGCAAACAAACCATTTCTTCCGTGAAAGTTGCTGCATTGGATTTCGTTTTGGTTTCCGATCTCCGCGACTCCTGGCAGTTTGGCTACACCATCCTGTCGCTGGCTGCCTCGAACGGCATGGTCGGGGTGTGCAAGGCGGTCTTGGATCATCCAGAGTTCACACAGGTGAACTCCAAGGACTGAGAATCGCACAGTGGAGCTCTTTCGCCTTAGAAACGCTTTGAGAAAAGAATTTGCTTGACTCAGTATGATGATGTTGACGACGATGATGACGATGATGATGATGATGATGATGATGATGATGATGATGATGATGATGATGATGATGATGACGATGATGATGACGATGATGATGATGATGATGATGTTGACGACGATGATGACGATGATGATGATGATGATGACGACGATGATGACGATGATGATGATGATGATGATGATGATGATGATGACGACGATGATGACGACGATGACGATGATGACGACGATGGTGGCGATGACGATGCTGCTGATGATGATGATGATGATGACGACGATGGTGGCGATGACGATGCTGCTGATGATGATGATGATGATGATGACGATGATGATGATGATGATGATGATGATGATGATGAGGATGATGATGATGATGATGATGATGATGATGATGATGATGATGATGATGATGATGATGATGATGATGCGGTTGTACTGTTGTAGAACAGGGTTTCAGATGTGTTTTGTGTTCTGGACTTTAGTGAGCTGCTAGTGTCAAACATGGATTCAAGCGCAGTGCTGTGCGAAGGACAAGTGGGGAGCGACCGCGCTGCACTGGGCAGCAGCTTCCAATTTGGGTCAGATCCTGTGTTGACTTTCTGGGACTGCCAGTGATGTATCCCTAACCATCTCCCAAAATGTCATCGGAGTGCGGAAACTATGCATTTTCTTAGGTATCACAGTACCCTCATTTATGGACACACCCGTCTGGAAAAAAGTTTCGGCAGGTAGGGAAGATGCAGAAGACAACAGATCCAAAGTGATTGCACACAAATATATGTATACACACATATATACTCATTTTATGTATACATTGTTCGATGTACCGCCCTGTCATCGCTGCCTTGCTGGTACAAATCCATTGGTTGCCATCTTCAAGGCATTTTCGGTCTGCCGAGGCTCGGTTTGCACCAGCATCCTGGAGCACCCAGCCTTTGTGGAGGCGACATTTGTGGGGTCACATGGGTCATCATGGGTCCTATTGGGACGCTTGGCTGTGCCAGGCACACGTGGTGGCTTTCAGCTTCAAGTTCGAGAACCAGACGGCTTTGCAAGTGGCAGAGGAGAAATGGGATGGTTTGGATGGTAAGAATTTTGAGGTTGAAGGATGTTTAAGGTCAATCATCCTCAGGGTTGAAGCCCCTTTGAAAAAAGCTTGAAGGTTCTTTTCCAATGTTTTCCTGATCAATTCTAATATTTGTTAAGGCTTGGGGCAAGTGACAAACAGACACAGGTATTGGCGCACGGATCTTCACCCCCTATGTTGATCTGTGGCCTTTGTTCGGCCTAAGTCGAGCGCTTTTTCAGGCCATGTTGAGCTTGTTTGAAATTATTGTGGACTTAGCTAACCAGATTTCTTCAAAACCACGGAAAAAAAGAGAAAAAAACAGAGTCTACTTAGAGTCTAGAGCCCACCTCACTCCATTGTGCTTTCTTGTTTGGGACGTGGAGCTTTCAAAGCTTCGCGGCTAACGGAGGAGAGGGGCTGTTCAGAAGCAGAGCAGGTGCAAGCTGAGAACGGGACTCCCTGTTGCACTGGACTCCCTGCATGTTTGAGAACCGATGGCTGCCGTGCATGACTTGACTGCCATCATGGCAGTGCCATGTTTCTTTCTCTTGATCCTTGCTGTAGCAATGTTATATATAGTTTTTCGTTCTTTCTCGCGTGTTTTCGTGGCTTGTTGCTCTTTGATTGCTGCCCAAAACGAAGGATGCGAAATGGACTTGGGCTGGCCTCGCCAAGTTTGTAACATCAACATAGCTTGTGGATGCGGGTGAAAGCAAACTTCAACATTTTCCAAGCTCTTGCTGTGATACTGGCAGGCCATCAAAAAGGCTCTGAGCGTCTGAGCAGACGAAGCCTGCAACTCTGGGCAAGGAAACGAACACACACACACACAAGGCATCAAAAGGCATTTGTCAGAGTTAGAATCCTATGAGCAACAGGGATTGACGTCTCTCCACACTACAGTCAGAAGTCATAGGATGACAGCGGCAACAGAAGCCTTTTTGGCACCTCAGCGCCCGGGGAAAAAAGCCCATGCTGACGCCTGGAAAGACTGCTACCAAGACCCTCGAATTCGCAACTATACTTAGGTGGGCTATCAACCAACATCTAAACCAAGGGAACTACTCTCTCTCATTTTTTGGAATTGTGGACTTGCTATGAACGCATCGAGCATGCCTCTAAAATGGGCATTAGAATGAATGATAATGAATGCGTCCCCCAAATTGAAGCTCCCAACATGTGAACTCCCAAAGCTTTGGCTTTCCCAACTTGCCACGCCTAAAGCTGTTGCCCTTGAGGTGCTCACGTCCGCCGATTTGCAGCGTGCGGCCAAGCGCTTGAACGTGGAGCTCAAGGAGAATACGGCTGGGCCATGGTGACCCGCCAGGTTTGCCAAGTGATCGCAACAGAATGAAGTCCTTTGGGGAAAGGATACCTGTGGTGGGTATCCCAGTTGGTTGGCTAAGGATACCTGGTTGGTCTCCATATGGTTGGCTGTGGTACCTTGCTGGGCCTTAGGTCCTTAGTGAAGCTCCAGGTACCAGATCGAGCTCTACAGTGGAGATCGACAGCTGGGCAAAACCAGCGGCTGGGCACAGCCATGGGTGCGCTGTGGGGGGGTGGTGGCGGCCGCGATCCAGCTACGATCAGCCAGTTGAGGTATTTGAGATGGGGAAGTTTCATCAGCTTTTGATGATTTCTAGACCGTTATCACATTTTATCACTGTCAGGCTTGGGAAAAACGTTAGTGTAAAAGTTTTGGGAGAGAACGTATTTGGAAACACCGCGAAAATACAAACAAAGCTGTGGGTAAAGCGGAATCGATTTGCGTTGACATGTGGAGATCATGGCTTTGGAAGAGCAAGTCTTGGGCGGCTCCGTGGGTTCACAAGCCATCACTTCAACAGTCTTTGGATCAACAAGTGGTGTTGGAGTTCCAATTTCGCTTGAGAAGTTCATGACACCGCCTGTGAATCGGCGTGATTGTGGTTGATATCAACATGATAAAGGCAATGCCATATTACGTTCATACGTTTTGATACACGTTCATAGGATTTCATAGGGTTGACGTTTGACTGCAAGTCACAAGCAAAATCCACCTGGCACACCCAACGCTTGGACTTTTGTCAACAGGGCAGTCTGCACCTTGAGACTATCGAGGCAATGGGCCAAGGGTAAGGAAGGGGGATATCATGTGCTAAGTGGGCTGATTGTTTGGTGAATTCGATAATTCGTTGGTGGATCCTGGCTTGGAATGTGCAGCTCAAGGAGTGGGAGACTGTTTCAAAGCACGATTCAATTAGGATCTAAAATTCCCCGCGTTAGCCGATGGTCAACTGTGGATTCCGGCCTATCAAAAGCAGGGAACAGAAAGAACGAAAGAACGAGCTCTTCAAGACAAGTGATGACTGGAGATAAAGATACTGTAAAGATAGGAGCAACCAGACAGCCTATACCGGAAGACCTGCAACAAAATCAATTCACTCCTTGGGCCCGCTTACAGGGTACAGGACTATTCAGATCTATTCAGATCTGTTCAGTAGTTCATTTCGAACCAGCAAAACGCCCGTGCAGCTGGCTGGTTGCTACTTGTGTCAGTCGCCAGGACCACCAGAACAGCGAAATTCAATGACAGTAACCAGGGACCCACCGCCAAGTCGTATCAACTATACTGTCAACTCACGTGAATAAACAAATATGAATCAATTAATAATACCATCTAATATCAACTAAAGCCAACTAGATCAACTAATGATCAATCTCAACAATCACAGCCCCCCAATGCTTCTGATTCCTCCGGCCAGGTTCGAAAGTTCACTGGCTATTGGGTGGCAAAGCCTGCAAGGCACACATGCATCTGGCAGAGCTGAGAAATTCTGAAGGAAAGCTACCAGATCTTGGCATCTGGCAGAGCTGAGATCTAAGCAGATCGAACCAACTGAACCAAGCAGCTGTAGCTCCACCCAGCTGTAGCTCCAAGGTGAACGAACCACCGAACCCAGCAGGTCCAGGTGCCAGGCTATGCCAGGCGCCAGGGCTCACGCGGTGTTGCCAGGCCCGGGGAGGTGCCCGAGGGGGTCGATGAGGCCGAGGAGAAGAAACGCTATGCGGACGTGGCCAAGGCAGGGGTGAACCAGATCCGTCAACCAGATGAGTCAACCAGATGGCCATGGGTCAATACTAACCAGCAACAATAGGGGATAATAACCAACCAGATTATAGGGAAAACAATGGTCAATGATGAGGAACCAGGGGTACAGGGTTTTGACCCACAGCCAGATGAGTCATGGTCAACCCAAGCAGAAAAACTACCAGCACGATCAAGCACATGTCAGTTGTTGATTCTTGTCAGCCCTGAGTCTTGATGACGATCGTTTGCAAGCTAAGAACGATAGCTGGCTTGTGTGGAAAATGCCGCTTGTGGTGAAGAGGCCATAAGCAACTTCTTACATCAGTCGGTCCATATTTCCAACGATCTCAGAATTGTTTCCTATCCGGCAATGTATACACGGTTCCATGGTGCCGCAGAAAGGGAAAGCGATTTTGTTGGAACTTGAGCCATTCCCCGAGACGCCAACACAGGTTGGCAATGCTTTTTACAGTGTTGGGCGGTCTTTGATGTCACTTTGTTCGCTGAGAAAGTCTGCAGGTAGCCCGATGGTTTGGTTTGCTCCTTTCCTGCGCGATAGCCTGTCCGACCCTTAGCGACGGGGTTCTCATTACGTCTCATCGCCGTGCTCCCCCAGGTTGGAACAGAGAGAGATCACCTTTTTACTGCAAAGAGGCAGGCTGCAAGGCTGTAGGATGCTGCAGGATGCTGCAGGATGCTGTTGGATGCTGTAGGATGCTGTAGGATGCTGTAGGCATTGAAGATGTTCAGGAAAAGCATGGAGGCAAAGAAGTCCGTGCAGGCCTATCTCTTAGCCATCAAAGATGAGGAGAAGCAGCATGATCGTCTTGTGCGCTACTACAAAGGCAGGTTTAAGCAGTGCAGATCATGTGCAATGGATGCACCTGGGGATCCATGGATTCCCATGGATGGTGGATCCAGGGCCATGGCAGATCCGATTTCTGACTCAGGCCTGGGCTTCCAGACCATCAAGGATCCAGAAACCTTGGAGTATCAAGATCAGGCACCCGGGGCTTCACAGCTCCCCGCTCTCTCAATGTGACTTGAAGTAAGCATGTCTTGATGAAGATGGACCTTGACGCTGGAAGCATGATGCAGAAGGTGTGTTCCCAACGGTTTTAGAAGTTGCTTCCAAAAGCTGCTCGAAGGACAGAGAGATGAAGTTATGATGGAACATATGTGAAAAAAAGGTCTGCTAAGTAGCGACTCCACCACTGGCGAAACACAGCAGACACAGCACAGGGGGCACACCACTGACGGAACCACACCCGCGCTGGCCCGCGTTGCGCCTAGCGCTGAGCCATGGCGACAAGTCCAAGGAGCAAAGCTTTGAAGGCACAGCGATGGTGCTATCCACAGGGCATCGTCAAGAACGATGTAACCATTGGTCGCATGAGGCTAGCAATTCTTTCATGACCATGATTGAATCATCATAAAACCATTCTCAATTCATCTCGAATCATCCTTTCCATCCATCATTCAGCCATTGAGTCAAACCCATCCATCACAAAAACTCAGTTTGATTATCATAACAATTCATGAAACCCATGATTCCGAAACCATGATTTTACTGGGCCTAATCATGAAAATCCAAGCCTTGATGATCACCTCATGGGGCCTCCATGTGCTGGGCACAGGCCCTGGTTTCACTGGGCTTCCTCCTGGCACCCGATGCGTTTCTGTCGCCTGGGCTCCTTCAAGGCCGACGTGGAGACAGGGCGATGGGGTGGGGAGGAAGATTATGTTAGATCACATGACATGTATGTTAGATTATGTATATGTATATATATATATATATATGAATAAATAAATATAAATATAAATACATATATATATATATATATGTATATATATATATATATGATTATCTATGAATGGATGATTAATTACGGTATGTATAAATGGATGGCGATATCGGTTGATGAGATTTAGAAAGTAGATGCTTTCTGCAAGCGTGGCTTGGTAGTGGCTTAGTGATGGATAAAAATGATGGACGATAATTTTAGCTAATTGATGATTAGCAGTAATTAGTAGATAATTGATGCATGATAGTAGTGACTGATGATGGTTTGCAGCAATGGATACTAATTCAAGTGATGGAATGGTTTGTAGTGGTAAGAAACTGTTGATGGATAACTGCTGATGCTTAACGATAGAAAGTAACAGTTGATAATGGGTAGTAGTAATGAAAAATGACACTATTGGCTGATTAGTGGATTCAGATACGTTTGCTTGATACTGGCTGATGATCATTGATCAAGAATCATTCTTGTTCCAGTGAAGTTTGCTTATTTAGGCACCGTTGACCGTGTATCTAGTGAGGTGGGTGGGTACTTATGATGTTTCCTTATCCTTGAGTTGGAATACTTGCTGCTGTTGTGGATTCCATTCCCTTTCTTCACCCTTGAGGTTCCCAGAAGCTTCAAAGACGGAGTGCTGCAGTGACATGGCTGAATTGGCCATGCAGGTGGTATTTGGACGCTGTGGTTCAGAATCCAGGGGAATTCATAGCTTTCAATGGATTTTTTGAAGAAATCCATTTGTGCCATCTGAAGAATTGCTGGTTTACATAGTCTGTGACAGGCACTGCTGCCCGTGGTGGTGCAACATGTATCGCCAGCCTTTGGTCTCCGCCTTAGATCACAGCTCAGTAGCTGAGAGCGTTGGGATCTGGGTCGCTTGTGCAAAGGGGTCGCTCCGGGAGGGTCAAAATGGTAGGTTCCAAATAGGTTCATTGCTCAGTGGAAGGAGGTGATGCGATTTTTTGTTCAATCCTTGACCCAAAAAATCGGAGATGCTGCTGTTTGTGTTTCAGTTCTTGGGGATCAACCCATGGATCAACCCATGGATCAACCCACGGATGGGTGAATGAAGCACCTGGGATCAGCTGCTGAGCCATCTCCGAGGTGCGGATGTGTTGCGGGTCGTTCGACCTGAGAACGTTGGAGCACTCGGAGGGCGCGGCGCTCAGCAAGGCACGGATGGAGCTACTGAGGCCACTGCGGGGACAGCCTTCTACTCCTTGGAAGTACCCAACTCTTTCAAGGAGCGCCACCCATCTCAACGACTGACTTTCTTACAGACTTTCTTATAGAGTTTCTGACAAACTTTCTTACAGACTTTGAAGTTCCGTGACAAGTTCGGTGTCTAATTTCATCATTGGCTGATGATATCCCAGCGTGCTTTGGCACCAATCAACCTCACGTGTATTCATCAGTGCTTGCAGCCACTTTGCAACTCGTGATGTGGCAGTGTAAACCTGGGTCCGGAGAGGCCGTCAATCGTGCCAAGTATCAGAGAGATCGGCGGCTGCCCCCTCAGTAATTCTTGACGAGGCTTTGATTTTCAATCTGGGATCTTTGGGTTAGGGTTGTCAATAAGTATTGGATAGATATTGGATTTGTTGGATTCCTCCAAGCACTCACAGCTTGGTGAGTATGTCTAATGGTAAACCGTCAGTTTGTTTGCTTGGGGACACGGAATTTACGGACAATCGCACAGCGATAACATCTTTTGACTACCTATGGCGAGTACTCTTGTTTTAGTCGGTCTTTTTCCATCTTAAGTTCTCTTCTTGGTGATTGGGTGTACAAAATCAACCATGTAGTTGTTCTTTGGGTACTCAATAACCAACCATATTGTTGGATTGATATTTTTCAGTATCAACTCAGCAACTCAATCTACAAGATTCAGAGCCCTCATCAGTTGCAGAGGTTGCTGGGCAAAACGGCTGAGTTTGTGTCTGACGCAAGTCAGGAAGCCCAGCGACATGTGGCAAGTCCGGGTCACGGTTTCTCCTTGAAGGTAACCAGGACTGGTCTAAGAAACCTCAGGGCACTACTTTAAGGTCGTTGGTGGTGGTTGGTGGTGGTTGGTGGTGGTTGGTCCCAAGGGCTTCCGCGAGAGCCTTCCCATGGCTGTCGTTGGTTTCGAGGCGGAGCCCGAGTTTTCACAGGCGAAAGTCCCAGCGAGGCCCAAGTTTCTCGTGACTCTCTGATTCCTTTGGCTGCAAAGTCAATTGAATGATGGTTGATGATGGTCAGTGATGATTTACAGGGGCAGTGATGGCTAGTGATGATGGCTAGAAATGGTTGATGAATGTTGGTGAAGATTAAGTAATATATTTGTTGATACTGACTTTCCTGTGCCAGGACTTTGTTAAGCGGAGACGAGTTACAGTTCCTCGGAGTCAGCAAAAGGCCAGGTGTGAACAGCTGCTGTTGTTGCGCGCTGCTTTGAAGAGGGGCTCTTCGACATGTCCATGGTGTCTATCATCCTACGGTATGATCATGTAGAATCCATAGCTTGTTGATGCGGATTTTGTGTTTTGACACGAGATATCAATCAATAGATATCAACAAAACAGTATAAGGAATTGTGCAAAGTGCACGTGATCATATGGAGCTGCAACCCCTTTTGCCCCTTTCGGCCCGCCCTTCTGCAGATTGTGAAGTACGAACTCGGCGAGACGGAGGACGCAAGACACGTACGCTGTCAGATGCCTTCAGTTTGGCGATGTCATGGCGCGTTGAGAAAGTGCCGCCTTCAGGACTTCTTGGAATGTGTGGTTTGCAGCTCAGAGCTCTTGGGGATGGGAGATTGACCAGCTCCACCATGGAGACCAACCCATCGCCTTCAGGTGAAAGACCCACAGGCGCGGGTGGTGGGAGCCATGGATATCTTTGAAGCGACGCTCCAAGTGTCTCGGATTCACGGACAGGAAGACGGCAGCGAGGTGCTAAAGCATCGTCTTCAACTGAGTCCAGGAAGCTGTTCGCGAAGGGGTAGGTGATGGAAGCGGTTGACACTGTTGTCTTCGGCTGTGATTGTTGGATCCAGCTTTCTAAGGCTGGTGGCGTGTGCTGAAAGAGCCTGGCGGCAGAAATGCCATCATCGATTTGGAACTGAAGGAGGACGGAATCCTTGCAGCAGCTGAGCGTCTCTGAGTGCGGGTGACCTCCATGCTGGTAGTGATGTCATATCCAAGCACTACAATTTCACAAGAGGTAGACTCAGTGGACACGTAGACTACAGATATTGGCTCAGCCAAGAACGCTCACCCTGTCTTGACACCGAACCAGAGTTGAAAAAACAGGAGCTCGTAAAGGATCTGGGGCCTGAAATGGAGGACCCGACATCTGGGGCAGGGAATGCTGTAGGACACCTATCATTGGAAGAGATTTGGATTTGATGTGTAAAGAATTGGCAGTAGAGTGGCCCTTCAGCCATGGCATGCAGTGACATAGATCCTTCAAAATTTGGCCCAGCGATGAAACACTTGAGACGAGAAACTGAAGAGATGGTCTCGTCACTGGTGCCTGCCACCCCTGCCTTCCCCACCCTCACCGTGAAGGCTATCCTGAAGAGCTTTCGCCTGGGTAACCTTTGAAGCCGCCAAGTCGATGCTACAAAGAAGCCTGGCTTTCGGAAAAAAAGAAACGCACTGCCCGCTGTGTCGGTGCTCCATTGGCAAATGGTCCATTGGCAAATGGCTGGTGGTAAAATCTTGGAAACCACAAAAAAATAGAAAAACCACAAGGATTCTTGGCCAAACGGCTATGCGATGCCATGCGAACCTTGCAAGGGGGGCACCCCGGGCCTTGTCTCCAGCTGCCAGGTGATTTGGGGCGGCCAGGGCACCTTGATGCGAACCGATGAGGCAGACTTCATGCGAAGATGGACCCCTGTGGTTCGACAGCTGGCAGGCCCAGCCAGGCGCAGCATGGGGTGTTGGGATTCGTTTCTGTTGCCATGTCCAGTTTGAAGGGTAAGATGCTTGGGGTATTGCCTTACTCTCTTTCTTTCTTTCTATATATATATATATAGATATACATATATACATAATATTTACCTAGATTGACCTATGGAGTTGTGAGTGTCCTGCTTATGGACTTGTGAACAGATAGAGGATGATTGTTAGAGAATTGTGTGCCCCAAGTCACCGAGCATGAGGAGTTATCAGCGCTTACTTGTGGTTGAGCACCACCCTATGAACTAATCACTTTCTTGATTTTGCTTTTTGCACACTGAAGTGCTTGAAAACATTGGCACTTCGCAGTGGGATAGACACCTAAAGTTGCATGGAACCCGTATGGGTTCAAATAAACTGTTTGGAGAGCGCTATCAATGATTCATCAAGATATTCTCTCATTCATCGAATCACGCTGTGAGGATGTCTGGGAGTGAGAACCTCTGAGCGTTACGGCGCAGTGGCTTTAAGCCGAAAACACAACGAAGCCATGGCCATGCACGCGTGGCTTACACCACCAGGCGTCGGAGGCTAATAAAATCATTCCAACATCGACATTGAGATCACCTGGGATTTAGTAGTCCTTAGCTGGTTATGGTTGCCCTCCTCATCCTGTCCCGTTTTCAAATCGGTAGATCTGCTAGACCGGTTTTCGTCTTGGCAAATTTTCAAGACCTGGTGTGGGGAAAGGAACATCAGCTGCTTGTTGGAAAATGATTGCAAGACCCACATTGTTGGTCGGTCATATCCAAGCATTTGTTAGTCGCAGCATAGTTCAGCATAGCTTGAGATAGCTTGGCAGAAAAAGCTGGTTTGTTTGCAGCCAACAGATTGGCTCGAGTCAGACTGGCCAAAGAGAGTTCGGAATGGCAAATGCACCTCGCTCACATGTCAGAAGCAGCACATTAATTTCACATTTTTGCCATTTTACTCGGTTTCGGTTGGGGAGAACTCACTAAGATTCTCCTTCCAGTTTTGTTCACATTGTTTCACATCACTTTTTGGGTGTAAGCAAGGCGGCAACAGCGAGCCGCTAGCCATGACCGATATGGGACACGAGAATGGCCCCCCGCCGGAGGCAGCCAAGTCGCAACGTTGATGGAGTTTTGGGGTAATCTCCCGCTGAAAGTATAAGTCGGGGTGATCTTCGTGGATGCCTCTTTTAGTCAGTAGAGTCACAACCAGTGGAAATGCATCCACAAAGGCCAATCCTACTTCTCCATGGATGTGAATTTTTGTTGCGCTGCAGGCCAACGGATCCAATGCCGAAAATGGAGTGGAAAAGAATGGAAATGATACGCAGGCCCTGCTCTGCCGTACGTCATTTTCTCTGTGAAATCTTGCGGATCAACTGGATACCCGGACCAGTTGTAATTTTCGTGGACATTCACGGGATCTGGGGATCAGAGATCGGCCAATGGATGGGCCTTGAAGTCTTGCGGTAGCTCAGGTTCAGCCAAAGGAAGGACATGTCCGGCTCCCAGGATCCAGGGTTCTGCCTTGGCGAAACTTCGGGAGGCACACGCATTGCTCTCAACCAAGGGCCATGTGAATCATCTCTTTCGATTCCAAAGATGTAGCATGATGCAATTTCTTCAGAAAATTTGTGAAACTTCTCCGCATTTCTTCAGAGTTTCAAAGTTTCTCATCACCAGAAGCTCCATCCGTGCTCAGGAGAGCCCGGTGGCCACCCAGGCCACCCATTCACCGATGGTGACTCCTGGTAGTCCGCTGAGCCCTGAGAGTGAAGCACCGACCTCAGTGGGGGGCGGCTTTCCGCAGCCGTGGCGTCACTGGCGTCACGGGCATCATCTGCCAGGTACATCCAGCTACGAATGGGGCTTCAAGGCTTCGGATTCTCATCCTTGCGATTCACCCAAGTCGTCACTTGTGATTTTGTGCGCTCCGAGGCCCTGCGTGAGGCGCCACAGGGATGCACTGCTGCTGTTTGTTGATGTTGTGTGCCTGCATTCGCCACGCAGGTATACTTCCCAATATTTGATGGCCTTAAGATCGCTACCAAGTTCTAACGTCGCGAGCCAAGAACTATGCCAAGCGGAACTCTTT
>VSDK01021871.1:122081-180026 GCA_009767595.1 Symbiodinium kawagutii
TCCCTGCTGATTTCGCTGTGGTTTTGCATGATTTTGCATGGCTTTCAAGCTTAGCTTTGGCAATTCCTTCCTTGGAGTTTGCTTGGGCCTGCATATTTTTGCTTGCACGATGACGTAATCCAAATGACATTGACGTTTGTTCTGCTCAGGAGAAACCTGCCAACTTCGATCCGCAGATTGACCAGGCCAATCATTTTCAGCCATCGTTGCTCATCATCATCATCATCATCATCATCATCATCATCATCATCATCATCATCATCATCATCATCATCATCATCATCATCATCATCATCGTCAACCATCGTTCGCAATTTGATTGATGAACTTTTAAATCGGGCAATTTATGCTGAGCACTCTTTGGAGCTTTGGCCAGGAGGTACCCAATGCCACCTTGAAAAAACCTGAGAAGGACGGCATCTGAAGCTGAGTTCCGGTGGAGCTGGATTTTGTGGATCACATAATTGTGACATCCTGTCGTGGATGATCAGAATCGATGTGTGATGAGGGATGCAATGGTGATGTTGACAGTGTGCGATTTTGTGATGGAAGCAATGATTTATATTCATCATGCTTGGAAGTAAATCTCTTTGGATTCATGCAGAAAGCATCAGACAGCTATTTCTTGATAATCAAGGCATCGTCACTGGAAGAACTCCTTTCTGTCATTTGAATTCAACAAAGTTCAATAAGTGATAATAAATCTCGAATATCAACTCTCTACATCAACTAGACTTCATTTCTGCGTCAGGATGAGGAGGACCGACGGCCACGTCGTCGGGAACGAGGAGAACGAGCGGAACGAGGAGAACGAGCGGAACGAGCGGAACGAGCGGACCGCGGTGACCGCGGTGACCGTGGTGACCGTGGTGACCGTGGTGACCGAAACGATCGTGGTGACCGAAACGATCGTGGTGACCGCAACGATCGAGTGGACCGTGCTGAGCCCCAGATGGGCATGGTGGTCGGAATTTTGGTTGGGAATTGCAGGACGTTGAGAGGACTTTGTTGTACCTCAGCCTATGGGAATACCATCGAATACCACGTAATGCCATCGAGAATGCCATCCAGTACCGCCATAGAATACCTACTAAAGAAGAAGTGTTCAGCGGAATGGCGAACAGGTTTTCTCCACGGCTCATTGTTCAATGATCGACGCTTCTGATCATTTTGCGCCAGAACTCTATCAATCTAGGGTCACACTATGTGCATTTACACTTAATTATTCATATAGGTGTCGATCATCATGGCGGACCGGCATGTCAATATTAGTCATCATCCATTGTGGTCACTGTGGTCATCAGTACCAATTTGTACCAATTCTCATTGGGTTGTGGGGTGTTCTGGGGTGCCCAACTATATACCCATGTCTGTACCCATTCTCTACCCGTTGGTTCCGAGCAAAGCCGATACGAAGCAGTGCAAGCATATGCAGCCTGTCGATCTGAAAAGCTTTGCGAACTCATCCAAGCTCTGAAGCCAGCGATTGTGGTGGTTGAAAGTCCTAGTCATGGTTAGTCAGGAAGACTCCTGAGTTTGGGCATAGAAGTTCTCCAGCATATTGGCATTGGCAGATGGTCGTCTATCCTCATACATTCACCGAGCGTGCCAGCACATTGGTGGTTGACATAGCCGTGACACTCCACCTGTTTGGTGGGAGATTATACGGCTCCTGTGAGGCCGTAGGTACGACGAGCACGAGCAAGAGGACGGTACGACGAGCAAGCGAGAGTGGTTGACAGTGACATGGAGCGTGCAGTATAGCAGACGAACAAAAAATCCAGCCAATTCATGGCCCCAGAAAATCCGAAAATTCGGATCTGGTCATAGTCATATGGTGGTTTCTCAAATATACGAGACCCCCAAAATGATTGGTTTACTGGTTTACTACTATACATGGTTGATAATGGATGATAACTCGGCTGGTCATAAACGGTTACCCCTATGACTTGAGAAACACCCATATCATACTCATAGTCACCCAATGTCACCCATACCCATCATTTTCATGGCCAGTACAGAAGTTCCAGCCGGCTCGAGGACTGGCAGTGGCGTCGCTATGACAAAGAATCAAGGTGCAAGATGACCACGCTTTGGGAAAGGTGTTCAGGTTGAAATGCACCAGATTTTCAGGGTTACCTGAGGGTTACCTCCCTACCTTTTTCCCCAAAACAGAGCAACTAGCCTCAACTGGCTCTGAAGTGAGGTGATACCTGAGACTTGCATTGGCTCTGAAGGTAAACTCAATACCTCCATAGAAATTCAGTTTTCTCATCCAAGTTGAACAGTTGGTACTCTCTGATTCAGGCTTTTCCCAAGAGCTTTTCTGAATGCAGGTGGGGCGGCGGCAAATGGTCCTATGGAGAACAGGAGCCGGGGTGCGGGAACAGTGTCACCCACAGCAATCTGCTTCCTCCGTGAATTTCCATGGATTTCCGTGGGTTTCCATGGATTTCCAGGGTTAACATGGAGCAATGGAGCCTAATTAGTTGGCCAGGAAATTACACGTGATCCTTGTTGTCCTTCACCAGCTTCACCATGCTTCACCATGCTTCACCACTGAGATTTGCAGCTTCTAGGAGGATCCTGAGAATGAATGGAAAGGGGTGAATGGCCTCAGCGCAAGATGTGGATGAGAAGACTCGACTCACGACTTGCCACAGTTGGACCGTGTGTTCGTGCCAAGAGGTTGCGAGAACAGTAAGTTAAGTGTCAACGGAACACTAGTCAACCATCATTTAGGCATCATTCACCATCAATTAGGCATTTTTCAACCATTTAAGAATCATTGTACCATCAATTAGCTATCATTTAACTACTACTAAAGCATCACTGAGTCAGTGCTGAGGAAGACGTGGAGTGGGAGAACGAGCCGGTGGGAAGAGCAGAGGACAGTTGCAGCCTCAAAAAGGACGAAATCCATCACGATTCATTGCTGGTTAGTACAGTAATAATTATCAGATGAGATTAAAGCCTCCTTTGCTGCAATTCTCCCATTGCTGCTGGTAATTATCACATGAGATTATCACGATTCATTGCTGCTGGTTAGTAAGAGGCTTTAATCTCATGTGAGAATTACCAGCAGCAACCGTCAACAATCTCCTGCCTCTCATTTTTGATGCTATGAGTCTATGAGATTAAACCATCGACGTATAAAGAATCTCTCACGCTAGGGCACTTACTCGCTTGCAGCTGGACAGGTTTGATCTTATGAACCAATATGACTTTTGCGAAGGATATCTGGGAGTTTGCCTGTTTTTCTCGGCTAAAAGCAGGAAACCATAGGAAATCCATCAGGACAGGTGGGAAACACTGGATTTTGCATATTTTTTTCCGTACGAAACAGCTCCCACCGAGCTCAGCTGCCAGCGGTTGAGGCTTCACGGATTGCACCCTTGGTGACATCCGGAAGGACCGGGCGCTGCCTGAGGATTTGAGGGGAAGTGGTTCCTTTTGAGCCATTGGTGATGTAGGGCCTTGCTACCTTGTTCGTGGCACACGATCAATGCCCAACAGAAATGGCAACATCAAGTTACAACACATTTTTTCCATCACCCTATCACCAGCTGTTAGTGAGAATACCTCTTACCACAATCTTGTTCCCATTTTTGATCATTCTTGATGCTATGCCTTGGGCTTTTTGAGCCAAGTATCTTCAGCAAGCGTTCCTCTCTCTTATTGGGTTGGCCTCTACTGGTCACGGCTCTAGAGAGTGGTGATGAACCCGTTGTGCCCACTGCCTCCCCTCGCTTTTCACCACTGCGGTGCAAAGGAACTTATCGTAAGCCTTTGAAGGGTACCTTCAACGCACTGTGTGTCCAGCGATCTTTTCGCGTACGCGTACCCGTTCAGAACTATCCACTATTACAAGTATGATGAATCGCATCAGAGATCCCAGGCAACCACTGCAACAAGCATGATGATCCTGTCCACTGTCCACCATTGACCATCTTCGGACATTCTTGTAACATCAGTAACCATTGGTAATCATCTATGACACCTGCAACCATCGGTAACGACAGTAACAAGCATGATCAACCAGACCTAAACCATCATAAGTCTATGGTTTAACCACCATAGACCTATGATTTAACCATCACAAATCTATGACCAAACCACTGTTAGAGGCCCCATGACCTGCCCTGGTTCACTGTCTCAGCTGGCGCTCCATCCGAAGCGTTCGGCAGTTCGATGCTGCGGCACCGCGAGCAGCCGGATCTTCCAGCAGACCCCGCCCTGGCCTTAGGGCCTTGGATGGCCTTGGATGGCCTTCACTGGAGCTGAGAATGGTTCAAAATCATCGTGAGATTCCCTGGTTCAACCTGCTGGTGATTTTTGCTTACATCTTTGATGATTTGATTGTTTACATTGTTGGAAGTGATACTGATTGAAGATGCTGGTTGGAAATTAGGAGTCCAGCATGATGGCGAATCATCAATGTTGGTTGAACATTCAACAGGGGAAATTCACCCTTGGTGGTTATTGACGATTACTTTTTCGGCAAATAATCGAAAATGGCGATTCTTGCAGGTTATGAAAAATCGGTGAATCTACATAGCCCTGGATTTTTTTCCGCTTAGTTCGTTTGTTTTTGTTATGCCGAAGAATTGTCATGAATCCGAACCTGGTGTCATTTGTTGAGCAGAATTGAGTCTCTTGCTTATCTATTCCACAGACTCAAACTACCTGCTACGTATTCTCATCGGTGAGTCCCAGTCGCAACACTTTGGCCGGGCCATCCCAGTCGCAGAGACGGTCGACCAAGGTGAACCCAAAGGAGTCACAGAGGAGGCGGTTGGTGCTGTCCATCGACGACATTCCTGGATCAGAAAATCCCATCAAGAGATCATATGGTGGTTTCTCAAAATAGGGGTGCCCACAAATCATCCTTGTTTTATCATTAATAGTAATGAAGTTAATGAACCAACAATTTTTTGGGGTTCCCTACGACTTGAGAAACCACCATATGAGATCATTATCGATTCCCACACCTGATCAGAGTTTTGTTTGTCAGCAATCGAGCCCATGGCTTCGTTGGCTGCAAGGCTCATGTCCCTCGCTTCAACTTCAATGAGGGTTTGGCTGAGGACAGCATCGAAACCATGATCCCCAAGTCGAGTTGGATCATTTTGATGAAGAGATACTTGGTGTAGCGCTTGGTATATCTTGGGAACCAAGAAAAGCAGGCCGTGGGAAACTCAACGAAGTTGAAGCGGTTTGGGGACGCTGGGCAACTGCTGAGCCTTCCAGGAACATCGAAGCAAAGCCTGGAACAAGTGGGTTTCCAAACCCGAGCCTGAGGCTGCACTGGGACTCACCGGGTGGAACGCTCTGGTATCGGAAGCGCCAGAAATGGGTGCAGTCCTAGGCTCACCCCCACAGCTTTTGGTTTTCCATGGTTTGGCTTCAAACTGAAGCTGGTTGGACGCAAATGACGTACTGTATGTGCATGTGTCCGACCGGTGTGAAAATGCTAA
Organism: Symbiodinium kawagutii; assembly: GCA_009767595.1. Taxonomy (NCBI): domain Eukaryota; class Dinophyceae; order Suessiales; family Symbiodiniaceae; genus Symbiodinium; species Symbiodinium kawagutii. The sequence continues at coordinate 127,559 of VSDK01021871.1, forward strand.
AACGATCCAAGTTGGTCGTTTCACGATGATGTTTCCCAAGCCATACCAGTGCGTTTGTTTTTTTTGTTTACTAAGCATAGCCTGGGAACCACGGGGATCACCACCATTGGTGCTGTCAGAAGCACACCGCTGGTACCACTGGGAACCATGGGGATGCTGCTCCAAGCGCAGGCCAAGGAGACTGAGGAGATCGAAAGGGCACCAGTTGTTACAGCACCAGCACCTGTGGTTGCGCCAGCGTGGGGGCCCTAGGCCTTGGATCGCGCATGTATTCGATTGTATTCGTGCATTTTACATATCTACATATTCACATATATAGCATATAGATGTATGCATACACACACATATATATATATATATCTATATATATATATACACATACAGACATCTATATTTGATAAGAGTATATGATATGGATATGATGTAAATCTGATGTAAATCCGATGCTTTAAGTTGTTTCTTTGGTACTGTATGTCTAATCTCTGTACCTAACACTCCAGCACTTGATGGGTTCCTTTGTAATTTCAGGTTTCTCTGAAATTTGTGTCCCCTCACGCCACATGATCATTTTGGGCCGTGGTTGGGGAATCCTAGTTTCAGAAAGTATGAACTGATGGTATTGAAGGTGTTGGTTGGTTGAAGCAGTGCAAGGTATACAGTGTCTATCGCAAGGTATACAGTGTTTATCCCCGGGTAAGTCTACCATGACCGTCGGTTTGTCTATGCAGGTCCCCCGAAATTGGTTCCGCAGATGGTCCGGACTTGAGTGTGGTCGTATGGCCATGGATATAGCCACATATAATCCTAGCCGGTATAAGCCCTGCTGTTGTTGATTCCAATCCTTTACTATCAGCTAACGAATCATCTGATCAATGATATCGTCGAACATGTTCCACATCTTCCTCCGTCACGTCGTTGGATATTGAGAATACCGCAGTATCTCCCGAATCAAGCGCTGCTACATGCAACATTTACGAACCCGAATTGCCACGGTCATCACCGAACCACATCATCCATGGCTCATCCCTATCTGCATCGAGGCCTGCTCCAAAGTTGGCAGCGCAAAGCGGCGCGATTGACCGGTTGCCGGTGGCACCAGGCAGACCGGGACCCCGGGACGCCGGCGGTGGGCACCACGGCTCGCCTCATAGAGCCCAGTGGACTCAGAGATCCATGTGTGACGCAGGTCTGGGTTCGGCAGTCATGGCCTCAGATGGAACTCACTGGCTGGCAATTTAACGAGGAAGCAATCACTCAGCACCAGCCATCAATGATCATCAATGATCCAACATTCAGTCATGTCAGTCACCATGAATCGCATGAAGTTAAACCACCGCATTCTACAGCAGCAAGCCAGCAGGCAACGAACCAAACATCAACCCCATCACTTGGTTCCAAGGCACACAATACGATGCCGGGTCCTGAGATGTGACCCGCTGTCAATGAATCCGTTTGTTTTTTGGTTGCTTATTGGTCATTCAAGATTCACAGGAATGATGCAGTTGATAGTGGCCGTCCCTGGGTTGTTCCTTGTTTGGTTGGCTGGGGTTCAGCTAGTTCAGCTATCGTTAGGTCGGCTCAGTGGTTGATTGTTTGTTTGTTTGTTATTTGTCAAGCATGTATAGATGTAATCATTCATTGTTTATATCAGGGGTATTGGCAACATTTGGCAGCCATAGAATGTGGTAGCTAATTAATGTTTGATACATTTATTACTCAGCGAACTCAGAATATGCAACGGTGACCATGACTTGCACTTGACAGTGCATGGGTTCACCCCCAGAACGCTCCAGGAACCTCCCGCTGCACAGTGTCCGGAGCCTTGGAGCCTTGGGATCACTACGGGACGGGTGTCAATTGACTGCTTAAACAAGCAGCCACTGAAAAGAACCCCTTTCAAGGAACCAATTTTTTTACATATCATCTAAGAAAAACATTTTCAGGATTTTTTACCTGTCTCAAAACCAATTTCATTTATCAATAATTTGTTTGGCATATCTCTTGCTGCGCCGAAGTTTGGCAGTGTGGCTCAGGCTCCTGCGTACCAATGGGGAGAGCAGGTGAGATTCGAATCCAAGTTTCGATTCGACCTTGGAAGTCTTTGGCCACGTTCAGGCACCTCCAAATGCTCCGAATTCGGCCGTTCACACGACCAATTCTGCGGGCAGATCGATTTTGTCATTGCTGAAAACGCTCGCTTCTCAACACTCCAAGCCTTGAATGACTCGACCCTGGCGGATGTCAACATGGTCCAACCCTGCATCCAGACAGGTTGGATTTTGGATCAGCAAACTGAGGCACGATCAGCGTCCACCGGTGGAGGTCTCAGCACTAGGAAGGTGCATGGGAACAAATGCCTAGTGATCTTCACTGACCTTTTCGTGGTGAAGAATACTCTTGTCCCAATACTTATTCTTTGGGAGGTTCCCATAGGTTCCCATCATCTGTCTCAGGTATATCCTTGATATCCACTTCATAGCCGGTAGTGCAACTATGAGTTGAGTCTGTCTGAGGAAGCGCCCCATGGGCACCAGGCCCAGGGCCATGGCCAGCAGGGCCACCAGGGCCACCAAGGCCACCAGCAGGGCCACCACCCTGCCAACCAGGGCCGTCCAGGCCCAGCGCACGGCCACCCAGCCGGGCCCCCAGGCGGCCCCCCAGGCGGCCCCCCAGGCGGCCACGCTAGCCACGCGCCCCGCCCCGGTGGCCCGCCCCAGCGGCTATGGCTACGGCCAACATGGCCCCGGTCAAAGCCGCGCAGCCAACCAGAGCAACCAAAGCAACCAGCCGCAACCCAAATTGACCGCCTGGAGCTCGGTTTGCATCGAAGATTCGAGAAACTGAAGAAACAAGTTCTCCCACTCTTCGTGAAGATTGTAGAATTCAATTTCTTCAACTCTCCGAATGTGAAGTGAATTCCGCTGCAAGGTGCAGGACTTGTTCCAAATCGCGCAGGGGCAACAGTTGTCGGAGTCTAAAAAACGCATCTGAGATGTGGCATGACCATGGCATGTCCTGTCGTGAGGCCACAGATGCCTCCAATGTCAAACCCTGGTGCCGCTGCAGGAACCGTTTGGTTAAGCCGAACAGTGCACCAAGAACTGCTATATGAAGCAGCGCCCAAGAAACACAGATGTTTGTATACCATCATGTTATGTAATGTAGCAGCAAACTAAACTTAAATAGATGAATAATGTTGAATACATGAATAAAACACTATCTATATGCACGTATTCTGATTGATCTTGATCGCTCAAGCAGACAGCTATTTAGCATCTGCCTCTCTCAGGTTTTTGGTGCATTCAGCACCGGAAATGAAGCGTTGACTCGGGGAGACCATAAACTCAAGGTGGAGAAAGCATAGACCAAAGTCATCAAAGCCTATCGAAACGAAGTGATCCGGCAAAGAATCAAGGAACTAATAGAATTCTATAGAAGCCTTGGTGTAGAATTCAATAGAAACCATGGTGCAGAATTCAATAGAAGCCACCGTGCAGAATTCAATAGAAGCCACAGTGCAGAATTCAATAGAAACCATGGTGCAACCTGAGTCCAATGAAGAGCTTGGAAGCAAATTTTGCATGCTCGCAGGAGATGACCAGGACAAGGAGCGGCTGGCAATGAGTGAGCAGAGTTCTCCGACAGTATTTGTGCACATAGTAAATGAAAACACACACACACACAATAAAACAAAGCACATCAATACAAAAATTGAATACACAGAGACTGCAAAACAAACTCGGGCCGAGTTGCTCCAGAGCAGAAACGCTGATCAGGCGCGGAAAGCCGCGCGTGCCCTGTGGGAATCTTCTTGCGGAGCTGCCACCTCAGTGAAAGAGCGACAACCACCTGCAGAGGAACCTTCACGGAAGTTCAACAGCTTGTTGCATCTTGTCGCTTGACAACCTTAACAACTGTAATTAGTCAGGTAGTCCTTAAAGGGAACGCTGGTTCAAGCAACAAGTCCAAGACTACAGCTTGTTAGCTTCGTAGGTAGAACATGTTGCATCAAGGTGTCATGATTGATACAAAGACGTTGAGAATCCAACGAACGCTGAGGCTGGCGCTCAGGCGGAAAGGCGCCCGATGGCTGCACTTTTGCCGCGACATCTGCAGCTTCCAACAGCAGCTGGAAGCAGCTTCTCCACCTGGATCCATATGAGTTGGAGGATGTGGCAGTTTGACCTTGGATCAGTTTGCGAAATGGCAGGCACCCGCAATACCGTCTGAGCCTTAGAATGGTTGTGCCATTGGAGGATTGACGCTTCCAGGTCTGTCAGGTTGGCACACCTCAAAGCCGCCATCTATACTGGCAGGGTTTCCTCCAAACATTTTGGGGGCATCCAAGTTGTATGACATGACACATAGCTTTGATGGTTGACCCCTGAACTTGCCTTGACATTGATATGGGATGATCCATGGGCCATCGGAATGGATGGTTTCAGAAATGGTTCCCCTTCGCAGTGTGGCAAGCCAGTTGTTCCGAGGAACAGAAGATCAGTGGAACCCAGACCCGTGAACCGGATGCGTTTTGCAGCAGCTGTCACGGGTAACTGCCGGCTCATGGAAGAAAAACTACAATTTCAACCTGAGTTCACAGATCAGTCGAACCCTCTGGGATTGGAAGCAATTTGAATCTACATTTACAGCTCTCGGTTGTTATTGTCGATGGTCGAGGTCGGCCATCCCCTAGCAGAAACCATCATCAACAATCATTTACTGCTAGTCCCCTAGCAGCAAGCGGGTTTAACCATCACTTTGAGTTTCCAACGCTCGAGGTACACAGCTGCACGACCCTCAGAATGGACTTTCAGGGCTGATGCGATGTGGAAGGAGATCCAGACTTTCAAGTCCAAGAAGGAAGAGATCCAAAGAGATCTAAGTTCCTCCAAACATTCCACCATGACATTCCTCCGGAAAGTCCCCAAGCTTCGGACTTTGAGAAATTCCCCAAGTGAAGGGATGGGAAGGGAAACCAGTGAGGCCATGAATGCGGGACGAGTTCCACCAGCGTGCGCGTTCAACCGACGGGCAGTGAAGTCGCAAAGCTCTGGTGTTGTTCTTCTGCGTTTCTAGATGTTTCCAGATGCTTCTAGGTTGCTTCTCGATGTTTGCAGGTTATTTCGAGGTTGGTTCCAGGTTGTTTCCAGATGTCTTGCCTTTTGTTCTGAGTGTCGCAAGAACCTGCGCCGCCAGATATGCGAACCAGCATGCTCCAAACTATCCATCGAGACAGTATGGCCAGCACGGGTCCTACTCACAGCAGTTCCGAGTTCTGCTTTCTGCATTGCTTCAAGACATCATATTCCATCTCTGTAGACTGTGGGAACTTATCTAACGATCCACATCCAGGATCATTGCTCATTCGTCATGATGCATCACTGTATTGGAACAATGATCCCATGATGTTTCTGAAAGTCCATGATCATTCAATGAGATCGTAGGAGCATGTAGGATCATTGATCAGCAACCCATGACCTGCGGCATCCCATGGCATCCCATGTTTCCACTGACATTCACACCTGGACACCGCCACCTGGATTAAGGTACGGCGCTCCACTGCCGGAGGGCCGCGCGGATCGATATGATCGAAGTGTAGGGGGACCCGCCCTGGTCGTGAGAGCTATGGATCTGGGATGTGGTCCTTGAAACAAGGGGACGTTTATCAACCAGAACCAACAAGGATAACATAGAATAACTATGGATCACTGTGGATCATTACATTGGATGGTGATGGATCACTATGGATCACTATGGATCACTATGGATCACTATGGATTGCTATGGATTGCTATGGACTATGGATCATTATGGATCCATGCAAAGATCAACGGTAAATCAATGAACATCCAAACATCCCAAGAGTTTCATTCTTCATTTTGAGGGATGTCAACAGTCAACAGTCGGGGGGTGCGCACAGCCATAGGAGTTGAGTAAAACTCCAGGAGCTGTTCATGGACTTCACGTGAGGGTTCCCTGTCTGTACTCTCTGTGATTTAAAAAATCGGAGACATCCAACAATTCACAGGCTTGCCACCACTGATACATGGATTTCCATGGGTTTCCTCAATTTTTAGTGGATCGTCGCAACCATAGGTTTTGTCATGTTTAGGATCGACAATCCTAATGTCGCGTATTCTGTCCACATGAATGAATCCAAGCATCTTCTAAGCAATCGAAGTTTTCCGAACCTCCACTAATCACCGTACATCTCGCACTCAAATGATGTTCATAGGCAACCTGACGTTACTGATGTGAACCTGGCAGATGTTAGTGGTGAGTGTACCCCTGAGTACTGTTGAACCAAACAGAACGAATCTCAAGCCTCGCTGAAGGCAACTCTGACAGCTACACATGCAGCTGCAAAGGCTCCTGCGCAGCATAGCGACTCAGGGATCTACAATTTGTATAGCAGGAGTCCTGAATCTATTGGTGAACAGCTATAACACTTATAGTATAAGTATAGCTACCAGTAGTCATATGTATAGCTTAAAATATAACCATTAGTATATAGAAGTGGCCAGCAGTATCGTGGCTATAAAGTCTCTACAGGCAACTATAGGAGGATTGACCATGGTGGTACCCGAAAGTGACTGTTTCCAACAGCTATGGGAGGCACCCCTTGGACACCTGTACAGCACACAAGGCGGCGAGCCCAGCGAGACAGTGGCAGCTTGCACAAGCTGAGCGTAGACAGAGTTTTTGTATAGAACTACATCGATTCGCAATCATGTGCACACATTTACATAGACATAGTGATTATAAGAAAATTCCAACGTATATACTGAAGTACATAGACAATGCATAGACATACCAAATAACTATAACTAATATACTACATACTAATATGCTATATACTAACATGTACTAATATACTATATACCAATACACTACATACTAATACATTATTTACTATATACTATAGATCTGTTTGTGCCAACATATCTTGCAGAATTAGAGCCGCTGTCATTGGTGGAACCTCGTGGCTCAGGTGGTGTTGCCCGACCCGAAGAAGTTGCAGCTTCGGTTGGTCTTCAAAGTAGCTACCAGGCTCTGAGAGGGGCGGGGTGCGGGGTTGGTTGATTGGTTGGGTCCTTGGTTGGTTGGTTGGGTGGGTGGTTGGGTCCTTGGTTGGTTGGGTGGTTGGCTGGCTAAACAGTATCTATTGATGCAATGCGACATGGTAGGCTGAGTATTTCTGGTGCTTTCGCATATCTCGGTTGGCATTATCATGAATCATGACCATGAGCTGAAGTCTCCACTTTGATGTGCTACAATTGTTGCAGGAACATGCACGAACCAAGAGTAACAACCGGGCAAAAATTCACTTGCAGTGGAAGATCCATGGTAGCACTTTCCCTGTATTTGGCGATGCATCGATTAATGATGGCAAAATTGGCGGTGTTTTTTTGATGCGGATCTACCATGACTATTGAATTTTCTTTCGTCCTATCCAGTTACTGTTGGTCGCATTCGTATCACTGGCTGGTAGGCATATACAGAAGTTGAGATATGCTGTGGCTCACAAACCTAGCTGTTGTCCACCATGGTGGAAACCATGGTTGGTGATTTGAGAAGATGGTAAGGTTAACCAACCATGGCTAATTCCAACCATGTTTGTCGTCCAACGATGTGTCACGGACGGTCGCCTTTTTTTCAATGAGCGACACGAACAGAATTCAGGAGAGCAACAACTATCGTTTATGAGGAAGAATTAAGGACAGCTGCAATTAAACTATGAGAATTAGAATAAAGAAGAGTAACAGTGGTTGAATTTGTTGCTGCGGGCCATCATTTTTTCGCCTTTTGCCCTAATGATTAAGAGAGGGACATCAAAGGGCAGGGAGTAACAGCTACTGTTTTTATGATTAACCACTCTCATTAACCATCTTTATGAGAGGTCACAACCGTCCCTACTGGTTCTGGGCAACCACCAGTCGTCAGAGCCGTTGTATCTCTTGTGGTGCTCTTCAGCGCTGACTCTTGTAGGCAGCAAGCGCCGTTTTGGCCTCAGTGGATCAGAAGATTCAAGGTTTCAAAAGGCAAAGCAACCAACTATACCGGTATGGTAAGTTAGTTAAACTAAACCATAGTGAGTTAGCACCAACTATAATTTAGTGCTATACCAAAGCTCAACTGGTTGCTATACTATAGTTTAGTGCTAGTTAAACCATAGTGGGTTAGCTCAACTATACTGGTATGGCTAACTGGCAAACTATAGCGGGTTCCACTAACAGTCGCAACTAGCATTCCGCTTGCCTTTTTTGGGTTTGCTAGCACCGATTCCAGAAAGCTTGTGTGGTGCTGGGGAAGCATCAGCAGATCATACCAGAGCCATGTGGCAAAGCGTTGCAGAATGCAGGATCCCAAAGCTGGACACCTCCCCGGAAACTCCGCAGGGTAATGGTAGATCAATGAGGGTCGGGAAACTCGCAAACACGCCCAGGAATTGTCCGGTTTGAAACTCAGTCCACTCAGTGCCCCTTTTTCTCATGGCACTTCTGCGAGCGCAGCTGTCGCTGGAATTCTGAGGGCATGGTGCTAGACCTTCAGAGGCAAGCGAGCTGCTGGTTGCTCTCAGAAAAGATAGTATTACAGTGGAAAGCTGTCCATAGCTGTCCGTTAGTTTTCAGCTTTCAACATTGCCATTTCGAACTTGTGGGATCTTATTGTTTGGAAGTTACACCGTGGATATGCCAATGATTTTGATGGACTCGGGCACCTTGGGTAACATCTCTGCAGCAGTTCCATTCACCAGCTTCAGGGGGAGGAGGACGCCGGTTGCTCACAGAGTCAGAGACTCAAAACCAATCAGAAACGATCGGTTCCGCATAGCTGGTCGCTGTTTGCCACTGCCAGTGTTGAGATCAGGACAGTCTTGACATTGTCCAGTGGGAAACCCCATGGAACACCTAACACCTTGCCTTGGACACCTAGGTTGAGCTTTTTGCGGGGGACAGCTCTGCTGCCATCCCTGCCAACAGTTTTGTGGGGTTCGTTTTGCACGTTTCACAACTTTGAAAAGTGCTTGAAGCAATGTTTCAAGCACTGTGCAGCTGAGCTATGCTGCATTTTGTACGATAGCTCTCTGTAGCTTACCTCGTAGATCGGCGACAATGAATCACCGGCCACCGCAGTGTATTTTAGATGCGGTGCCATTCTGATGTTGCAAAAATTGCAGGGCCACCTGTGGCAGCAAGCGTTGCACAGGTGGTACCGCAATGGTTTCCTTTCCACTTCGAAGTACCGCGTGAAGCGGTAACTGTGGGACACTCATAGAGCTCTGCAGCTCGCAGTGCTCAACACGCCCCAGCTGTGGCCTGAAAAGAGGAGCTGAGGAGACAGGACAGGATGATCAACTGAGATGAAGTGAGATAAACTGAGATAAACTCAGGATTGACTTTGACAATCTTTGACCTCCATTCTTTTCTGAAAGAATTGCAGCGCACACGCTGGTCTCGGCTCAGCACTAGACCGGGGATCCGCATTGGCTCCAGGTTTGGACCTGAGGTTGACTTTCAGCCGAAATTTTGGGATGAAGATGGGAGGATCCGCAGTGCTCCTGGTTTCATATAAGGTGCAATTTGATCAGCATGTCCTGTTGAGTTGTTTGCATTTTGTATCTTGGAGAGCTTGGGCGAACTCGTGGTTTGCCAAGGCATTTTCCGAAGATGGCGAAGAAGGAGCGGCAGTTGAGGTGTTTCCTTTTTGGATCCCCTACGAGTTGGCCACCAGTACTAGCCATCAACCAGTACCAAGCATTGGTGCAGTTTATCAGGTCATGGTTCACCCGTTAAGCACTATTTTAACCATTATTAGTTGGATTAGATACTAAGCATTATTAATCATCATTAACCAACATGGCTGTTTCTCAAAATAGGGGACCCCCCAAATCATCCTATAGCAACAAACCCTCCATTTTTTGGGACACCTGTTTTAAGAAACCAGCATGTAGCTTCAACAATATCAACCAGTATCAGCTACTATCAATCATGATCAGCTACTATCATCCAGTTGATGAAGCATTTACAGGTTGATAGTGGTATGATAGTGGTCCTTCATCACCGACTATCAACACCACCTGGACGATTTTGGAGCTTAATGGGGGCTGCCCAAAGCGAGGCGTCTGGAAAGCGAAAGGCGGAAGAGACGGCCACAGGCGGATCTGCCGTAATGGCTGAGACTTATGTAATTTTTTTTTGGGGCACCCATGGAGACCCGAAAAGAGGTTGGTTTATAGCTACAAATGATTGATAAATTGATAAAGGATGATTTGGGGGTACCCCTCTTTTGAGAAACCACCATGTAGATAAGTGATACTACTAGTAGATAGATTCAATATGTTTCCTTCAAGCGAAGATGTGTAGATAACGGATTTGACTATAAGTTTTTGTAAGCTATTGCTGATGGTAGCTATAGGACACACATGTTTATTGCTATCAACAAACTATTTGTAGGTGTTTGCTGATCAACAGCCTTTGTTGACGGTTGATATTTGTCAATCACGCAGTCATCCATGAATGATGCTCGTAACATGATGATTTGAATGTGATTAATATGGATGTTAAAGCAGCAGTTGCTACGGGATCCCAAACCTGCAAGGCGGAAAGAAGCTGAAAGGCGGTGATGACACACTCTCTTCTGCAGAGGCCGAGTTTTGGGCAAAAACAGCTGCCACAGATCGAAAAAGATCTGCTGCTTGCGCCGGGGTCACGGTTTCGCCAACGGTTTACTAGTAGAAATATGTAGAAATGATCAGTGGTGGTTGGGTACTGCATGATACCCCATTCGCAATGGATAACCCACGTGAGCTGCTGAGACCGTGAGATTGTGACTCCAAGAGGTGGTCCAACCACGGATTCCAGATGGAATCATCCTGGTTGGCTACACCCATTGCTGGATAGTGAGGAGTTATACATAGTGGTTGTACACCCGCTGGTCCTTCCACATTCTTGCTGCTCATTGTTGTTTATGTGCCATTCTTGCACTGTTCATTAAACATATTGCTTCTTATCCTAGTATCACCTATGCCGGTCGTTACACCATTTCTTAGGTAGCAAATTATGAACATCATCATTGGATTTCTTAAGTAGCAAATCATACCCATATTAGCCCATATCAGTGAATTCAGACGCAACGTTTACCCATGGTCGCAACGTTTCTCCTGGTTACTCACCGTAGGAAGTCACGACCGCCCACATGACGAGGCTGTGAAGAACGCCAAGGATCAGTTGAAGAAGCTTCAAAAGGCGGATGGCTGGCTACTGTTGTGCCAGCTTTGGATAGGCAACAATGTAACTCAATGATGGCCGTGGTGATGGTGATGATGATGCATGATGATGGGTGATTGATGATGCATGATGATTGGTGGTTGATTGTGGATGATGATTCGTGATTGATCATGGATGATGATTAGGATGACGATGCGGATGCTGATGCTTGTGAAAATGATGACAATTTGGAATGGCAATGATGTGGCAGTCTTGATGGCAACCATAGCACCAGATCACTCACGATAACGAACAGTAGCTTGAACACAAAGGTTGAGTGACACGAATGTTGATCATGCAAACTGTGAACCTTCATAAACGGGAATCATATGGAATCAGGATCTCAGGGATTTCCAGCTCTGGCGGTCAAACATTGAGTCACATGATAGTCACATGGTCACATGAGTGATGCCAATGACATTTTGGTAGAGTCATACAACACTGTGAAGCAGATCATGCTAGGGTAGGGACACACTGCGAAAAGGACACATTAGATCTTGACGGAGATGCCAGTTGCAAAGGGCGTTTTGGACACCCGATGCTTTTGGGTGTCCAGAAGTGAGAGGGTAAAAGATGGTCAAAATCTCTTCCTGCTCCCAGAAGAAGAAGGTAGAAGAAGAGGAAGAGGATGAGGAAGAAGAGCCCGCCCGAGCACCCAGGACCCCAACTTGCCTCTGCAGTTGAACCTTGCCATTGAAGCAGGTTGACCCAGGACTCAACCTTGGTGTTGCTGGGTAAATGTTACTAAGGCACCCGTAAAGACTCCAAAAAAGGCAAAGGCAAAGGCAAAGCCTGCAGCAGATAGCGATGAAGACAGCGACGAAGATGAGCCGGTGCCTACTCTTGATGTTGAGTGCAACCAAACAAGTCAGAGACGTGTGCGATTGCCATCGTGCATGTTGACTTTTTGAGGCACCAAAAGCCAAAGCCAAAGCAAAGGCAAAGGCAAAGGCTGCAGCAGATAGCGATGAAGACAGCGACGATGAGCCAGTTTGCCTCCTACATTTGACATTGAGAAGCTTTGAAGGAGAGATCAAACAAATCAAAGATTGATGTGCAACAAACACATACCATTCTTAGCCGTTCCAGTTGTGCTGATTCCTGAGGCACCAAAAGCCAAAGCCAAAGCGAAGGCAAAGGCAAAGGCTGCCGCAGATGACGATGAGGACAGCGACGATGATGACCAACCAGTCTGACACCTAATCTTCATCTCGCAATGATTTGTTTTCTGACTTCAAGCATCTTCAAGCATCTTCAAGCGTAATCCTGTGAGGGCCCGCGTTTTCCATGTTTTGTTTTTTTTTTGGCGTGATCTTTTTGACTGTATAAAACGTTCTTTTCTTTACACATAGGACATCACAAAACTTAAAAACCCTTTCTTCACATTTCTTCACTTCGTCTCCCACAAATGCTTTCCCTCGTAGAGAGGCCCTACCTGTGGGAAGAAGCTCACTAGTTCTCGTGCATCAAGATGCATCTGCCAGATTGAAAATAGTTTCGTCACATGCACTTGCGTGTGGGAATCCTGTCTTTGGAATTTGGAATTCCAATGCAACTAAAATTCTTGCATAAATGAATAAATGAATAAGCAGGATTTAGAAGGAATGATACTCGCACCATTAGATGTAAATGTATACCATGATCACAAGATCCGTGAAGCATATTGTGAGCCAAAGATGAGAAACACACGCAGACTCAAATGTGGAACCTGTTTGCGCCCCTTGATTGTTTTCTAAGGCTCCCAAAGCCAAAGCGAAGGCAAAGGCAAAGGCAAAGGCTGCAGCAGATGATGACGACAGCGATGATGATGATGATGAGCCAGTCTGCCTCCCACTCTTCACATTGGCTGACAGAGACTGACCGAGACACCGGATAAAGGACTCATGCTGCTTCTGTCTTGATCATGCCGGTTTCTGAGGCTCCAAAAGCCAAAGCGAAAGCCAAGGCAAAGGCAAAGGCTGCTGCAGATGATGAGGACAGCGACGATGATGACGACGAGCCAGTGTGGACCCCATTTCTTTCGTTCGGAGTGGTGCATTGTCAGCTCAGTCAAACCAAACTTCTTTTCTTTTTTGTGACCTGGGCTTGCTTATGAGGCTCCCAAACCCAAAGCCAAAGCAAAGGCAAAGGCAAAGGCTGCAGCAGATGATGACGAGGACAGCGATGATGACGAGCCAGCCTGCTTCCTACTCTTCACACTGACAGAGACACCGGATAAAAGGACTCATGCTGCTTTTGTTTTGATCATGTCGGTTTCTGAGGCTCCAAAAGCCAAAGCGAAAGCCAAGGCAAAGGCAAAGGCTGCTGCAGATGATGAGGACAGCGACGATGATGACGACGAGCCAGTTTTGCTCTTACTTCTATTTGACAGACTTTGATCACAAGAGCAGAGAAGGTGAACTATGTCAACTCGTGATGTTTGGTCTGTGTTGTATTTCTAAGGCCCCCAAAGCCAAAGCCAAGGCAAAGGCAAAGGCAGCAGCCGACGATGATGAGGACCATTATGATTTAAGGCCTATTATTAGCTCTATTTGCTTGTCACATCGGTATCAGTTCATGAGTCTTTGGCTAGCTAGTTGGTTTTCTTGATACATGTCCAAGCGCCTGAAGAGATCGATAGACACAGGAAAGAACTTGCATGTCTGCGTGAAGTATACGGCCTCATGCTTCTATTGGTACATACTGCCTTGACAAAAGAGCATCAGTAACAGTCTTGACCATGCAGCAACAACACAAGAAGTATTGTGGACCCCATTTCTTTCGTTCGGAGTGGTGTATTGTCAGCTCAGTCAAGCCAAACTTCTTTTCTTTTTTGTGACCTGGGCTTGCTTATGAGGCTCCCAAACCCAAAGCCAAAGCAAAGGCAAAGGCAAAGGCTGCAGCAGATGATGACGAAGACAGCGATGATGATGACGAGCCAGCCTGCTTCCTACTCTTCACACTGGCTGACAGAGACTGACCGAGACACTGGATAAAGGACTCGTGCTGCTTCTGTCTTGATCATGTCGGTTTCTGAGGCTCCAAAAGCCAAAGCGAAAGCCAAGGCAAAGGCAAAGGCTGCTGCAGATGATGAGGACAGCGACGATGATGACGACGAGCCAGTGTGGACCCCGATTCTTTCGTTCAGAGTGGTGCATTGTCAGCTCAGTCAAACCAAACTTCTTTTCTTTTTTGTGACCTGGGCTTGCTTATGAGGCTCCCAAACCCAAAGCCAAAGCAAAGGCAAAGGCAAAGGCTGCAGCAGATGATGACGAGGACAGCGATGATGACGAGCCAGCCTGCTTCCTACTCTTCACACTGGCTGACAGAGACTGACCGAGACACCGGATAAAGGAATCGTGCTGCTTCTGTCTTGATCATGCCGGTTTCTGAGGCTCCAAAAGCCAAAGCGAAAGCCAAGGCAAAGGCAAAGGCTGCTGCAGATGATGAGGACAGCGACGATGATGACGACGAGCCAGTTTTGCTCTTACTTCTATTTGACAGACTTTGATCACAAGAGCAGAGAAGGTGAACTATGTCAACTCGTGATGTTTGGTCTGTGTTGTATTTCTAAGGCCCCCAAAGCCAAAGCCAAGGCAAAGGCAAAGGCAGCAGCCGACGATGATGAGGACCATTATGATTTAAGGCCTATTATTAGCTCTATTTGCTTGTCACATCGGTATCAGTTCATGAGTCTTTGGCTAGCTAGTTGGTTTTCTTGATACATGTCCAAGCGCCTGAAGAGATCGATAGACACAGGAAAGAACTTGCATGTCTGCGTGAAGTATACGGCCTCATGCTTCTATTGGTACATACTGCCTTGACAAAAGAGCATCAGTAACAGTCTTGACCATGCAGCAACAACACAAGAAGTATAATATCTGCTAAAACCAGATGTACAATAGTAATGTCAGGCAGTTTTCGTAGAGGTGAGCACTTCCATGGTTCTGGACAGTCCCTTGACGTGTCCGGACTGGCTTGCAATTTTGCCTCCAAGTCACCCCTGTAAGGACGATGAGGAGGAAGAGGAAGAGGAGGAGGTCCAACCGAAGGCGGAGCAGCGAAGCATTGAGAATTCTTCCTGTCCTTGTCGAATGATTCGAATGGTGTGGTAGTGATGCCAAGTTTGCTGAGGCCAAGAAATTGAAGATCCAAGGCATTGGGGGTTTGGAGAAGTCCAATTTTGAAGCAAGTTCTGCGATCTTGAAAGGACGTATTCACCAGCCTTTCTAAGCAATGGGAATGGTATTATTAGAACGGCTGCTACCCGGAATTAGCATATTTTATTGACTATTAGCTACTAGTACATTGTATGGGCATAGTTTGTACTATTAGTCAAGCTGACCTAGTTAAAGCTTTGTGTTTGAACTGCTTAGGATGGTACTTGGTGTAGCTTGTGCTATTGGTGAATACGTAGTTCTGAACAGCTGCAGCCTGAGGGGTTGAGAAGGGAGCTGAGAAGTCTGGAGTTCCTTGGCTTCCCTGGTGCCGTGATGGATTGGAGCAGCCTCGGCGGCAGAAGTCATAAGCGTTGCCATTGTCACCTCCCTGTATCTAATATGAAGCAAATTTGTTGCCATAGGTTGCTTATACTCTTCTAGGTAGGCAACTGGTAGGCAGCTGATCCTCTCTCCGAAGTATGGCCTACTCTTGTTACTTCAATTTGTTTGCATGTCTGAGGTTTTTTTGCAACAGTAGGATGTCTGTTTGTAAATAACTGTTGTTATCTAAGTTATCTAACTGTTGTTATCACTGTTGTTATCTAACTGTTGTTATCTAACTATTTCTCTCATGAGATAACTGTTTGTTGTCTAACATGGTTGGGATCTAACTTTTGTTATGTAACTGTTTGTCCCATGTATGTAAAAAACCTGTTGTTATAGTCTAACTGTTTGTTTCATGTAAATACCAGTTAGTTAACTCATTGTTGTTATCCAAGTGTTTGTAGAAATGGATAACAGAGTTAGACACCAGTTGTTATACCTGTTTGTTATCTTACTGTTTGTAAAAAACAAAAAATGTGAATACCATGTATTTGGTTGTTATAACCTGTTAGTTAACTCATGGTTGTTATCTTACTGTTTGTAAAAATAAACAGTTGGTTAATAACACATAGTTTACCTCAAAAATAACAGTTGTTATACGTGTTTGTTATAACAGTTTACGTGTTTGTTAGTTAAATCCTGTTGGTTTACTGTTAATCAGTTAAGTCCCATGAATCTCCCATTTGTATATCTTATTGTTTGTAAAAATGAGTCACTGTTATCCAATTGTTTGTAAAAAAATCCTGGTTGCTCCTGGTTGCTGATCCTCTTGGATCCCTACCTATTCGTCACTGAGGATGACCTCACCGTCTTTGTTGGAGGCCTTCCATGGAGCACCAGCAACGCGGCGGTTGCGCAGCGCGTGGGGAATGCTGTTGGTGCAAAGATATGGCATCAAAATGACAAAAAAACAAACATGTGATAGTCAAACTGAGTTTTCTGAGACTTCCTTGAAGTCGATCACTTTACTTTTTCGGACTTTTGAAGATGTTCCCTCGTTGTTTGGTCTTCGCAAGAATTCTTGTCCTCTTTGTGGCTCGTCCAAGTCCTTGGTGAAGCGTTGAGACACTCTTTGGTCGTTGTATCACAAGATACAAGCAGGGTTTCACTACAGATCGCATCACTATATGATCACCATCAATCATTATTAATCAATATTAGCCACAAGATGCGATCATCCCTTTCATAAAACCTTTGAGGGAAGAAGACTGAGCAGTATCAATGAGAGACCCGTACTCGTAGCAATTAATCCCTACATCTGATGGTACAACAGCAGCCATGTTTGGACAAATAGTGCTTGTTTATTGATAGGACTCTACCATCAACCATTATTAACCATTCTTCTGGAACGATGATCCACAGTGATTCATCATTCACCATGATTAATGTGAATCGTTCTTATACAACCGTTTTTATTTACCATCCTAAACTGTACTGTGATTTGGGTACGTCAATTCTGACCCTTATCACAGCTGTTGATTTGCGCTCATCCACAAAGACCAAAAACCATTATATACTGTATCAACTGTTATATCGTTGACCATGTGACCGTTAAAAGTCATTGTTCGCCATCATTAAAACCATGATTCGATGCTGATAAAGATTGTTATCCATATTTCGTAGCTATGGGTGACCATTGTTAGCCATCATATTACCCATTGTTGGACATTATGAACCGTGATCAAGCTTTATCAGCCGTTAACAATCAGTATTAAGCACTTCTATATCACGATTATTAGCCAGTGTTAGTGCCAATTGACCCTTTAGCTAATGAATCTACTAGCAACCACTATTGACTAGTAACCACTATTAACTAGTAGCCACTATTGACCATTCACCAGCATATTAATCCACTACTAATCATTAACCACTATATTAATCTATCTTTCACCAATTTGCTGGTAGAACTTGAGGTGAAGAGCAGATCAAGAAGGACTTCGAGGAATGCGGTCCGATCGCCAGGACAGGGCTGATGGATTTGGGTCGGAAGGGTGGCCAGGCGTTTTGAAGGCATGAAAATTTGAGCCACAGCGATTGAGTTGTGCTTTCGGTTCTGGTTGTTGTCCTGATTCTTGGGCAAGAACACGTTCGAAGATGCCAACATGCAAAGCTTCCAGTTGAAAGCCACTGTGGCGACTTTTTGCGAATGTCAGAGTTGCCACCCACCTTCCAATGATGCCATGCAGATGCCATGATGCCATGCAGGTTCGTGCTGCCGAAGAACGACGAAGGAAAGCCCAGAGGCGCCACTGGGGTCGCTGGATCTGCGCTTAGATCAATCGCAGCAAGTCGCCGCCAGGCATCGCCTTCGTTACCTACGAGAGCCAAGAAGGTGCCGAGGGTGCATGGTTGGAGCATGCTGAGTTATCGCCTTATACAATTTGAGACATGTACAGAATTCTACATATATATATATATATATATCCATACACATGTGATCATGTATCTATCATTATCTATGTACGTATGTCTATGTCTATATATTTATATATATATATGTATATTTAGATATGTACATGTTTACCAAAGACGTACCCTTGGGACGGTGCTCGCTGGTCATTTTCTTTGCTTATCACGGGTGTGGGCTTTAGATGCTTGTGACAGCTTGTGTTTTTGATGCTTTTGCACATGCTTCGTAACTTGGAGATGTTTGCCGACCTCTCGAGTTTTCCAAGCCTCTGTGGGAAGGTGAAACTTAAGGGAACCATGCAGCCGACATTTAGGAAACAATGATCCCAACAAAGACAAGACAGAAAGCAAAACAGTCTGAACTTGAAACCACAGAAAAATCAAATGTAAGTCGCAATGCCAAATCGCGACTTGTTTTTGTAGCAAAGCATGACAACCTTCAAGTACAATCTTGCACGCAACGCATCAACAAACTCACGTGCCATCAAAACAAGTGGACAAAAACACATTTGCCGGTAAAAAAAGACCCTGCAGAGCAACCCATGTATGTTCGAAAATTAGAAAATTGCACCGGGAGAGCTCGATCTTGGCCCTGCACACTTGCAAATGCTTGAATTGCTTTATCACGTGATATTTATATGTTTATGATCTTCGGTATTTGATATTGTGTCATCGTTTTGTACTATTTGATATTACGTTATGTCATGATATTACGTTATGTCATATCATATCATGTTTCACTTGATATTATTTGATGGTTCGATATCATTTGCCCAAATTCATAATTGTGGAATAATGGAGAATCCATGTGAAGCAAGGTTGGAACATCTCGAGTTTTCATATGTGTAACATATGAATACTCACACAAAATGCTAGATAATATAACATAGATAAATGATCAAACATATATGTATGGATGTATATTGATGTATATATATATACACATACATAAGTAAACATACATACACACATACATACACACATACATAAGTAAACATACATACACACATACATAAGTAAACATATATAAGTAAACATACATACATACATACATACATACATACATACATACATACATACATACATACATACATGCATTCGCAAATATATGTATATATATATATATACATAGATGTATACACATACACACGTACATAGATAGTTAAATAGATAAATGAATAAATAGATAAATAGATAAATAAATAGATAGATAAATACATTAATACATATATATATGTACATACACCTAGTGTTCAGTTTACATACATACATACATACATACATACATACATACATACATACATGCATTCGCAAATATATGTATATATATATATATACATAGATGTATACACATACACACGTACATAGATAGTTAAATAGATAAATGAATAAATAGATAAATAGATAAATAAATAGATAGATAAATACATTAATACATATATATATGTACATACACCTAGTGTTCAGTTATATATCAATCACGTGGTTTTTTCATTGGCCAACTCTGGTTGACCAACTGGCCCGTTCTCCAGGAGTCGATGCAGCTCTGAAGTATGACGGCGATGAGTATGGAGGACGAACCTTGAAGGTACCGGGGCACGGTTGGTTGACAACCTGGTTGACCATGTTTTTATGTAGCTGGACACAATGGTCTAATGTAAGGTAGCTGGTTTTCTATGGGTCTCTATGGTTATTTCATTGGATCTCTATGCTTATCTATGCTAAGGTCATGTCGGTTATTCCACTGAAATCTTTGGTTATCTCATGTTAGAAACAACCTGGCAATCAGCACAATAGCATCGTCACAATAGCAGCAATTAAGAATTGGCAGCTACCAGGAACGGCAGCAGCGAACAGTTAAGGTTACCTTCCCCATCCCTCATGTCAGACCGGCCCTGCCCCCTGAAATGTATAGAATGCCAAACCAGGGTCGTGGGTTTTTGGGGAGAGGTAATATCAGGCAAAGTCACTAGTGGTTTAATACTGGTTCATCCAGTTTGAACACCATATGATGTAGCCGTTCGGGTGCCCCAGTGATGGGATGTTTTGAGGTGCAAAACAGACCAGAGCTTTGGGCAATTTCAGGGAATGTCCCGATTGATGATGACCTCCATTTCGGTAAGTGAGATTGTATCACTTCTATGGATTTTGCAACCTTGCCGTTTTTTCAATGACAGCTAAAGCGATTGCTCTACAATCAGTTTGCGACTGGTTTCTTGTTGCTTTGAACTACTAACTAATCAATTATTTCCAATTGCACCATTGGGCAGTGCGAATAAACAAATCGGTGCTAACTTCATTTTTATGGTCCGAATTTGATCCCACTGGTGAAATTCAGTGGAGTCCCCAAGTGCGTGTTGAAGCACAGGAAGAGTGGGCCGTATGGAGTCCCTATGCAAACATAGGAACTGCATGGGAACTCTGCTAATGGCACTGCTAGTGACACTGCTAGTGGCACTGCTAATGGCACTGCTAATGGCACTGCTCATGGCACTGCTAATGGCACTGCTGGCAAGGTCCACATGGCTTCTGACAAGAGAGACAAGGGTAAAGGCGTGGTGGCGCATGCCGTGTTTTGAAGGCTGAACGTTTTGACTGTGTTAATCAGTGATAGTAGAACTATGTATAACTATGAATACAGTATTAACTTTGTACTGCTGAATTGCATATATATATATATATTATCATACTGCATTAGCCAGATAACGTGTTTCAAAAACAACACGTGTTGAATGAAGCATGGTGAATTGTGTGATTTCGCGTTACTGAAGGGCATGCTGTTGTGCCAACTAGTTGGGCACAACATGAACTGACTGCCAGGATTATTGGCGATGCGAACCTCATATTCACACACCAATGAATCAGCCATGGGACTGTACAAAGGTATGTTTCATTGCGGTGACATGTTGCTGGACTTGCCGTGACTCATGACCAAGCGGTGAGGGAAAGATGGCAAGGGCAAAGGAAAGGATGGAAAAGGAAAAGGAAAGGCTTGCGGCTCAGCCATGACACCCCAGCCACACCCATGCTGCGTGCCTCCTGCTGAGGACGGTAAAGGAAAGGGAGACAGGAATGACGACTTGACTGCCGTGATCAAAGGTGCGCCGCCCAAAGACCATACCCATGGGGTGGACATGAGCACTTTGAGAGGGGGACCGTGACCTGGCAAAGCACAATCTTTGGGATTCTTTGTGTTTGCTCACCATTGACCTCTACACTGTTGCTGGTCATTGTTGGTCATTGAAATTGCTATAGTCCCTGTGACTGCCCACTATCAGCCGCCAACTGACCATTGTTCGTCATGAAGCATCATGGACTATTTGTGACCATTATTCAATCTGGTCATTTACCATCATTGACCCACCATTGCATCATCGTCATTGACAACGTATTCACAAGCATCAACATCAACCATCAACAATTCACCAGACTTCAACCAATCGACCACGGCATGGCCGTTCATGTTTCCTGCTCAGCACCAAGGTCTGTCCTGGGAACTGACCAAGGATAAGATCGAGTCGGACAGCGGAGGGTGTTGGTGCCTGTGATGGTGAGCAACTGATAGGAGACTGGTCAAAGGCTGTTAAAGGTTGCTGGTTGGCAAGTTGGTTCGAGGTCACTTCAAAGGGCCTTTTTCTGGGGATGGTAATCCAGTTCTTCGGTGCTCTGGGGTCTCACAAGCTATCCCACAATGCAGCAGAGGACTTCGCAGAATGTGGCACCATTGCCCGGTGCAACGTTCCCTTGAACGAGGACTGCTTGGCATTTTATGGCACTGCTCTCTTCCGGTTGCGTAGCTTTTTTTTAAGCATGCAACAGGTGTGTTTCCATTTTGTTTCAGGAAGGAAATTTGAAGGGCATTGCATTCATCGAATTCAAAGATGAAGAGGCTCAGATGAGACGCTGGGCACCTGCTTGGATCAATTAGACTTCGACACGAGACTGTGGCAAAGTAGCCAGGATTCCAAAACAAGGAATCGTTAATGAATTACAACTCATGGTATGAAAGACTTTCCAGCTAAGGGCTCGAAGGATTCAACTTTGCAAGGCTCCTGGCGTTTCCTGGCGGTTCCTGGCGGTTCCTGGCATGCTTTCAGGCCCTGAAGAAAGCCCTGGAGTTCAACGAGACCGAATACGAAGGTCGAAAAATCTACGTCAGCAAAGCCAGCGACGGCCTGGACGCCAAGGGCTGCTGATGGGCTGCTGTTGTACCCTGCTGCAGCTGGCTTTGCTGTTTCGTCAAGGTGGCAAGGGCAAAGATGGCAAAGGTGCTGGACTTGTCAACATCGCAGTCTTGTCTCCTCTTGATGCAAGACGCTGCAAGACTATCCTATGCAAGAAGACTGAGTGTCAGACAACCTCAAGTCGTGGGTTGCGACGTGTCTGGCAGGAAAAGGAAAAGACAAGGGAAAGGGAAAAGATGGAAAAGGAAAGGACAAGGGCAAGGGCAAAGGTAAAGGCAAGGGACTGATCAAAGCAAACCCATCGAATGTTCTCATCACTCTTGCAGCAGCAGATGGACTTGGTCAGAAGTTGAGTACCCCGAAGTTGCTTTGAATATCGGGGAAGGCGTTTTGATTTCAGGTCCCTGATTTCTTTGCGGGTGCCTTTTTGGGCGCAGGGAAGAAAGGAGGCATGAGTGCGGAAGGAAAGGCTGCGAAGAATGGCACCATGGCCACTTCAATGCAACTAGGGGTCCAACTGGAACTCTGGCTTCGAGGAGTCCAAGTTTTGGTTTTGCGACTTATCATTTGTTCCTTTGTCTATCTGATTCAGGTTCTGATTGGGATTGTGGTTCTTGTGATTGTGGTTCTTGTGGTTGTGGTTCTTGTGGTTGTGGTTCTTGTGGTTGTGGTTCTTGTGGTTGTGGTTCTTGTGGTTGTGGTTCTTGTGGTTGTGGTTCTTGTGGTTGTGGTTCTTGTGGTTGTGGTTCTTGTGGTTGTGGTTCTTGTGGTTGTGGTTCTTGTGGTCGTGGTTCTTGTGGTCGTGGTTCTTGTGGTCGTGGTTGTTGTTGTTGTGGTTGTTGTTGTTGTTCTTCTTCTTCTTCTTCTTCTTCTTCTTCTTCTTTTTCTTCTTCTTCTTGTTCTTGTTGTTGTTTGTGGTGGCAGCGGTGCTGTTTGTTGCAGTTGTGGTGGTGCTGTTTCTTGCTTTTCCTCTCCAAGGTCGAGTCAACAGGACTGGGGCTCAGAGGGTCTCGGCACGTGTCACAGTGGTAGACTCTACAGTCACTCCAAATTGGGTCTATGTTCAGTTAGGACATGGGTCCAGCTACTTCTTGTCATTGTCATGATTCAGTATCGTCAGAACTCGTAGTTTCTGTGGATATCTGTGGATGTGCAGCTAGGGTTATAACCGTGGAAAGCTAAGCCAAAGGTTGCTGGATGAAGCCTATCCCTAGGGTTAGTTCTTAGTAATTAGCCCGCTGTTTCGCCCCCTGTTTCCATAACGGAACCTCTAGCGCCATATCCACCTTCCTCAAGCATCAACCACCACATCAACTGAGGCAAAAAACAGACTTTCGACGACTCCGATGAGGAGGAAGCTCCTCCTCCCAAGAAGAAGGCGAAGGTGCCATGGGTGACCGCTGGTGGCGGGTTGGCCACGGGGTGGGAACTGTGGGGCTTGCCATGGCATAGTCCCACAGCATGCACTACGCACTAACCCGATGTAGATGCTGATTTTCATCCAAGGCACATTTGTTGGGGTAAAACACCTCTAGAGCGATGGTCAACATCTCTGTTTGGTTTGCGGTTCGGAATGCGAGAACAGGTTGCGAAGCCTGCAGATGACGACGACGATGATGACGAGTGAAAAGGCTTTTGAGTGCGGAGCTTGGACCTTTAAACCACCAGCGTTGCTGAAAGCAAAGGCATGCCATGTGAACCTCAGCCGCGACCCTTCGCTAGGCCGCACCTTCCAGGTTGGGCAGCATCTGTTAGCAGCTGCTGCAAACTCAGGGATGCAGACATCAGATGACCCAAGGATCACTTGGGATGACCTGGGTGCTTGGAGTCCTACCAGTCACTGCAGTGCTCCAAAACCAAGCGTTGAGGTACAAGACCCGACCATCTGGGAGGTGAATCTGTGCATATCTGTGCTTATGCGCTTATGCTCTCAGTGAATCTCAGTCCTCCTTAAAGGGGAGGATGGAACACAGCCGGTCAGTAGCAAACAGATTTCGCTTTTGCAGATTTCGAAAAGTGCCGCTTCAACAAATCACATTTGCAGGTATAGAACTGATGTTTTTTCATTTTCTACCAAGGGTCACTTCACAGTTGAGTGGCCAGTGGCCACCCATGCAACTCCTTGCAATGCAAGCTCAGAATGACAATGGCCTCCCAAGACACCCAATTCCGATGGAAGGTCAAGAGTTTTGGGCCAGGAGCATAAGGAACAAGACATAACTCTGACAAAATTGGCCTACTGGCAGTTTGCAGGGTCAATGAACGAATTCAGCAGCGATGTAAGCATAGGTCAAAACGCTTGTTGGTTGCTTGTCTGGCAGAGGATCTTACGCTAGTTGGCATCCAAGAGAGTACGATGAAGATTCTGACAATGCAAGACATGAATTGATTCGAACCAGTGGCAAACTACAAAAAGGATTTTGAGCGCTGGTGTCTCATTGATGCAGGAAAATGTCTTGTGCTCAGACTCCCAGGGAGGAGTAGGAGTCGGTTGACCCATCGGCAGCAGATATCAAGACCCAGCAGGTCAGAGCTTTCTGCCCCATAAAAAACACTGCCGTTCTCAAGCGCGTTCAACTTGAACAACATAGCCATGACAGTCAACTTGATTCAACTTGGAGAAGTTATCATTCAACTTGAAGAGATAGCCATGATATGCCATGATTCATAGATATTCATAGCTCTTTCGAGAAGTTCAACAGCCATGGAGGCCATTCCTTTGTTATTGGCAGCTGCTCCCAAGGCAGTGCTGCTGGGTGCTGTTGCTGTGGCACATACAGAGCCCACCGTGGATTCCCACGAGGTGGCGCCTGCCGCCGTTTCGTCGCTGCCAACGCCGGCCGCGGGGTCTCCCGAGGCGCCAGACCTCGGATCCCATGGGGCAGCGCAAGTTGAGACGCCCGAAGCACCGGCAGAAGCACATGAAGTGCCAGCGGAAGTGCAGCCTGCGGAAGTGCAGCCTTCGCCTGAACCGCCTGCGGTTGAAGCACAGCCTGCGGTTGAAGCGCAGCCTGCGGTCGAGCCCAAGGTTGAAGCACCCGCTGAGGCAACTGAACAGCCTGAGCCTCCGAAGGTCGAGGATTCAAATCCCGTGGCCAAGGCCTCTTTCACTTCAGAGCCGACTGAGCCCGTCTCGGATGAAACCTCTCAAGCGATGTACATCACCCAAAAGATCCATGATTATTTTTCGGGGGGCATCGCCCCATCCAATGTCAAGTCTGTCATGAAAGAAACTCTTACTGTGCTTCGGGAAGTCGAGAAGCTGAGCCACTGAAGGATGGGACCTCACCGCTTCAGCTATTTTTGCTTCTTCCCAAGGCTAATAGCCATTTGTTTGGCACGTGTCGTATCATGTGTGTTGAACTCAGGTTGTATCCTTTGATATCTTGAATACAACTAAGACAACTCAAACATGACAGCCATGACATTATGTTGGGGCGGGGTACCAGCAATGATAAGTCCACAGCCTGAAGGTGGGAAACCACCGGATGACCTGTAGCTGTGATTGATAAAAGTGGCGCGCTTGCTCGGCTAGCGCTGTGTCTGCTCACGACCCATGCGCAATGAAGCGCATCTACTTTGCTTCAACTATCTTCAAGGTCAGGCTTGTTTGAATTCAAGGTGCCACCAAACTTTGTCAAACTTTGTGGATATTGATTGTTCAGGTTTGTGCTTAGCACTTGCTTTCACAGGTTTCCTCAGATTGGCAGACCACGCAACCCGTGCTCCTTGGAAAACCACTCATTAGATTTTGCCCAAGCTTAGAAGGACCTTACCTGCTGAAATTCCGCCCGTTGGAACTTATACCCATTGGTTTCGCAGCTCAAGTCAAGCGTTTCGGATGACAAGCACAAGAAACACCAGCATGTGGATCGTGCGGGAAGACCTGACATCACCAGGTGTCAGCGCAAGTGAAGCGTTCCCACGCTTCACCTGGCGATGAGTCGGTAGTTTTTGGATGTTTTGGGTTAAGCAAAAACAGGACGAGCTACTTGCTTTCTAAACGATCTTTGACAACGGTACTTTGATTTCTCTGGATCTTCAAACTGTTTGCATTGTTCTCTTAACAACTGCAAAAAGAAGCTGTTTGCAGATCTTGTTCTGCTCCATGGTTTCTCAGTGCAGCTTCAGCATTTCAGCATTTTCCGTTGCGAAATCTCAGTTGATTAGGCTTCACTCCCTGCGAAGACAAGTCATTCCTTCACCATCAAACTGGTGATGTGATGTCATCTCGCATGTCCTGTGGCAGCTAAGAACTGCACAGACCAAATGATGCTTAATTAATGATGGTTAATGACGGTTAATGAATGATGGTTTAATGATGGTTGATGGTTCATGGTGGTTGGCTGGAGAATGATGATGCATGCTGATGGTTATAGAGAAGCAGCTCTTTGAAGAGCTCAACGTTCTGCGAATTGCTGTGATCCACTGATCGGTCCCTGCAGCACATTTTATCAGATGTAGCGATGCGACTCTCTAGTTGTGTGAGGCCCGGGGCTTTTCTTTTGCGCGGCTTCTTTCGTTGTCTTTTCTGTGACTGCTTGGAAATCTCGAAGCGTTTTGTTGTTCAATTTTGCAAGTTTGACATGGGGTTGAATCAATTGTTCCTAATGTCCCTAGTTGTTAGCTGGTGGTTGTATGACTACTGATGCTCATTATCCCCTGTTCTCTATATGGTTATTATCAAAGCTGATCATTCCTCGTTATCGACTGCTTGTTACAAATGCTTATTATCAATACAGGTCGAGTATACCCAAACTATGGAACCAAAGGCTGTACAGGTTTAGTTGGACCACCAGCTGCTTCTGAACACTGATTCCCATGTGGGTACCCTGGTGCCAGGGCTGTGTGCCGAGATGGCGAGAAATGCTGTTGGAGTGCCGCCCTTAGAGTTGACCGAAGAGTCAATGTCAATGATGTCAATGATGGTTAATCATATTGGTAAATCATATTGGTTACAAATGGTTGAAATTGGTTGGTCATGGTTAAGTTAATCATGATCAGTCATGGTTAGATGAATCATGGCTAATCATGGTTAATAGTGGTAAATGAGGGTGAATCGCTGTGAAGGATGGTTAGGTCAGAGAGTTCCTTTGGTCGAGGCTGGCTATGCCCATGCAACGCTCGCAGCGGCTAAGCCCACAGGCTGCGTTGTATGAAGCACTGTCAGCGGGTGGCGAACGTCCCCAGCACTGCTTTCATTACCAACAGTGGATATTTGAGTACCATCTTGGATTGTAAGTATTTCATTTGTTGAACCAAGATGATTTGAGCCATTTCTGGTCAAGATTGTCTCACAGATCCGCAATTTTGATGGAGTTCAAGAACCTGAAGGACCATTTAGGGATGGTTGGGGGTACCGCAATACCCAGCATTCATGGATATCACTGGATATCCCTCATTTTTCCCGAGAACTCGCAAGGCGCTGGGGCTCAAGCCCCGCTGGCACCGGCAAGGGCATTGGCCATGGACTGCCACAATTGTCACCCATTTCCTTCCCTGAAGTTTGGAGCAATCTGGAGCATTGAGAGAAAATGGGCTTGTTCAGAGATTGCTACACTTTCCATCATGGAGGTTTACAAAAATTGATGGATCTTGGAGATGTAAAAAAACACAAAAATGGTGGATTGTTGGAATTGTGATAGTAGGACCACCGCTTGTTTTTGTCTTTAACAATGAAGCTGTGTTCTTAAGAACAGGTCAAGTGAGAGGACCAGTTGTCGGAATTGAGGGTATCACCACTCGAGTTGCAGGACGAAAATAAGACTGCCACTCCGCTGACTCTTCGAGAGCTGGTTCCTCAGTGCTTCCGCTTCCACAGCCGATCTTTGGATTCATCAATGTGTGGTTTGTTGATTGTCGGGGTTGCATTTTTCCATTAAAGTTAGATGATGATCCTAGTATCAGCATTGTAAGTTTACAACTATTCGGTAACTATTCATGATCAATGAAGCATGAAGATCTATGAGTAATATTGAGTAATGAGATACATCAAGACGCATGTTACCCTTCAGATCCCTTTAGACAAGGGATGTCCCCGCCCTTCGGAGGAAAGGAGTTCCAGCCATGGATATCTTCGTGACGTGCGCACGGAAGCAGAAATCTGGACACACGGGCTGTCCATGACTCCGATGAAAAGGACATGGATCCCACATTTTTGGTGCAAGAAGTCTGCAAGATTTCACTCGAAATGACCATGGTTGGTGCTTACGATGGCTATCTCGATCATGTCGCTAGCCATGTCAGATCCATCAAGCTCCGGCATTTGGAGTCACGAACTCTGCCAGGTTCGAAAGATCCTGGAGCATCCAGGAGCCCTGTGGCCAGTGGCCTTCGTAGTGCTTGAAATGGATCAGTTGATGGTGGTGAATCGATGGTGGTGAATCCTATGTTAATCGTAGTATATCTCGTAGTCATCCTAGAGGCAATGCTTGGTGGGTTGGAAACTGCCAGAAGGATCCATGTCATGAAGAATGACATTAGGAACCAACATTAGTAACCAACATTAAAACCATCAACTGTGGGTTAAAACCAACAACTGCGGGGGTCCATGGCACATGTTTCACCAAGGCGAGTCAACTGCCTGCAGGATGCTTTAGACCAACATGCTGCCCTGGCAGAGCAGCGCGAAGTTCTTCTTCTGAAATTCAGAAAGGTCGCCATTGATTGGTTGAGAAAGGTGGAGAAAATGGGTGTTTCTCAAAATAGGGGTACCCCTAAATCATCTAATACTAGTTATTTATAGTAATAAACCAACCATTTTTGGGGGTCCCCCATTTTGAGAAACCCCCAAATGGTTGAATATGGAAAAATGCTGAGAATTCAGAAGATGGAGAAAAAAAACCCATGAACTTTTGATGGTTGAAAATGGTTCGTAGTGGACAGTAGTGGTTGATAAGTTAGTAGTGACTAGTGGATAGTAGTGGGTGATAGGTTTGATTTCTTGTTTGGCAATTTTTTCATGCTTGATCTCGTGGTTTTGCGGCTTTGCATCTGGGGTGCGAAAGTCTTTTGCTTTGTGCTGGCGCAACATTTGCTTACCTAGCACAGATTATCTAAGATGGTTGACAACGATGATAGTGATTGATGCCGGTTGTGATCATGGTTATCGATATGTGTCTTGATGCACGAGCAGTTTTCTTGCAGGTCTTGCTGACATTTGATGAACTTACTGGGGTCCACGAAGAGATGCCAAACATTTTATTTTTCTGACGTGGAACAGGTTTTTGTACACAATTCTGTCCATTTGCCCTTCTTTTCAACACCGTTTTTGGAAAAAGGACTGCGTTCTTAGTCTCTCTTCTCAAACGGTTTCTCACGCGATCGCAACTGTGATTCTGACATTGGGAGCTTTGGGATTTGACCAAGTGTTGAGACTCGGAATTCTCCATGAGGTTCTGACCGAAATCGGACGGAACCGTCTTCGCGTTCGTCATACCCAGCTTTCTTTCGCTGAGCTCGAGGCAGACGATGAAAAAATGAATTGAGATGTTGATGAGTTTTCTGTTATTGTACTTGTTTAAAGGTTGCTGCAGCAAACATAACTGACTTAGTTGACAGCATCGCTCATCTCAGTCAACACGACCGCAGCAGAGATTTACAAACTTTGGATGTACCGAGATGTACCGATTCCTGGCAATGCTGTTCTGGAAGTGTTGCAACAGCCAAATCTTGACAATGATTTTGTGAAATGACGTGCCAATCTGATGATTTGATCGAAGCACAAATCAATAGGAATCCTCCATCCATGGTTCCAAGCTGGTTGCCATCATTGGGACCATGGATGACAATGGATGACTATGGACCAGGTGGAAGAAGCCTTGGAAGCTGCAAAGACGATGAGCGCCCAGGATGCTGGAGATGCCAGCAGAGTCATGCAGATCGCAGGCCCGCAACGGGAGAAGGGAAGCGACACCTGTCGCTTCCCAGGGGCGAGAACATGTCACCAGTCAGATAGTTCCATGACCATTTTGTTGATCCTAGATGCGACAAAGCTGTAGCAATTGTTGGGCCTGTACCTATTTGAGGGTTTCTCAAACCTTGGGGAACCCCAAAGTTATGGTTGCTTTACTCTTAAAATCATCTATAAAGGTGAATAAGTAGATGATAAGTAGATGATTTGGGGGCTACCTCGTCACGACTTGAGAACCCGCCGTTTCCCATCTGGTTCAGGCCGTGTAAGGGCTGCCGTGCGAGACCTGAGAACGGCATCAAGGATGAAGCAACTGGAACAGGCTGGAGTTTTGATTGAAATGCCTATGGGTCAAATGATCCTAAGTTACATACCATTGCTTATTGAAATGGCCTAGGATCATTGGTTTTTGTTGAGACTGCGGGTCAAATGGGCGTTTCTTAAAATCGGAGACCCAAAAATGGTGGTTCCTAAAAATAGGGGTACCCCCAGCTATCATCCAGCTAATTCACAATTTATAGTAACAACTGTAATAGACCAACCATTTTTTGGGTTCCCTATGGCTTGGGAAGGACCCAAATGGCTATGGGTCAAATGGCTAACCAACCAATCATCCTAAGTTGTTCATGTGATATTTTTTCATCAGGGCGTGATAGCTACGAAGCAATTCAAGACTGCTCGAAATGGACATGTACCACGTCAAATGTTTGCCATAACCTGCCTGGTTTGTGCTATGTTTGAGAATCTAAAAGGAACAAACACCATCCAGATCACTGAGATTTCGCTGGTGACAGGGCATCGTGAACAAGCACTTGGCCCAAGCCGATGCTGAGAACGAGAAAGCCCGGTTGGAAATGACCTCAATCAAAGAGGCAAGGCTGACGAGTGGGGTGGATGCCAATGACAGGTGATCTGACTCATGACTCGTGACTGCGAAACATTGGGAACTTCTGACTTGTTGGCACTCAGCTCTTTCATGTGACCTGAGGTGATTGATGACAAGAGTTTGGTTGTCGCGCTTGACGACACCCCGGCACCAACTCCGGTGGATGCCAATGGGAAGCCTTTGCAGCAGAGGCACACCATGGCACACCCCTCCTCGGTCAAGCTGCAAACCTTTGGCTCCCGATGAAGTATCCTAAGTGCTCTAAGTATCTCTAAATTTATCCTACAAGTATCCTCAAATCCCACGTTGGCACATGTGAACGTCATGGTTCCCTTGCAGTCAAGGGGGGTTGTGGACAGCTCGTCAGGTATAGGTACTGCACGAACTGCAAGGTCGGGGGACACGGCCAGAGGCCGGTCGCTTGGATGCTCAACTGCTTTTGGCATCTCCCAAGCGGTCGACATTGCAATTTTCACCCTTGGGGATAGGAACAGGATAGGAATAGTATGGGAATAGTATAGGACTAGTGTGGAATGGTGTGGAATAGTGTGAAATAGTAGTGAAAGCACTGCCATTTTCGGGGACGTGTTGAAACACTCGAATTGGGCCCCAGCACAGTCGAATCACGATGCTAAGCAAGGCAGCAGTTTGGTACCCTTCCCAACGTGCGATCCCCTTCTGGAGGTTTTGCGAGTACTTTCTGGAAAGACCTGATTGGCGAGTCTATCCCAATCAGCAATGGTTTAAGGCACTGTGGATGCTGAGAAGATTCAGAATGCTTCACTGAGAAGTTGCGTTATGTTGCGCTTGTCGGAGTAGTACAGGACGAAAAGGGCAATGAATATCATTGTCCTTTGGGGAAGAAGTTGGTGGATTTTGCCGATGAGACTCACTTCAGTCGCATCGCAATGCATGGCTCTAAGTGGCTGATGCCAACCTTTGCAAGTGCCAAAGTCATATGTTTTTTGGCTTTGTGAACGGGGTTGCAGTAGTCCAGTGGAGTGGCCCAAACTGCTGCTTTTCACGGATCATCGAGCTGACATGCGGAACTCTGAGGTATTTAAAAGGGAGAGCTTGGCTTGAAGAGAAGACCAAGGTGCCAACCTAAGATCGGTGTGTGTGTGTGTGTGTGTCTGTGTGTGTGTGTGTTTGTGTGTGTGTGTGTGTGTGTCACTCCCCGTTTCTAGGGGTCAGTTGGAAAATACGAAGCAGGGGTAAGAAGCAGGGGCGTGTGGCACTCATGTCCTAACCACACGCAACGAAGCTGTGGACATGAGTGGGAAGGGAAACTTGGCCAGTTTCCTGTACCTGCAATTTCAATCAAGTGATCATCACAAGCTGTTCTAATCCCCGTGTTTCGCCATCTCAGCAGAAGTCACTTGAAGCCGTCATAGGTTGCAGCTGTGAGCCGTATCTGTGTGTTGAGAGTTCATTCGTCAAAGGTTACACCCAGTGACCCTGAAACACAGGAAATCATATCATCTCATTTCACCCTATGCCTTGGCATTTACTCAGTGTGTGAAATTGTCCTCGTGGCCTATCCTTCTAGGTTGCCCGAGTAGTACTGTCCTTTCGAGGATGGGGAACCTGAAATCAGATTCAACCAGTTGCTGCAGTTTTTGCGGTCTGACCGCCAACTCAATGTGTAGCGTCACATTTCGGAGCCCTGACACAGATTTCTATTTTTGCAGATACGAATGAATGCCCAGGTTTAACCTTGCAGTACAATCAACCCATTACGGCCGAGATTCGCACCAGACACCATGATCACAGCATTTATGTGCTCTCATGGTTGCTATGATCACAGCATTTATGTGCTCTCATAGCCAGTTTAACCAGAATGTGAGTCATCAAACCAGGTTCCACCAGTTTCATTTGTTTAATCCCCCTCCCCTGGGTGCTGGTTGGCTGGTTTGGTTGTTGTCGTTTGCATTTGCTTCCTTGTCGCCTGCCGTGGTGGTTTGTGGGCTTGGGCTCTGCCCCGTTTCTCTGCTGTGCTTTCTCCGCCCCGCCGGGTTGGTGTCTTTTGCTTGTTTCCTCGCTCTGTTTTTCTCTCCTTTGCTGCGCTGTCTCCCCCTCTATGTCGCTACCTTCTCTTGCTGCCTCTTGCTCAAAGGAGCGCTGTGATGATTGGAGAGTGACCGGAATCAACAAAGTGGCCGGAGCCACACTGTCCGATGTACCAAGTACCAGGTTAACCTTGCATAACATTTTGGAACCGATTTACCTGCCCAAACTTGGGCTTCCTGTGTGTGTCACTCCCCGTTTCTAGGGGTCAGTTGGAAAATACGAAGCAGGGGTAAGAAGCAGGGGCGTGTGGCACTCATGTCCTAACCGCACGCAACGAAGCTGTGGACATGAGTGGGAAGGGAAACTTGGCCAGTTTCCTGTACCTGCAATTTCAATCAAGTGATCATCACAAGCTGTTCTAATCCCCGTGTTTCGCCATCTCAGCAGAAGTCACTTGAAGCCGTCATAGGTTGCAGCTGTGAGCCGTATCTGTGTGTTGAGAGTTCATTCGTCAAAGGTTACACCCAGTGACCCTGAAACACAGGAAATCATATCATCTCATTTCACCCTATGCCTTGGCATTTACTCAGTGTGTGTGTGTGTGTGTGTGTGTATGTGTGTGTGTGTGTGTGTGTCAAACCCCGTCTCAAGGGGCTACTGCGAAAAAAGTGCAGGGGCGTGTGGCACTCATGTCCTAACCACACGCAACGAAGCTGTGGACATGAGTGGGAAGGGAAACTTGGCCAGTTTCCTGTACCTGCAATTTCAATCAAGTGATCATCACAAGCTGTTCTAATCCCCGTGTTTCGTCACCTCAGCCGAAGTCACTTGAAGCCGTCGTAGTTTTGCAGCTGCCAGCCGTATCAATATGTTGAGAGTGCTTTCGTCCAAGATTCAACCCAGTGAACCTGTAACACAGGAAATCATTTCACCTCATATCACCTTATGCCTTGCATTTACTCAGTGTGTGAAATTGTCCTCGTGGCCTATCCTTCTAGGTTGCCCGAGTAGTACTGTCCTTTCGAGGATGGGGAACCTGAAAGCAGATTTCACCAATTGCTGCAGCTTTTGCGGTTTTACCGCGCCTGAATGTGTAGCTACACATTTTGGAGCCGTGATACAGGATCCGATCTTTGCAGATTTGAATGCTTGCCCAGGTTTAACCACGCAGTACAAACAACCCATTCATGCCCAGATTCGAACCAGACACCATGACCACAGCATTTATGTGCTCTCATGGTTGCTATGATCACAGCAGTTATGTGCTCTCGTAGCCAGAATCATCAGCTCTGAGTCACCAAGCCCAGATGCCCCGTTATCTCCCATGTCGTGGCCCTTCGGATTTCCATCCGCCTTTGGCTGCTACCCATGCACTTCGCCAACGGCACCACCTACTACTATGTCGATGACTCCTACCGGGATCACCTCGATGCCACCGATGATGGCACCACCGATGATGTCTACGATCCAGCGCAATGTCCCGGGCATCCTCCCACCAGTCATCAACCCTCAGCAACAGATGATGCCACCCACACAGCCCATGATGTCTGGACCTCAGTTTCACCCTCAGTTCATGTCCATACCTCAACCTGGCGGGGTCCCGAGCCCGGCGTTCGGGCCTGCTCACCATCCAGCTCCGGACCACTTCACATCTATGCCATCTTCATCGACACCGACGACTACAACCACTTCTAACCTACATCCACAACCGACTCTGCCGAACCCTCTGTCATCATCAACCACACCTCCAGCCCATGCAGATGTTCCACATCAACCACCAACATCGACTCCTACCTCTACACAGACAACATCATGCCACTTACCCTCGACCCATCCTACTTCGGCTACTGTTCCACACATATCACCGCCAGCATCCGCAGCACCGGCTCCAAACCCCACTGATCCGTCAATATCGACCAGTTTGCCCTCCGGCACTGCAGCTGTCTCCCGTTCTCAGAAGTCTCCGCATCAGCGTCGCCGACGATCTCCTTCCAAGAAGCGGTCGTCACGACGCCGTCGTAGAAGTTCTTCAAGATCTAGATCCCGACGTAGATCCAGATCAAAATCACGCCGCAGATCTCGACGAGACACATCGCCTGCTCCGGCAAAAAGACCACCAGCCTTGCCTGCATCCGCTCTTGCTATACGTCCCAACATCTCCCCACGTCCATGCAGTCGCAGAGAACAATCCCCCGCTGCATTACCCAAGCAAACTACTACATCGGCACTTCCCCGAGCCCGTCCAGCTCATTCAGTACGTCCGGTCCTCAAGCCTCGACCAGACTTTGTACCTCCACAATCACCCACTGTCTCATCAGCCACGTCTCGATCAACTCCACGAGCAGCACTTCCACAACCATCCCCACATACCATTTCAGGTGGCACTACAGTTCGATTGACACCGGCTCCACATACCATTCCACCACTCACAGTTTTTTCCAGTGGCACACCCACGACTGTGCCACCACCTACACCACCACAAAGCCGTGCTTTGAACCTTGGAAGGCAGCGACCTGCACACCCCAAGAACTCTCCACCACAACCTCGTGCTCATCAACCATCACCCCGACCGCGTCAACAACCACCTGGTTCTTCTGATGATGATGATGCACCACGTGCCCCTCACAACGTTGGACGAGGCAATCGAGTGGATCACCTGCCTTGGGAAGACTGGGGACATCAATGGCGCCAACCAGCGCCTTTTCCACCTGATCCACCTACCCTCAATCAAACACCACCACCACCCCCTCCACCACCTGCCGCTTCACCTTCGCCATCACCACATACTACTCCAATTCCCTCGAGCGACCACCTCCATAAAGCAGTCCAAGATCTTCAACAGTCTACACCTCAGGACTCCGGACCCTCTTCAGATGATCTTCGCCCCATGGAGAAGTTCACCAGCTTTGTCCACAACGATCTACGTGATGAGCTCAACGATTTCCGTGCCAGAGCCGCACGAGTTCTCCCATTGGTCAGAACACTCAACAGGTTGACTTCATCCACACCGGAGGTCAAAACAGCGGTGGAGTGGTTCGAAACCAGCATGAACCACCTCCAGGAGATTCCCACTCAGGAACTCTTGATCCCATTTGTGAAGTTGCTTTTGGCTTCCAAGTTCAACTACAAGAACTGCATGTGTGGCTTCCCGTACTTCAATCACAACAACCATCACATCTGGGCTTTTCAATTACAAAACATGCCCATGAATCCAGACCGCCCTCCGGGGGCCACTGCCCAATCCCACTATCGCTACTACCATGCTACAAGCACTGAAGGATTGTTGGGGATCCTCAACTTGGGCTTTGTGTTGCCCACCTGTGTCGACACGATTTTCTGGCCTTCCCAGCTACCTGGCGACTTCCCAGTGAACGGATTCTTCGCTGCAGGGCATATCATTGCTGACTATGTTCAACACCGTGATGAACAACACTTGAAGAAGATCGTGGAAAGGTCAAAAAGCGGGAAGAATCAACATGACGTCATTGTGTCGGGCACCCAATGGGCTTCTCACCGTCGGATTGATCAAGGGGGAGTATGGCAAGAGCAGCGGGACTGCAATCATCATGCTATCACTCACAATTCGAAAGAAAGACGATGGTGCTTCCATGCGGCACGTTCGACCTTGGATTATTTGTACCTGGTCCAGCAACACACCCAGCAGGAACCTCGCGCCTCTGCCTCCAAGACCTATGAAGCCCCGCCTATGATTGATACCTCCGGTGTCACCTTAAGCTCTTGATC
The DNA here is from genome assembly GCA_009767595.1 of Symbiodinium kawagutii. NCBI lineage: Eukaryota > Dinophyceae > Suessiales > Symbiodiniaceae > Symbiodinium > Symbiodinium kawagutii. Next base: position 164,497 of record VSDK01021871.1, read on the forward strand.
ACACAGCTTGTACCATATTTCATCGTCTATAGATGATGCACCTCTTCGCAGCGATCAAAAAATCAGTCCGCGGCCTCAGTGTCTTGTCAGGTTGACAATTGCTCCGTTGGATCTCAGATTCATCATCAGATGTGCCAACCTCAGCCTAGCACTCTAGCATGTCACATTCCCCACTTCACTTCTTGTCCGTTGGTCATCTCAGCGGATACTCTCAAACTCGATCGTTGACTCATCACCATGGACTCCCCTCCTTCGTCGAACGCCTCCTCGCCCGTGCCTCGCGAGTTCGCTGCTGCCCTTCGATCTCGCACTGCTGATGCATTGGTGCATGAACTTCGCCAAGCACAATCCCATGTACAACGTGCAGGAGATCTCATCAATGACTTTTACGTCGAACTACAAGAGGCCATTTTTCCACCTTCACCTCATGACATACCTCACTCCTCACTGGTTGCAGATGCGCCCAACACCCGTCGACCGTTGATCACTGTCCCTGATGAACCTGAAGAACCTGAAGAACTTGGTGAACCCAACGAACCGGTGGACCTACCTACTACACCACCTACTCGTACATCCCCAACTGATCCACCTCCACGTGCAAAACGCCCACGGGCGCCTCCAGCATCAGGCACCGACTCCGAAGAAGAATGGACAGATGATCAGATTACTCTCCTCACCGACCTCAAGTCCGACACCGTGGCTCGTCCATCCTGGAAAGTTGTTGCTCAACGCCTTCAGCATTCGGTCAAATCGTGCCAGACCCAATGGCACAACATCAAAGCTACGTTGCAACCTCCCGACAAGGAGCCTACCTCACGTGCGTCGAAGCACTCCAATGCCAAAAGTTCAACAGCTGCACCGAAGACAACTTCAGTGCGTCCCACAGTTCCTCCGATGCCTAAGATCAGTGGAACGACTGGCAGCCTGCCTCGACGATCTTCAGCCCCGTCAGGAAAACGCTGACTCAGGACTTAGACGTGTGCCATGGATGTGATCATTGCATCGCTGTGGAAAAAGCTCGACCGCCAACCCCTAGTATCACCTGCTTCACTTGCACCTCACCAGCATGTCTCTTGGTTTTGATCAGTGTTTCATGCACCTTTATGGGTCTCTTACTTCTTTTCACTACTCATTGATTATCATCTCGAGTTGTACCATGCTCGTAGCTCATACATGCTCATTATTCAATTTCTTTGCTTCAAGCAGCCTGCTCAGTTGACTTGCCCCAGATCACAAGTCAGCCATGTCGACCCCTTCTTGGCGCTCCTATCATGGTCACCGTGACCAATGGCAACCCCACAACTCTCGTGATGACCAGTCGCAACATGGGTGGCGACGCTGGCAATCCAGTCAAGAGTCCCCTGCTCATTCTTCGAATTGGTCTACTGCTTCAGCTGCCCCCAGTACTCCTCCGCCGCCACCTCCCCGTCATCGCGAACCCAGCAGTCCCCATGGCGCACGCCATCATACGATCGACATTCCCAATATTTCAAGTGACACTCACTACGACACCCATCAGCAGTTCGGCTTGCAGTTTCCTCGCAAAGTTGTAGCTACCACCTGGACTCAGAAGATTGGCGTTGCTGGCAGGGATGTGACGGATCTCCGTCTCCACGAGCTGGCCTACCTGGGCTGGCAGAACTGGCACTTGAGGTCATTGGCCAATGGGAAGTTCAACTCTCTCATATTTGCAAGATCAATTCGAGAATCCGTGTTTCTCCATCAACTGACCTTCAGAATGAGGGAGCTTCACCTGGACGTCGACGAACTTGCTCAAGCGTTCTGCGCTCAGAACAACATGCAGGTCATCGATGCAGACCCCAACCAGGTCAAGAAGAAACGAGTTCAGCACTTGGTCAATGGCGTCACCGACTTCCTTGGCACGTTCTCCAACACGTCTCTTCAAGCAGCTCAAAGCCGCATCAAAGAATTGGAGCGAGAACGTGACACCTTGAAGAAGCGCTCGAAGGAGCCTGGGACGCCTGACTCTGGACTGGATTCTCCCATTCCCTCACCGTCAGAGGGCTGCCTACCTGAAGAGGAACCTGACCTTCCTGTTGAAGCCGAGGATGATGCTGTGCCCAACAGCCTCGCCTTTCCGACACATCAACCAAGAGTGGCCGAAAACAAGCTCCTCCGACATCCAATACTCGCACCAAACCCATTACCGAGTATGCCAAGGGGTTCATGGCTCGTCAGGAACGCCGGCAACGAGAGAAGGCGGCAGCATCCCCTGCTCCCAAAGGCACACCAGCTGCTGCTCCTGCTCCTTCCTCATCGGCTCTCACATCGACTGCCATCAATCAGGCTATCCTTGAACTGTCCGGCGCTCCAGCATCAAGACCTTTGGACCGCACTGCACCTACCGGCCACACCAAGTCCGCAGTGGACCAGTGGACCGACAAGCTCACCATACCAGAGGCGCATTCCAATGGCTTCAAAAACCTACTTGTCAAAATTGAGCACCATCTTGAAGAAGATTCCAGCTTCTCAACAGTCCACCTTCGGTGACAAAGCGGCTTCCTTGGGACTCCCAGTCAGCTTGGCTGCCAAAGCCAAGAAGGATGAACTGCTGAAGATTTTGGCTGCCGCCATCGTACTGATGGCCGAATGACTAGAACCCTCGACAGGCTCTGACGTTCCACGTGATCTTCATCAAGCATTGTTTGCTTGCTTTTTGTTGTGGTACCATCATCCTCCATATCATGTGGAACTGGCAGCCAAAGAATTTTTCCGCACAGCAGCGGCCTTCACGGGCCTCATTTTAATTCGAAGGCAACAACTTCAGCCTTCGCCTCGCAAATGGCTCAGACGGTTTGACAAAACTTGTTTGAAACATGTATTGACTTTTGGTGACATGCAACAATTATTTTCCATTCCTCAAGTTGTTTATGGCCTCCTTTGCTTCTCTGATTTCAAATATTTCGGTACTCCTCATAGCACAGAACTTTACATCGGCAGCAGCATCCATCACTTGCATCATCGCCAAAACACTCGTGAACGCAAGCTCCTTCAGCTTCATCAACATCAGCCAGTTTCATGTGAGTTGGCCCTCCATTGGCTCGTCAACACCAACACCTACCACCTCTACGTTCCTTTTCCTTTTCAACATACTGACAGCGCCCTTCAAACTCGGACTTTGGAGAGTCACCTCATTCAACTTTGGACACCGCCACTCAACTACCCTTTCATCATGACTCGCAACATCAAGAAGCCCCATTCCACACCACCTCTTCATCGTGCCGTCCTCCAACAAGGACACATTGGACGTCGACAATCTCTTCGTCTTAGACGCCGTCTTCGTTCTCGTGCGGTCTTCCACATGTACAACCCTACACTGTCAACTCAACAGACAGCATGGGCCATTCTTCACTTGATTGCTGAGCAAAGCCACCGCTCCTTTGACATGCAACGACGTCTTCGAAGCAACGAGTTCCATGCTGAGCACCTCTACAGCTTCACTCGCCTCTCCCTCTCCATGGACGACCCACCTCGCACTCGCGTTCGCAGCATTCTGCGCAAGATCATCGAGTTCCGTCAACTTCCTCTATAGATCCCACACCGAAACCGCTCATCCTGCCCCTTCTCAGTCATCGACTGTTTGCCAAGAACACCAAGCAGTGGCTCCGACATCTGGCTTTGCGGGCCAAACCCTGGATGCCTACTTTCTGCGTTCCCAGCTGTACTATCACTTCTGGCAAACATGCTGTTCTGGAGACATCCATCTTCAGCCACTTCCATTGGATGAGTCGCTTCGACTGGCACATCCCACCCACTTGCCCCTGTGAGTCTTTACTGCGACTTCACCCAGCTCTTGAAACCACCACTCGCCAAGGTCACCGGCACATTGCTTCCCCAGCCTCTCAACTGACTCTTCCTTCCAAGCTACGTTCCTACATGGCAACTCATGCCAAGACGCAGGTCTATCCAACCTTCCAACATTACCTTGACACCGCCTGGCCGACCGTGAAAAAGTGGACTCGTCATTTTTCTATGTTCGACGTCGCTTTTGACATGTGGCACGACTACTTCAGGTCACAATGGCCAGCACATCTTGCCACAGCATCTCAATGGCTTGCTCATGATGATGTCAAGTACCTTCAACGCGTCCTTCGTGATTTAGTGGTCCACTGCCGTGATCATGCAGCTTCCTCGACCCATGTGTACTGTCCCAACCTCTACTGGCATGTGTTGAAGTCAACCTTTGGAGATCAACAAGTCTATGACCATTTACCAATGACACCACCTCAGGCGACTCAGTACCTACACAACCTGGCGACAGCGCCATGGCTCAAACGCTGCAAGTGGGGCATCAATCAACATGCCGCCTGCCCCATCTCGTACATCCTCATGAAGAAGAAAAAATCCTTCCTGGCAGCTCGGCCGATCATCTCCTACAAGGGCTTCGTCTTTGCCAAGCTGTTCCGCGCCACGGCCATTGCTCTGCACCGCATCCATCAATCCACCTGGCCCACTACTTACGGCCATGACACTCTCCCGTCCATTTTCGCCAAGCTCCACCATTACTTCCAACACCTTCCCCTTTGACATTGACCTCAAGATCTACAACCAAGACCTGGCCGGCTTCTTCACGTCCATCCCGGCAAACAGCATCCTACATGCTGTTTCCGATCTCCTCACCGACTACCACACTTTGCATCCCCATCTTCATCAGGACTCCGTGATCTCTGTGGACCTCAAACAACAGGACACCCAACGACGTCTCTTTCGAGGCAAACCTCGGCGTGCCAGCAAACAACATGCTCAACTGCGCATGGGCGACATTCTTCCTCTCTGCAAACTGTCATTGGAAGCCTCTATTTTCACACAAATGGGTCAATGCTTCCAGCAAGTTCGTGGCAGTGCCATCGGCAATCAGATCTCTCCAGTGTTGGCCAACATCACTGTCAGCCATACCGAACACCATTGGCAACGTACTCACTCCTCTACCTTACCACCCACCTTCTTCACATGCCGCTACGTCGACAATCGCCTGACTTTGATCCATGACACCGACACTTGCAATCACCTCGTCCGTGAGTTTTTGGAACCCACCTTCTACCAAGAACCTGTCCTTCTGGAGGATGAGCCTGACAACTCCTTTTTGGGATGCGTCATCAATCCAAATACTCGCACCTTGACGTACACACATCCTACTGATCGCTGGCAATTTCACTCCTGGGCATCAGCCACAGCACCTCAACACAAACTCAGTGCCGCATTTGCTCGCATTCATCTTGCTGCTCACCACACTTTTCCACCTTCTCAAGCCCAAGCCGATGTCAATACCCTTCTTTTGACCTATGAGGATCTTGGTTACCCATCGAAACCTCTTCGAGCCTTTGCGCGTCGCAGTTTGGCCAATCGAGCCAAGTGATCAGTAAGGTTTCAGTGTGCATTGTGTTTCCATTCCTCCTAACACAATCATGCAGTTTGTTACAATTTGTTCCATTATGCTGTCCTATACCAAACTGCTTCATCGTGAAACCTTACTCGTCATACCTACTCAGCTAGCTACGTCGCTTCCAAAAGCGCTCCGATTGCCTGCCATATCAATTGTCTTTCCACTCTTGATACACCCACCATGACATATTCGGTTCTCAGTGCCCACGCATCCCCATCTACCCGTCTCTGCATCAATCCCTCAGCCATTTGCGTTACATGCTGGGATTCACACTTTGCACCTCAGCCATGGCGATGTCGACCACGGATCTGCACTCGTTGGTGAACCCCGACGCCCCAGATGGCGTTACTACGATCACCCCAGCTCAGTTGGCGTCCACTCTCCATGGCCAAGAGATACCAGTTCCTGATGGTGGTGATGACTTGGACCTTGACATGCCAGGTGAACCACATGCTGATGATCACCATCTTTCCTACGATGCGGCCACGACCACCATGAATGAATGGGACGCTTGGAAGAAACCTAAGTGGAAGAACACCTGGACCCACGTCTTCCGGGACTACACCACCAATCGACAGTATCAGGAAACCTGGTCCATTGAGTTGCAGCAGTTCCTCAAGCCACAAGCTGCATTTGCAGCGGAGTATACCTCGATGGCTCCTGTTGTCGACGGGCTTCGTAAATACTACGAGTGGGAGAAGATCTATTGGGAAGGGGATGAATACTGGAGCTTGACTATTTGGAGTTGCCCGGGCAAGTGCATAATTCTCACGCCAGCTGAGACCACATACTTTGAAGAGCGCCAAACCATGCCCCCGGTTCCCCAAGCTCCACAAAGCGCCTTGACGCAGCTCTACAACAACTTCAGAGCTCAATACCAGATTGATCCTGACAATGCTCGTTTGCCACCTGAGACTCCGACGATGCATGAGGTGTTGCGAAGGGTCTCTGGAGAACCGGACAGCAGGAGCATCTCAGGTCCATCCATCCGAGCTGAACGAAGCCGCAGCCCTACTCGCTCCATCGGCCACAGCACAACGTACGAAGACCAAAGGCCCATCGCCCCTTCTTCACATGGATCTCGTCCTCGCACCCCGGTCCAAGAACCTGATCATGAGCTGTAAACCACGGACAAACGTCTCTCCTTGTCATTGACGACTGATCTCCGCTAGTCCATTCGGACTTATTTTGAGAACCGTTGGCTTTTGGAGGTTATAGGCCTCAGCCGTTGGCTTTTGGAGTTCCATGACCCGAGCCATGCTGCCAAAGCATGAGTTTTTAGGTCGTTCAAAGCTGCCGTTTGGCTATCAGCTTTGTTGATTGGAGACCTGCTACAGCCGCTCTTACCAAAAAAAGGTTGAGGCGCGACCCCGCACCCCTATCATTTGTCATTCCTTTATTCTACCTTGTCAGTGATCTACAACCCCTTTAACCGTTTCATTTCTGCGCCACGACTTCATTCATAACGCCGCAGCCATGTCTCATTCGCAGCCAACTTGTGGTGACCCCTCGTTGATCTCTTCCTTGTGCCATGCCGGGTCCCCGCCAACGCCGACCTCCCATGCAGTATCGCTATTTTGGTGGTGACCAGACACGCCTATGTTGGCAACCGGACCTTGATATCATTCCCGATGTTTCTCGAGAACTCTATGATGTCACCAGATGCTGCATTGTCATCAACCTCAAGCCTTTTCTTGAAGTTGCTCTACCGCATGATTGGTTTAGCATTGATGCTCAACTCCTGTGCTTCACTGTCAATGACTTCTATGCGAGGGAGGTGACTCTTCAAATGTTCATTCAGGTCATTCGTGATAGCTTGGTTGATCAGCTTCGTCTTCGCACTCATGAAAGTGATCTGCACCTCTATCTGATCAGCAATCAAGTCTACCAGCCAAACGCCACTACAGTGGAAGATCTATGGCGACGTGAACCCACCAACTATGCCCCAGCTGGTATCTTCACCATCGAGTACATTCCACCGCTTGCTCCACCAGATGAGGCCACTATGGATGTCTTCAAGATGCCATCCTTCATTCGAGCATGTTGGCTTGAACTTCGCCATGCCCGACCACCTCCATCTATTCGTCAGTGGAAACATACACGTAGCTAACTCAATTCGTGCGCCGTGCCCACCATTGGGCTTTTTGTGTGTGTCAAACCCCGTCTCAAGGGGCTACTGTGACATCGAAAAAAGCGCAGGGGCGTGTGGCACTCATGTCCTAACCACACGCAACGAAGCTGTGGACATGAGTGGGAAGGGAAACTTGGCCAGTTTCCTGTACCTGCAATTTCAATCAAGTGATCATCACAAGCTGTTCTAATCCCCGTGTTTCGTCACCTCAGCCGAAGTCACTTGAAGCCGTCGTAGTTTTGCAGCTGCCAGCCGTATCAATATGTTGAGAGTGCTTTCGTCCAAGATTCAACCCAGTGAACCTGTAACACAGGAAATCATTTCACCTCATATCACCTTATGCCTTGCATTTACTCAGTGTGTGTGTGTGTGTGTCATGTCCTCATTTCTGCATTCAGCTAGTGATCAATGGGGTCACGTCAATGCGGGCCCCGGGTATCCCGGTGACACCGAAGCCGAACCAACCCATGGCGTAGCGCCTCTCAGGTTTTAGAGTTCGCTCCGGGAAAGATGCCGGAGACGTGCTCCCCATGGACCACTAGCCATGCCCAGCCTATCAAACAAAATGAACAAAACAACAAGTAGATCACCATCTAAAGTAGATACGCATTAAATGTAATCATTACTGTAATCATTTGTAATCATCTGTAGTTATTGTATCATGATAGATGTTGATAGTAGCATTTAGTAGCCATCTGCTATTGTCTTGGCGGTATTTGATGATCCTTGCCGCGAACAACCATGGTAGTGCTGGGCCAGGTACATTATCGAAGATGGAAAATGGAGAGGAGCCGCTCCTCCTTCAGATGATGAGGTGCGGTTTCAAAGTTCTACTTCATCCCTTGAGCTGCTGGAGTGTTTGGAAACGATCACTGTTTGACTGCCTTATGTCCCTAACATCTCCTCACCCAGCAGAAGACGACTTTTCAGTCCGAGATGTCAGGAGGAAAACATAGCACGAAATGCAGCGTGTCAGGTCTCTGATCTGCCTTGGTTCGTGAAGGAAGCAGACCGAAATTGGGGCGCCCCGGACGCTGCTGAAGTCGCTCCCGAGAACCTGTTGGACTCCGGACTTTGTCGTGACTTCCAAGCTTGCTGCCCTACCATTCTTGAGCTTCTGGAAGCTTATTCCAAGCTTACTCCCCTCTTGTTGACCCTGCTTGACCCAAAGTAACCATCATTCACCAGATCAACAGATAAACAAATACAGTAACATATAATAACATCAAATAACCTGCAGCAACCATTTGCCAGATCAACCACCCAGATCAACCACTAGGCCCCACGACCGCTCCCCATGTTCGATGGCTTTTGGGAAGCCTGTGAGGTACTTCAATCCACATGTGTGCGAAACCATCGGCCTGTCTCGGCGTCGTAAAGTCTCAGCCTTGGGCCTTGCCAGTTGGCTGAGGTCCAATATGACTTACATATTCGTACACTTGATTCAATTAGAATCAATTAGATTGAAACATATGGTTGTACAAGGTGCATAGTTGTGGGTGGATGAATTTCTGTTCGGTGCTTCGAAGGATTGATTTATCAGTGGAATCTTGGGGCGATGATTTACATTCGAACGCTTCGCCACTCGAGGCCGACCGGAGTCTATGTGGTGCAACCGCACATCAAGGATCCGCGAGAGCTTAGGGGTTGGATCGTGTTGGATGGGCTAAGTCAAATGCTGCCCTCGAGCCGAGCTGGTCAGAGCAAGCCGGGCAAGCTGTATGCTTGACCTGATGAATTTGTTTGGCGAATAGCAGTTGGGCTTCGGAACAAGTCATAAGAAGGGTCGAGATATTGATACTTTCTGGTTATTTGGTTAAGGACTAGGCCCTACGAGTTTCTTGGTGCGTGCTTTCACCTGCGGATCCTGCTTGTGCCAGGACCCACTCTTGCTTGATGGGCGGAAGTGTCACATCAAGGCTCTGAAGTGTGGCCTTGGTGGTTTGCCAGCAATGGTTCCATCAGTGGTTCATAGGGTACGCGGGATAGCAACAAGAACCATAACTATGATTTGTCAATAATAATGGCTAATAAGAGCGTGTATATTATAATGTCTACCCAGGATTAATAAACCAGCGTTGATTAATAGGGGGTATCCCCTAAAAGCCTTGGTTTCCTTTAAAATGGTAACCCCCCCAATTAATCAACCAGGGGTTTATTAATCCGGGGTTAGCATTACTAAGAATGGTTAATTGACAATTTGATAATAGTAACCGATGATGAGGTGTCAAATGGTAGTTAGTTAATGATACAATCCCACCACAAAAAATAACAATTTAACAATGGTATGTAATGGTGTATTATGAGCCACATGATCATTTTGAACCCATCATTAGGGATACTGGTTCATCAAGTTAATCGCTGGTGAATAGCTAATCAATGGCGAATCTATATCAATTGATGCTTGATTCATGCGGATTCATAGTGAAGCACCTCAAGAGCGAGGCGTCCTATTGAAGCTGTTGGTTTCCGTTAGGTTGAAGGAAACGAAGGAAATCGCGTCACACTCTGGGGACACAGCTGAAGTGTGCCCTGGCCAGTTTTCCTCAGCTGCTCAGGATTCAGTCATTGCTGCTGTACATCATTCTTGGAAGCTCTTGGGAATGGGAAACCTCGGCTTTGAACATAACTTCATACAAGCACTTATCATCATCTATTCTGGTAGTACCTATTAGTCAATCAGGGTAAGTGATACGGCAATTGTTTTGATCGCGTCAAGGGCCTAAACTTCCTAACACGTCATGAACCAAGATGTTGGGAAGCACAGTTTGCTTAGGATCATGCCATGGGAAATCGGGGTTGGACATCTTGGCTTCAACCGTGTCCTAGTTCGACCAGCATTTCTGGTTCCAACTGCTTTCCAAAAGTGTCGCTGTTCGGCAGTTCTATGTCCTGCTCATCGGCTTGGAGGATGGCGTTCGCTGGAATTTGTACACATTCAAGGAGCTCTGCGAGTCGCTGGTGAGGGCTTCGCGATGGGAGGATTTCTAGTGGCAGAAAGTGGTTGGGTATTGTCGAGTATGATCCTTTAGCATCCACCAAGCAGTGTAGTGTGGCAATCAATTCACAACAACCAACTTTGAACATCAGTGGTTTCCTGAAGCCATGGCTGCAGATGGCTGTCCTCCAGGATGGCTACCTTTCGATCTCTCCGAACAAATGGTCACCCAGCGACCTGTCAAAAGACACCCAGGCCGCTGGGCACTGGTGGAATGGGCACTGCTTGGTTGGTGAAGATATGATTGATGATAAGGGGAATAATGCCCAACACTTAGTCAACTTCTAGTCAGCACTTGGTCAACACTTGGTCAACACTTGATCAACACTTGGTCAACACTGGGTCAACATGAGTTAACTATTGATTGATGAGATACTCCAGGCAATCAACTGTTTTCATTTGAGGTTCTCAAAGCCCAACAGTTCCATTATTGGTCGTATTCATCCACTCTACCACTCTGCTGCCCAGCGGGTTCTAGCTGCTTTGAGCTCCACCCATGTGCTTAGTCAAAGATTGCAATTGATCAGCATTGTCTTACTGGTGGCAGGGAATGAGGGAGTGTCCATATATCAATGGCTATGAGTTGGGTCGGTATGACAATGGATCCATTCTGAAGCAACGATGGGAAGAGAGTTGCACATGGGTAGGACCACCAACTCGAATCATGAATCTCTGAAAGGCAACCAGTAGCACCAGTCCTTTCGATTGTCAGCCCGGCTAGTTGGGAAGCCAATCCACCGCTATTGATGCACCATGGTGCATCGGAAGATATGTAAGCAGCCAGTATTCATCAGCCTTAATCACCCACTAATCAATTGATTGGCCAACACATGAGCCATTTTTAACCCAGGGCTGATGGATGATCGAGCAGTTGACTAATCATGAAATTGCTCAACCAGCCAGTAACTATTGTTAAAGATACTCAGCCATTCACTGTCACTCACCACTACGTGTGAAGGTTACAGTAGCCACTCTTAAAGATCTGTCACTCTACATGTGAAAGTTAACCACTCTTCTAGCTGGTGGTTGGGAGGGAGCTAAAGAACTAGGGGCATCCTGCCCTTGCCTTTCTAAATGGGGAGCCAGTTGGAGCTACCAGGAGTGCTCGTTCACCAAATGGTAGTCTGATCGATCTACTGAGCCAAAGATTGGCCAAATGCTTAACTGTCAAACTTTGGTCCAGGTGACCATCATTCGGACCGAGCGTATTGGCTCTTGGGAGGCTGGTGGGTTTCATCGGCTGGTGGGTTTCATCGGCTGGTGGGTTTCATCAGCTGGTGGTAACCAGCTATTAGTACTTGGAACCACGGACCAAGAGATGTGAACAACGATGAAGCAACACATCTTCAATGCTTGGTCGATTGGTTGGTTGATCTTGCTTACTTTCTTTCAGAAACCAGCAGTTGCAACAAGTTGGTGGCTGGCAAGCCATCTGACAGGGTTGGAGGGATCGCAGGGTTACCAAAATACCCATCAATCATGATATTGACCAACAAAGGATTCCATCAGAAGGGATAGCATACTGATCCACTATAGTAACCAACCAATCATGCAATTAAGTAACCAATAGTGAATTTGTTAAGAACTAAAGCTAATTCCATCGGATCAGTAGGCGATAACCAAAAACAACCAGATGTACCAATTGGAGTTAGCTAATAGGAACATAAGAAGCACAGCAAATCAACAGGGAATCATCGTTCCGGTTGATTGGCTGATCATGGCAGACAAGGCAGGAAATATATAATATGGTCAACCAGGGAATGATAGCTTCATAGTTCATTATATTGTTATTTTCCTACCGGGGATTATGATCACACCATATACATCTATATCACATCAACCAGGCCATTTTCAAGCTGCTGGTTGATGAGCTCAAAATATTTGAAACATCCCACTCCGTGATCCACAAACAAGCAGCCAGGGACCGGCAGGGGTTCACAGAGTTGGTTCCCGCAGTTGAGTTCCAGGGGTGCACCCCAGTCGCAGCTCAACAAACAGAAAACCAGCAGCTTTGGCTGGGTTTGACCAGGATTTGGCATGATCTTCACCAATCCATAGATTGATCTTCACAAATCCAGAGATTGATCTTCACAAATCCATAGATTGATCTTCACAAATCCAGAGATTGATCTTAAGAAATCCACAGATTTTGCTGGCTCTATGGGGCTGCCCAAGCCCGAAGCACTTTAGGAAGCCTTGCTCGGCTGCAAGGCATGGCCGGACGCCTACCCCAAGTGCAAAGCTGTCGTGGCAGAGGCTTGGTGCTGCATCCCGAGACATGCGATTTTTGATCGGGAAACCATGGCGGCGTTGGAGAAAACCACCAGGTTTGGGGGGAGGATCCTTCTGAGAGATTTTTGAAATACACATGGTGGTTTCTCAAGTTGTAGGGGACCCCAAAAATGGTTGATGTATTACTACAAATGATTGAACAGGATGATTTAGTGGTACTCCCATTTTAAGAAACCACCACAGAAGTGATTGACAATGAATGAACTACGGGGGTTGATAGTCAATAGGAAGCAACAAAAATGGTTCCCGCAATGGCCGATGGGAAATGGATCAGGAATTGAGTTGCCAAGAAGGTGGCTAAGCCTTTTTGAACTGCGTCCACATTGAGAGCCGACAAGGCGAAGGAATAGAAATGAATAGGACACCAATATGATTCTGGGTCAATTTTGACCATCCAGGAATGGTGTAGATAAACATCCCTGCAAAGACTAGTTTGGGAATTTAGGCAGGGGTACTGTACGGGGTATTGACCACATGCAGCTCTAACCGGGGCATGTCGCTAGACAAATGGCAATCCCCAATTGTTTCTTAATTGAACTGTTGATTGGAACTTCAAGAACCAGAAACCCAGATTACCCCTGTTGTAACCTAACCTGGCAATGGATGAAATCACCATATTTTATAGTGAAACCCTGGGAAACCAGCAGTGAATGGTGGATTTTCCATTGCCAGGTTAGGGACTACCAGAGGGTAGATGACAAACAATGACCTCAGGTCATTGAGCGCGCAGTGACTCAGGGAAAGCTGGAAGGCGAGAGTGGGTGGAGCTAGAGATTGACATCACGGGATTGGGGTCGTGAGATTACCGTCATATCAACATACATTTTAACCATAATGAATTATTGTCAACAAGAACAGATAGTGATTATAATTATCATGCCAACCAGTATGCACTGCATTAGTGACATGACTAGCATTGACTAGCAATCAACTGGTCGTTTAACGTTGATATTGGTTGACTAACAGATAGGCAGAGGTTTCGGAGATTGGAGATAGGGAAATGAACCTCAAGCTAAGACTTGAGCTACAGATTTCCTATGGCTTCGGTGGCCAAAAATACATGGGCATTTTAGCAGATATCCACAATCAAGAGATACGCAGATCGTCCTACTTGTCCTTACTTGTTCATGTAAGCTGAAGCATTGGAGTTCTTAATCAACCATCATGTTTTCGAGCATAAAACCATCATTTTCCCGAGGTTTTTGGGGTTGCGTTGCCTCCAGCTGTTGTGTGGGTTGCACTTGTTGTGCTTCAGCTGTACGAATCATCAACAATGAGAAGCATCAGCTAGTCAACACCAATTAGGTGATCACCATGAACAATATCACGAGCCAAACGACAACCTCACAGCTATCAACAAACAGCTGATGAATTAGCTGGTCAAGGTTAATTTCACTAAGCTGGTTAAGCTGAAGATCACCATTAACAGATGATAACCTCACCAACTAAGCTGCTCAAGGTTAGCCAACCGCTGGCGTGCCCCCTCAGGTCGATTGGGCAAGACGCAGTTTGAAATCTTCTCCGCGGACTTCATTGTAGACACTCATGGAGGCGTCAGTGCTGAAGATTTGGCAGTAAATCATTGGCATATAACAGCAATAGTTGGTAGTAAATCAGTAGTTATATTACCAATGGTAGTAATGAATAGTTGTTAAGATTGGTAAGATTGGTAGTAACTGCCAAGATTTGGCATATAACAGCAATAGTTATATACCAATAGTTGGCAGTAAATCAGTTGGTTGGAAAGACATATTCAACAACTCTTCAACCGGACCAATACTACCATTGTCAACCAGTAGTGGGAAAGCATAAAACACCAATATTGACATGCTATTCATGATGATTATTGTCATGAGTAGCAAGCGGAAACACCAAACCATTGTCCAGTAGTAGGAAACCACAAAACAACATTGAACCAGTAGAAGGAAACCCATAAACACCAACAATCAACTGGTAGTAAAACCATGAACCACCAGTAGGTTCCATTGTCAACCAGTAGTAGTAAACCCATACAACAATATTGATCAATTGATAGCATGTCATTGACTTAGGAACTCTCAGTAGCAGTACACCATAAAAAGCACCCATATTGACATCCTATTATCAATGACTACCATCATCATCAAACCATTTGCTATTCTGGTGGATAGCAGCGTTATATATTTTTAGAATACTTTTTTGATGAACGATTGCACACCAGTAGTAACATTCATCATTTTCAACCATCATCAACGCCGAACAGCAAACACCATTTGGGCGTTTCTCAAAAAAGGGATGTACTCCAAAATCATCCCATGTTAATTGTCTCATATGGATAAGCCAATCAATTTTTGAGGTTCCCAATTGTCAGAAACCACCATTTCCAGCAATTCTTTGACCATCATTTTTCACCATCATCACCATCATCATCAACATCATCATCATTATCAACATCATCATCTTCTTCAACATCATCATCTTCATCATCATCATCATCATCATCATCATCATCATCATCATCATCATTTTCATCATCATCATCATCATCATCATCATCATCATCATCATCATCATCATCATCATCATCATCATCATCATCATCATCATCAGCATCATCATCATCATCATCATCATCATAATCATCATCATCATCATCATCATCATCATCATCATCATCATCATCATCATCATCATCATCATCATCATCATCATCATCATCATCATCA
>VSDK01021871.1:180138-205688 GCA_009767595.1 Symbiodinium kawagutii
CTCCGCTTTTCGCGAGACGTGTGGCTCTTTGAGTTCAACATGAGCCCCGTGTTGAAAGATCCCAAGGATGAGCCAAAGGCGCGCTGTGATCCAGGGCGGCCCCAAAGTTCTGTCTCAGGAATGATGCTTTGTGGAAGGGAACCCTGTGGAAATACAGGGAAATCTAGGGAAACATAGAGGAGCCAGCAACTTTGGGAGCATGAAACTTTCAGCAGATCAATTCTTCACGATCCGAGGTCAACGATGCAGACATGGTTCGGGGAGCTCTTTCCATTGCTTGGGCAGCCAAGTGTGCTTCGACAGTCGAGGTGGTAGGATGAGGCCACGATGTCCCCAAAATTACATGCACTCTCAGAATTATACCATGGCTATCCATGGCTGAGCATCACTATACCGGTGACTATTATGATAATCGTCCCACAATATCCCATGGCTGGGTGTTTGTCCCATAGTTTATCCGAAGATTACAACTGCTATTCCTATGGCTCATGGCTTAAAGGTATTTTCCATGATCATTCTTCATGTCCATCCCATGATCAAAATGGGGCATGTAGAAACCACTGTTGTTACTTAGAACTCACCGATTGCAGAAACCGGCAATTTTTCTAGAAAGTATTGATTAGTTGTAATCAGTGGATTAACACCTACTTATATTTTCTTACTTCTTGATGGCAAATCCCACTCATATATCTCACTTATTGATATGTCTCACCTCTTGATGCTAACCCCCCCCATGGTTTTTCCCTCCCCCAAGCATTGTGACACCAACCCCACGGCTCAGCGCTCCAAGGTGGCCCCCTGGAGTGGCGGTAGTCCTGGTCTCTGGGATTTTGCGGGAGAATTCCGTGGGCATCCGCCCAAACCCAAGGCAGGGTGACGAAGCCGTGGAGGGCCCGGCGTTTGGTTCTTTCTAACGAATGACAATAGGCTGAATAAAAGTGAATAGAGGGAAGACAACCTGGTTTCTTGATGTTTCTTGAGTATAAGCAACGCAACAGAATGAATTGGGGCAGGAAGCCACTGACCGTAATAGTGACTGTGCTGTTGGCATGTTGGAACTGCCCCGGCCTCCCTAGCGCAGCACTTGACGGGACGACTAGTGTGTTCCAACTGCTTCGCCACCGAGCCCATGACTCTCCCCAGTGCTAGGCAGGTTACGGTGACTCCCCAAACGGAATGAGTCTTTCACAACGCCATTGTGTAGACCATGTCCGCCGGATGATGAATGCAATAAGTAAACTAAAACACACAAAAGTTCAATGGCTTATCTACCCAACTCACTAATCAAAGTTACCATCGCTTCCAACTGAATGCATAGTATACGGCCGGTCGAGTTATAATACTTCACTATTGTCAGCTAGGTATTTACTAATCAAGCTAACCACTAGCCAATCGCAACCAGAAGCCAAATCAATTGCTAAGATTGAAACCATTTTGGCTAGTCAACAACTGTTTGGCCAACCAGTAGCCAGTCACTACTATGCGACGGTTGATGATGGTTGATGATGGTTGATGATGGTTGATGATGGTTGATGATGGTTGATGATGGTTGGTGATGATTGATGCTGGTTGATGATGGCTGATGATGGCTGATGATGGCTGATGAAGCTAATACATCACTCATGTTTAAGCCTATTACATTGATCCACTATTAATGAGTACTGCGCAAAGTTACCATTGGATCCTGGAGAACGCTTGGATAATGAGATTTGGCACAACAAGAACCAACCGGTTGAGTAGTCAGGAACGAGCACATTGGTCATTACTGACAACGACGCTTATATTGGAAAGACAGCTTTGTCATTCTTATGTTTATCCATGCTTCTGTTGATCTTTCCACGGCATGCTGTTGATCCACGGCAAGGGTGTTTTAGTGCGCAGCAAACTGGGCATCCCATCCCGAAGGGGGCCGAAAACTTGAAGAAGTTAGGCACCAGGAGCTGTAGTGCCCACTTAGGGTGACCAAGTTGTGACACCTTTGGAGCATATCATTCCACTGGGTACAGGCACCTCCGCCGCCCGTCAGGGCCTTGGAACGGCAGGAAGCGAGTGTTGGCATGACGAAGAGCTGTGTTCATGGTAAGTGATAGTGGTTGCATCAATGAGTTCTATCATGGTTCTTATGGTCTCCTGGTTCTCATGATTCTCATGGTTCATTCATGGTGAAATGCGGACACTTGACAAGCAGATCCGAAAACAGGATGCAGAATGGCCAATTCAGCATGGTGATGTATCCAATCATATGATGTACCGAGTATGGTGGATGACCTTTGAAATGGTGGTTTCACCCTACCATTACGGGTCCATGCTGACCCACATAGAAGGATGCTTTTTTCGCAACCTTCGTCGGCTGCTTTTTGATGGACGGCCTGGATTCGGGATGGCTCTCTATAAAAAAAGATCACTTAAATGGCAATTATAAGCACCTTGCTTGAAGGGTTGCCATCAACTCATTGACAGTTGGATAGATATCAGCCTCACTTCAGCAGTAGAATGAAGCGAACAAGTTTGAATCAGTATATTGGATCACTGATTGAAGGACTGTTTGTGGTCAATTGATGGTTTACATAGTTGTTGGCTCTTAGTTGTATATTCAACCACTCATGGACCATTAACAAACCATTAGTATAATCATTGATGAATAACAAGTTCACCGCTCACACATGGTTGAACCAGCTAATCAGCTGATCAACTAGCCAACCTGCTAATCAATTCTTTGACCAACTAATCAACCAGTCAATCAAGCTCTCAAGCAGCCAGTCAACCAGCCATGGTAGATGACGATGGCTCCCCCCAGGCGGATGCGCCACCAGCTGCGGCTTCTTCCAGCGACCCGTTCCTTGGATGGGGAGATGGGGAGGCCATGGTGGAGAGATGGATGGTGGATCCATGGTATGGTTTATGGTGGTTAATCATAGGCATACGTAAGGATGGTCTATAAGAGTTATAGAGGGTGGTCTATAATAAGGGTTTTATAGTTTATGAGTTTATGATGATGATCTTTATTGGTTGATAATGATTGCACTTTGGCTCTGAACGGCTTTCTAGCATCAACCAACTGTATAGGTTTGATGATACCAACCATCAGCAACCATGATAATGACTAATAACCATGTTTCACCAGGACAAACTGGGCTACATCATGACTATGAAGATTGGTGGTTTATCCATATATTACGGTTCATCCGGTTCATCTATGCTTCAGAAGGGTTATGGGTTTATTCATGGTGACTGATGGTCAACTGATTTGGTCAATGATGGTTCATTCATAGCTAAGTCGATCCAGCTCTTGAGAGCAGTTTCACTAGCAGTTGATCATTGATGGTAAACCACCAAGAATTTCAGATGTTTTTATGGGTCAACCACCAGCACCATTGACCTGACCAGCAACATCCAAGAACATCAATGGTGAACAATCCCAAGAACCATTGGGTCAATTAACCAATCAAGGTAAACAGGTTGATACAGGCAACCATGACTCCATTGGTAGATGCTGGTTTCTCGAAATAGGGGTACCCCAGATTCATCTAATATCAACCACTTCTAGTATCAGACCAACCATAGCTTTGGGATCACCCATTTTAAGAAACCACCAAATGAACCACCAAATGCTTACCACCTGATTCCCGAGGAGTGGCAGCTCTTAGGACTGTTGGGACCGTTGCACACCTGGATGGGATGCTTATGGGTAGAACCATTCGTGGAACCAAGGATGGAGATACACAAAGAAGAATGAAAATGCCAACAAATGGACATCGAATGCTTAATTCTGCCGAGGAAGTTTTCAAATGACACCAGCTTCCGCACGAAAGCTCCTAAGTTGCTGAAGTGAAAGTCTAAGGCTGCAAAAGTATAGTACAGGTTTGTCCACAGATCGTGTAACCCAAAATTGAGGGTTTTAGCACACTGCACAGTCACTGCACACGTTGCCGCATCGGTTTCCACCAGGATTTCCTGATTACTTCTGCCGGGTTTTCAGGTCCATGTCTACCCAGCTGTGTGATGCCAGGACCTTGCGAAGAGCACAGGTGCAGCCCCTGGGAACTAGTTGGATGTCCCGCCAGCCCAACATGAGCAGAGGAGATCCTTCATGTCAATCGCATGCGTCAGATGCGAAGAGATGGGTTGAGTTTTTGAGGGATTGCAGACTGGATTGAGGCGAATGCGAAGATCACGCTTGACGCCTGTGATTGTGCATATTTCTAGACGCTTCAGCTGGCGCAGATGTCTTTGTAGGGAAGTTAGAACGAAGTTCACTCTTGCATCGAAAGCTACAGCTTCATGTGAGGATAATAGGCTTGTGCCTCCACGAAATCAGGCTCACCAGCCTTTATTGAAATGAGATATCAATTACACGATCCCGCAAAGGTCTCGAGAGTTTCTTGGGAGACTTGCTGACAGAGTTTTACGTGCAGAATGTAGTTGTACTCCTCGGACTCATTCAATGCAAGGAAGGGAACTGCTCTTTTTGGAGCCCATGCCATTCAAGTGCACCTGGGGAGCAGGATAACTCCACTGCATAGACTGAGCCGACTGGCCGAAACTTCAATCTGCGCTGCGGAGCGTGGCGGCAGTCAACTCAAGCATCCCTGAGCTCAGCTTGCTAAGCTGCTTGCCTCTGCTTCATCGAATGTCGCTGCTGAATAGGCTCGTGTTTCCTTTGCCCAATAGGCAGCCCTGATGTTCTTGACATATCTTGACATCAGCATGACCACCACTGACCATCCAAAATGCATTCGACTTGACAGCACAGCAGCAAACGACATCCCGCACTCGGCTCCTGTCATCATGGGCTTCGTGATTTTTTAGGCCTCAGGCGGGGTCAGGGTGATGATTTCACGAACTTTGCACTGCAGAGATGTGACGCATGGCGTCATTCAATGCCATAAACAAAAAGCTGCCAGCAAACTGCCAGCTGCGGTTGAGGTTGAGGTACCTGTTTCTACCTGATGGGTGAATGAATGGTGCGTCCCGCAAATATCCCAAGACTTTTAGCCATTTGTAACCAGCGATACAGCCACTAGAGTGTGACAAGGAGTATCACAGGCTGCATGGCTAGACTTGAGTGACAGTCGTCAGCACCAGTGCAATGGATCATTTGTTGCAGGGTTCAAGGTCCAGTACTGTGGGGTTTCGGGGTATCCAAACGTGAAAAGTCCAGCTGGAAGACCTGGGAAGATCTGGGAAGGTCCAGCTTTTCCCCCGCAGGATGGGCGCCTGTAACTCCACGGGATGCGGTTGCGAGAAGTCCGAAAACTCAGAGCTGTCACCTGGGACCTCTCAGGAGGGGACCCCCAGGAGTCGCACCCAGTGATTTCGGGTCACCACGTTGGTGCCAAGCGAAAGCCACGGAAGGATAACTGGTTCGGTGCCTTAAACAAGGTGATGGTTGGCTCCTGGAATGGACCCCACCACCGCAAGGGGTTTAGCATCACATGAACTCATCAAGTCTAGCAGCTTTGTCCAAGAAGGGTTGACGTGACATGACAAGCAACAATGTTTATGTAGATAAGTATAGCTCACCAATTGTAAGGAATCATTTTGGGGCTCTATCGGGCCACCGATAAACTGGGTTTCAATGATCAACTTTTGCGTTGGAGATACCCATTGCGGACACACTCGTCTTTGAATAAAGTTCACCCCCGCTTCTTGAACAAGAAAGGCTGTAGACAATCCACCAAAACTGGCTGGCGTGTTGCGAGTCCCTGATGCAGACACTCAATGCACAAAACCAATCCCCATCTTCTGAAAGAAGTCTTTTCCAAAATGCTGGAGACAACAAGTGCATTCAATGCACACTGCAGCAAGTTGCAAACACATTCAATTCTTCACGAAGCACATTTTGAAGGCACAATTTGCGAGCTCAATTCACTGCTCACACTGACCATCAACACGCGTACAGCGTGCAGATTGCTGCGTGATTTGTACGGCAATGTTTTGTCATTCTGCAGTTGGTGGTTTCACTGTATACTTTTTTTCCTTTATTGTTGGTTGATCAGCCAATATTTTGTGGGATGGCTTACTCACACCAACCAGGTCTTGTTTTGCGTTGAAACATGCCACAGCTTGGTGAGGGGTCCTCCACCGACCCTGAACATTGATTCGGGAGCCTGCAACTCAGAGCCGGAAGCGTTGGAGAAGCGAAGGACCAAGTGGATGAGCTCTGTTGTGAGTTGTCACCACAGACATGGTATTAGATGGTCATGGTATTAGGTAAGTTTGGAAAAAGCATATACCAGTAGGTACCAGTGATTTTCGCTTGGTAGCTGGAAACAGTTTGTTTGGCACCAGGCTTTCTCTATGATCTCTATGAATCCAGCCAGAAAAAGTTTGGCAACATTTTATCACTAGCTATGGATATGGATCCAGAGGGTCAGTCTTCCAGGCTCAGATTGAATGGTGGTCAAACCGCAGTATCCAGAGATTGGATTGGCTCCTTTGTTGGGGGCTGGTTTGACACGATTCATCTTGTTCTGTCGCTCGCCCGCTTGCATGGACCAAGCAGATTTCAGGTCTATTCAGCCAGAGACAGACCAGGCGTTGTCCGAGTTCCAAATCTATGCAGAACATGACTCTCAAAGGTAACACCTGCAGATAGAACACCGGTCTCAAAGCAGTTTGTTCTCAACTTAAATGCTGCAAGGCAACACCGCAGTGTGATGCTTCCATCATCAGTCCAACATGGTGATTTTAAGCAGGGAAATGGCCCATTTTGGGGATACACCATTGCATATTTGGATCCATCCATTTGGCAAGTTTGCAAGAAAGGTTCCTACTTTCTGGTGGCAACAATTGTCATTTGATTTGTTTTTCAGTGCACAGTGCTGTTGGTCAAAAGCCTACAGCAGCCGAGATGTAACACGGCTTCTTGATGCATGATGTACGTAGTAATTTGATTTGGTTCAATGCATTTTGCCAATGGTGTACAGATCCAGGATATGCACATGTGCAATCATGTATGTACATATACGATCATACGCATACACAAGTACATTACCAAGGTAGTGATCCATATTTTGAAGCTCGTTGTATGTTCGACGGGTCAAATCGTTGCTCCAGGTTCTGACAAAACCCCCGGGGGTCAAACCTTGACCGGTGGTGCCACATACGTCTGTGCCTCAGCGTTGCAGCTGGTCGAAAGCGGGGTTCGTTCATGGGGTACGTCCATGGCTCGCCAGCAGTCCCTTACACTGGTCATGAAAGGTGAACTGATTTTGGGAAGACTTGAAGTAACACTTGTGACATCTTGTGACATCTTGTGACTTGGTTTTGTGGATGTTGCCCCAGGAAGGACAATGGCGAGGGGAAGACAAGCATGGGCAGGTCCAAGCTTTTCGCTTGCCGCTGGGGAATGTGCTAGCTGTGGGGTCATCCATGATGCAACTGCGTTGAAAATCAAGAAATCATCAGTAGCAGCTTGTCGAGCTTGTTTTTTCGGATCATACCCGTATTTTTCCTTGTTTTCATCTTACATCATATTGAATCGTATTGCAAGATTTGTTTACCAATCAGCAATATATCAAAGGTACTGGGTCTATCGTTCAGAAGATGGATTTCTTTGGGGGATAGCCAATCATACCTGTCATTGATCATAGCTAGCAAACCAATCACCTAATCACCTGAGGCATATGATCCACATCGCTTCTAACAACATCAAAACAGCACTTGCCCAGATGTTGAACACAAGAGCATGGCTGCTACATCCTTGTGCATTCCAAAATCTGAGAATAACGATCTAGGTGACCTTAGGAGAGTGAGCAAGTTCAAATGCAGAAGTACCCCGCCGGCCAGGGCAAATTGACCTTTGCGGACGGCTCCAAATACGAAGGCCAGTTCGAATCTGATCGAAAGCATGGCGTTGGAAAGCGCGAGCCTGAGATTGATCCTACCGTTGGTCCTGTTTGGTGAAGCCCTTCGAAGTTGTAGCATCTTCGACTGCTAAGGTACACCTACAGCAACGGTTCGACCTATGAAGGCCAGTGGAAAATGGAGGCCAGCGAAGCTGCATGGCCACAACCCCGGAAACTATTGATGTTCAAGACCTCTCCTCGCAAGCATGACTGGAAAGAGGTTTCAAAGTGGGCATGTCTTTCCGGAGTGATAGGAGATGGCAAGAGATGATTTTGAGTTTAGAGGGGCCAACGCATTGCCGAACTTGCCAATCACTGGGGTTGACACGGAAAGCGCTTAAATGAAGGTTGTCAAAACATATCAAAATCATCAATCAGAACACATCAGAACCACCAAAACACCGCTGGTTCGCTCCACAAGAGAGGACCCTGAAGATTCTGTAAGTAGACACGCAGCCCAACCGGAGAAGTTGAGTCCTCTTCAGGTTCAAGACGGCCACGGCATCGAGAAGCTGGTGGATGGCTCTGTTTTTGAGGCGGGAGATGAAAGTAGGAGCGAGCCAAGGAGACCTTCTGCCTATCCAGTCCCTTTAAAAGGGGGGGCTACCAGGGGTGTTCCAACGAAATGGTAAGAAATTCTTTGCGATTATGGTTGCTGGAAAGTCTTGGTGCAAAGCCAGAATGCAAAAGACAAGATATCACGCAGACATCACATCTACAGAGGTTGGAGAACTTCGGAACATTTTGGAAGCCATTTGAAGATCATTTTGATGTTTCGTGCCCAGGGCCAGTTCAAGAATGGCGACAAGAGTGGCAAGGGCAAATTTACCTGGAACACCGGAGGCTCCTACGAGGCGAAACTGAAGCCGTGAATCATCCAGGGGTCATTCCTTGCTGGTTGGTGGTTTCGAACATTTTTTGATTTTCCTTAGTATTAACGAATGGATTTTTTGGTTAACTCGTATTTTTCGTCGGGCAACCACCAGCTTGGCAATTGGCAATCGAAAAAGCTGCATTTTTCAGCGGCATCTCAGGGTGACTTTGATGCCAACGACATGCACGGAGAAGGTCGGTATCAATGGAGCGATGGACGCTCCTACACCGGGCAATGGCGAAGGACAGTCCGTGCAGTTGGAAGATCCGATGGTAGAAAATGGCTACAACGATGGAGGGTCTGTCTTGTGGTTGCTGAAAGTGCTTTGGTTCACCATTCTGGTGCAGAGATAAGCACTCTGAATGGCTCCATTCAGGATGTCAGAGTTGTAACAGACATTAGGAACTTTGGATCTTATCCAGCTATCCATGTCACTTGTGATATGAACATTCACAACAGTTACTTCCGAGTAGTTATCTCACTTGTGAATGTCACAAGTTTGATCAAGTCGGTCTTGTGTAGAACAGGTCTGGCAGCACAGAGTGGACTGCGAGTCCTGTTTCCCTGTAAGAGCTATGCCACGTGTAAGCCAAGTTGGTTGGTTGTTGGCTTGGTTGGTTGGTTGTAACATGTTGTAACAAGTGGCTATTAGCCTAACTGGCAGCTTTTCAGGGTATCATCCATCCACTGGAATTACCTTGCAGGACCTTTTTTCAACGAGGGATCATTATGCGTAGCTGCTCAACTGTTCCGATGGATTCTCAATTTCGACTGTGAATCAACCGTCATTGAACAAGATTGAACATCAAGAAGCAGTTGATTCTTGGTCGTTCTACCACCTACACCCATTAACTAACTGGATTCCACCATCCCCGGGTTCCACCATGCGCTGTGAGGAATCATATGGGCCCATTTGGCACCATGAAATGGACAGATGGGCGGTGTTACGAGGGCCAGTTCAGAGATGGTCATCCCGGCCAGTTCGCCGCAAACATTATGGAAGTTTTGGGAGTCATGTACAGGGTTGCCAACCACCAACATATTGTGGCTTCTTGAAATGGGGAACCCACAAAAATGGTTGTTTTACTTGTAAAAAATGATTGAAGTTGGATGATCTGGGTGTGCCACTATTTTGAGAAACCAACATACACCAATACCGATTGCTAAATCAGAAGACCCTGAACAATCGCTAATACCACGAATCTTACAATAATACCAGCAATCATGAGAAATGATCCAAAAATACTTCAACATGGATAAAACGGGCAATTATACCGGAATAACTACCAACAGTAGTGCCAACAATAGTGGTTCGCAATGCTTAATCTAGGGAATAACATTCATCCAATGTGGTTGATGATGTTGGGGGGGCAGTGACATAGTTGGGATCATGCTAAATTATCGGGGAAAACCTATGCAAGCACCAGCAGATGAGATGAGAAGCCCAGTGACGTTCACAGATGGGCTCCAGGTTGGCCGCTTCTTGGATGCAATGATGACTGTTTGAGAATCTCACTAGGTGTTGCCATTATTCTGTGGTGAACCTCAGATCCCGATTCTGGATGAATGTTGGTGCAGCTGCAACAACTGCGCGTCGCAACCTGATGTCAGCAGAGCATTGGACTGCTGTAACGAACTATGGGATCAGTTGCTAAGCTACAGCTGCTAAGCAGATTGCTAGCGGTTCTACCCGCACCGATTTGGATCACCGTGACCATGGCAGCCCGAGCAGTAGAACCAATCAGGTTTTGAAATCTGTATACCTTTTCTAAACGCCAAGTGGGAATCAACAGTGGAAATCCACATCTCAACTCCTTGGCCAACCAACTGGTCAGGTGGGAACAGGTGCACCGGCCTGCCAGGCAAGAAGCATGGCGAAGGCAAGCTTTCTTGGCCTGATGGACGATCCTACACAGGCGGGTCGCGCCCAAGGGTAACAGCTTCCCCGAAGCTTGATCACAACTTGCGACAGAAACTCGCGACCATGTCAAGGCAGAGGTTTCCAAATCAGGGTACAGAATTATGACGTAATTCCCATGAATTCCCTGAATTCCCAGGTCTCATCATGGCATTTGGCTGATCGGTACGTTGGAACCTTCACTGGTTGTCGCGAGGTCAGTGGGATAGTGGCCGACAGCATGGAGTTGGAATCGCCGTCACTGCCAAAGGTCCGCGGTGGCACATGGGGTGTTCGATACCTGAAGGATGATGTTTGATGCGTTTGATGGTGGATAGCTGAAGGGATGATGGTCAGATTGGGATGGTTGACCATGATTGTGGGGACCTTTTGTTCATGGACATTTTGTGATGCTGGGCCACTGAGTCGTCCACTTGGACGTTGCTCAACAGCCAGGCTTATCGAGGAAATCGCAGTGGGAGCACGGCAACTTCGTTTGCTGGCTGGAGGAGTGGTGACTGGAGACCTTTCAGCAGGTACCATAGGGCACCGGATCCAGAAAATGTTGAGATTAGTCCTTAGATTAGTGCACGGCAAATGCAATGGTCTCAGGTACTGTGCCTCACCTCTTCCATTTGCGGATTTAGTCCTTTGATCAGTCTGGGCTCTACGCGAATCTTTGCTTCCCGAAATTGACCACCTGACATGTGCTTTGTTTGGACCCGACCTCACCTGGGTGTGGAGGCCGGATAGATGAAATCCCGATCTCAATACTGTTCTTTGACCCTTGGAATAATTCTGGGATGTGAAGGCGAGAGGAGCACGCTTCGGCATCCAAATCCAGGAGTATGTTGACAATTTTTAGCCACTTATGCGAGTTGTGAAAAACCTTGCTGGTTGCACGTAATTGGAGGGTTCTCACTGAGTTCTCACTACTTCTTTCCGAAGGCCCGAAACAACATCCGTAACAGGTCGGCTGTGGCTGCCCCTGCTTTCCCCGGTGCTAGGCATGGCGATAGGTCTAAACACAAGCTGTCTACACATGCAACTGCAGGTGACCCATGGTTAAGCTGGTCATCCGATTGTTCAGCGTGATCTTTCTCACCCTCCATCAACCACCATTAGCCAGTACTAGCCACTGTTGTGATGTTTAACAAGCACAAATCAACTTGTAATCCAAATGATATATTCCAAACTAGTCAGCATGCAATGATTAATCCATGCAGCAACCATCACCAAAAACTAACCAATCATCATCATCATCATCATCATCATCATCATCATCATCATCGTCATCATCATCATCATCATCATCATCATCATCGTCATCATCATCATCATCATCATCATCATCATCGTCATCATCATCATCATCATCATCATCATCATCGTCATCATCATCATCATCATCATCATCATCATCGTCATCATCATCATCATCATCATCATCATCATCGTCATCATCATCATCATCATCATCATCATCATCGTCATCATCATCATCATCATCATCATCATCATCGTCATCATCATCATCATCATCATCATCATCATCCTCATCCTCATCCTCATCCTCATCGTCATCGTCATCGTCATCCTCATCCTCATCGTCATCGTCATCGTCATAGTCATCGTCGCCATCATCGTCATCATCATCGTCACCGTCATCGTCATCGTCATCGTCATCGTCATCATCATCGGCATCATCGTCACCATCATCATTATCATCATCATCGTCGCCATCATCCTCATCATCATCATCATCATCATCATCATCATCATCATCATCATCATCATCGTCCTCGTCATCGTCATCGTCATCGTCATCATCATCATCATCATCATCATCATCATCATCACCATCACCATCAGCATCATCATCATCATCATCATCATCATCATACCAAGCTTACTCATTGACTAATCACTGCAGAACCACCATCCAATCGTTTTCTTGGTTAAGATAGTGATAAGCGACCATGCTTAGCAACAACCATCACTTATTCTTATCTGTGAATGGTTCGGAACCACCAAGGAATCACTAAGAAACCCTGGTTCCTTGTTCAGCTATCCACCGCTGCGCCAGAACCAGGAGCCCCCTGAAGTCACTGGAGAGACCGCAAAGACGTGAGTAGGTCATGTGAGGCGACCAGCGGAACTGGACTTGACCCAAAGCCACTGTGATTAGACACGTGAGTAGCGTGATGAATTGGTAGGGCATTCGTATGTGATTCACTAGTGTGGTGAACTACAGTGTTGGTAAGGTGATGAACTTCAGTGGTGGATTAATTGGTGTTTGAACGGTGGGACCCCAAAAAAGGATGGTTGATTATTACTTTTTACATGGTTAACAAAGTGGATGATTTGGGGGTACCGCTATTTTGAGAAACCACCAAGTGATTCACTGGTCCCCTAGAGTTGAGGGGCTTGAGAATTTGTGGATGATTGGTGGATGAACTGGCGGATTCACTGATTACCACTGAGAATGGCTAAGGGTGTGGTGGGTCAATTGGTGAATTTATTGGTGGATCAATTTATTGGTGAATGACTAGCGAGTTCATTAACAGTGGATTACTTACCACTGGATGAACTGGTGGATCACTTGAGTCGTGCTACCGGGCAACTACTACTGGTAATGACTCAGGGTCAGCAACGGCCCATTCATGACGTCGTGATTGACGGTTTTACCAAGGCTTGATGTTGGTTGATTCTGGTTGATATCGGTCATGGTTGATGGCAAAGGGCTGTTGATTCATGGTTGATAACTGATTAAACGTGGCTCAAAGTCGTTACTGAGATGGTGGTTGATAACTGATTATTAAACTGATTCATGGTTGATAGCTGATTCATGGTTGATTACTGATCCATAATTATTGATAACCCCGTGTTTTTGAGATAAATCACCAGCTATTGAGCAGGTAAACTGAGGTGGTTTGTTCATTCATGGATTCTAATTGGTTCAGCATCAATAGTATGTTCATCACAGGGGTCCCAGCGAGTTCATTGGGGAGTCAGGACATGGTGCACGTTGCCACTGCCAACCAGGATTTGAACCCATCCTCACCTTAGAAGCCTTAGTGATGAAGGTGTTTGGAGATAGGCTTATTGAAGCTCTTGGAATTTCATGGACACCCGCATTCGGAAACCTTTACACAGGGGCGCGTGTGTGTTTCATGGATGGTCCCAGAACATCCCATAGCTTTTATGAAGAATATGAAGATACCTTAAGGCTCTGGTGGGCACAGGTCGATGCATTAGGTGCATGTGTAGCTTGACTCAGGAATATTCAACAGCTCAAGTTGCCAGCAGTCTTTGAAGTCCAGCGATCTGGTATTTCATCACCAGGCTGCAGTGGGGTCGAAGAACCCATTCGGTTTTGCCGGTGAGTGTTTCACCATCTGCAGAGGAGGGTTATCCATAGACTCGTGGATGTGCCACCCCTCTGCGAGATTTGCGCAGTATTCGTGAGGTTATTGTGAAGTCCATTTTCTGAGACCTCGATTGCTCAGGAATGCACCAGCACAAAAAGCAATGATGGAAGGGAGAGTGGGGCTTAGTGTGGCTGGTCTTAGGAATTTTACTGGGACTTTGCTGAATAGCCACTCACTCTTTGTGGGAAACATCTACATATCCGCAGAGCACAGTGAAATACATTGAGGCTTCGCAAAGTCATAGCAGCCCCCCGCAGCCATTGAAAACGCAAACATAGTTTGGGTTGACCAACATTCAGCAAGATCGACTGAATGAAGGGGACACCTGTTTCAACACAGTGCGCGGCTTTCCGCACAAGTTTGACAGCTACCCAGAAAGTGCACTTGTCGAGAATGCCTGGAGTTGTGTGTGCAACATGGCGGCTCAGACATTGTAGGAAATCTGATGCAAGCATGTGGTGGTAAGATGTCGGTAAGCCCCCCCAAAAGGATTTTTGTTTAGCGGTGGACGCACCGATTTCAGAACCGGGAGCCCATGTGAAACAATGTGGACAGGCTACGCCAAGCGCACGCAAATATCAAGAAGATCTACAGTAGTAGGAAAATGTTTTGGATATATTAATACAAATAAGAAGAAAACCATTCAGCAAATTTTATGAATCATCTCATGTCGTTTTTATCTGAGTTTCAGAGAATAAAAACGATGCTGTTCTGGGTACAACCAGATGGTCCATGGATGACGAGGTCAGTAGAAGACATGTCCAGCAATCCAGTCTTTGAGATGTTCTCCAATGGAATGAATTTTCATGGCTGAGGCAGCCTGAGTTTGAGCGGTTCCCTCTTGGATGTGGTTCCCAAGATGAGAACACATTGCAGAGGGAGACATCTAAAGCATGGGGTGAACTTCATTGATTTTACATGTTGACAGCAATTATGTGAAGCATTCAAGGTGGGTCAGTGACCTCAAGTTTAGTCTGACAAGAGAACCTGGGTGCTCAGAGGTCAAAGTAGCGCAGTAGCCATTTTGTTTTGTTGACATGTCCATTGCAGTATAGAAAGTATGCCCTAGTCTTTAGACAGTATTTGAACACTCTGAACACAAGGCAATTTTCATTCGGAAAAGTGCTAAGCTTCTTGAAGAAAGGCCGTGAGAACTGATACAGCTTCCCAGAAGGCGGTGAAATTCAAGTTCTATGGGAGCAGCAGGTTATCCTTCAGAAGTAGAATGAAGGTACAGATTTCACATGTGTTTGAAACATGATATTTGTAAGTCTTGTTGGTGATTCCCGTGATGGAACTTCAGAAACAGCACCAGTGTCTCAACAGGTACAGCTGCAGTGAACATCAACCTGCAAGACCAGCGAAGCAAAGAGTTGAACCATTGGAAGCCTTCCAAACAAAGTGAACACCACTCCTGGGGCTGGCACAAGGGCTCACGATTGATTTTCAATAATGTGATGATTGATTATGATGAATGAGGCTTGATGACAATATTCACTGGCGACTTGGCAAAGTGTTTTTCACTTTCACAGCCATGATGGCTTAACCACGGGTTGGGTGGCCACAGGAGACTGAAAGCCTGCGTACGGAGTTGTTGGACGTGCAGCAGAGCGCCTAAGCCAAGAAGTTCCTGGTGTGATGGATTCTCAAGCCATAGGGGACCCCAAAAATGTTTGGTTTCTTGATGAACCATGATTGATATGGGATGATAGCTGGGGGTACCCCAAGCTATTAAAAAAACACTACATATATGGTGGTTTCTCAAAATAGGGGACCCCCAAAATGGATGGTTTATTACTACCAATGGTTCATAAACTGGATGATTTGGAGGTACCCCTATTTTGAGAAACCACCATATCAACCGATCAACAATTGTGGATCAATCCATGAAGCCCACTGTGAGAGTACAACGATGGGTTGCAGGAGAAGCATTTGCCCCGCACCCCGGTGGTTCGCAGGATCTTGCATGGGATGCTTGTACGGCTGAGTATACCCGCTTGGAATGAACCCAGGCAATATGTTGAATATATGTTGTGATGGTTCAAGTGTCCGTGAAAGGTGTGCTCGGCAGGTTGCTGGGGTGTTCATAAAAATGGCTTTGGATGACAGCTGGAAAACCACAGTACATCACCCTGATTGACATTGTTCGTTCAAACTTTTCCTGACTTTTTTCACTTCCTCCCTGAAATACCTTCATACCGCTGCATCAATGCGAGACATCAACCTCCCAACTCCATGCGGATTGTTTGTGTCGACTAAGCACTATGACTATCTATAACATTCTATAACCATTAACCCACTCCACCCAGTTGTTAACTCCACTATGGCTCAAGTGAACATCGAATTGTGAATCACTTCACCACGAGTTCTCAAGCACCGTCGTTCCTTCACCGTTGGAGGCTGTGCTTTCTCAGGTGAGGCCGAAGCACGAGCCGCCCTTCAACAGCCAAGCCCTCAGTGGCTGGTGGTCTTCCCTGGGTGCTTGGGAGTGCATCTAGAGATGACCTAAATGATGCTGGGTACCCCATGGATACCCCATGGGTACCCCCAATTGTGCATCATGATGTGGGTGGTATCATCTTTTACTACATCATGATACACCTGATAGTTGTGGAAGAGTAGTCCTTGATTGATATTCATGACTCATTATCCAAAAGGAATAGGATTTCCACATGTGAAGCATCTAATCTATTGCTCATTGCTGTGTGGGTCCTTTGTGTTTGTGATCAGTTCAGTCGCCATCGCCGCGATCACCCAAATCAAGCCATTTTGGGGGATACACTGATGGTGGACACCATGGTACAGAATCTTTGCCACCATGATGATCCCTAGTGAATCTAGTGACATCCACAGTCGTTGTCAATACCACCATTGTATCAACTCTTTTCCCGTTGTAGATCAAGGGCAAATTATGTTTGATGACGAGGATGTGAACTCGACTTGTCTCTCCAGAACTCCCATCAATCATCTAACACAGCATCACCATGAAGTTTCACAGGTCTGCTGAGTATGGAAAGCTGCTATTGACGAGGCGCTCATGTTTGCTGGTCTGTGGCAGGCTGTATTTCGGGCATTTGAAATGTGTATAAAGAATTTGTTGGTTTCTCAAAATAGGAAACCCATAAGATGGTTTGTTTTTTACTATGGTTGTAGTCATAGTGGTTATAGTGGTTATTGAAGGGTGACTGGTCTCGTGTACTCGAATTGCTTGTCGCATTTGTTAAGAACTGGAGATCTGCATCAGGAACGAAGCACTGGAGCAAGAACTGGAGGCGCAGCTTGAGCATAGAGAGACAACAACTGAGACGAGCACAAGCACAAGAACATTGGCTAAAGGCAACTTGTTCCCACCAGGATTTTCATGGTCAATGATGCTTGGTGGTTGTAATTCATTGTGATGGTTGATCAAAGGTTAATGAGCTTAGCTCGGACTCTGTTTCGTCACTGGTCAGGTTCACAAGTTGATATTTGGTTCGATGGCTTCCGCCACAGGCCCTCCGGCAAGAGCAGTCGAGAAGAGCTGCTGCAGAGGAGCGCTCTTTGAGACGACATGCGGAGCACAATTGCTGACCATTACCTTGCTGGTAGTACCTGTGGTACCTGTGGTTGAACCGTTTGCTATTCACGAGTGGTCAACCAAAGGCACTACCACGGTTCATCTCAGCACGGTGAGGTTGCGCAGAGAGGTCGGCTGGAAGAGGAATGCAGGTGGGGAAGAGAAGGTGAGTCGGACACAGTGCACCAAACATTCGCCATAGCATGGTGGGTGGTGCCTGCTTGGGATGATTGGCCATCAGATCTGTAAGATATGAGGGACAAGCGGTAGAGTAGGGGATCTTGATGGATGGTGATGGATGATGATGGATATTTAGAGTAATCTTCGTGGATCACCAAGTGAAGCTTGTGCAACGCAGGCGACTTGAGCTGGAATTGGAGACCAAATCCAAGTCTCAGGAGCACCGGTAAGAAGTTGACCAAGCTCAGCAATCGCGGGATCTACCAACAATCCAACATCAAAATATTTTTTTACATCACGAATTTCCACACATTTTGAGGATGCTTTGACTTCTCGATTTTGATTCCATAACCTGCCATATTTACCTCCTTGAAGCTGGAAGCTGATCGCTTGCAAGCTGGAAGCTGGAAGGAGCGCCATGCCTCGAGACCTTCTCGCTTTCTGAGCGGCTCACTGGATTCTGATGAGGAATCGGAGAATAAGAAGGGAAAGGTCGGCTTGGATATCACCGGACATTAATGCTGTGTACAATATCTGCACATTGACATCCACATATATGCTATATTATATTGACATTTTACTGTTGATAGTTATACATTAATATTATGTGCAGATGCCAAGTGTCCCACTGATCCAAATCGCATGTCATCATGTCGCAACATATCTCGCAACATCATGCGGCATGGATAGACATGGCAGGTCATGGCTGCATTTTGCTGCAGGATGTTGGACTGGTGGTAACCTTGTGATTCTCGATCCCAAACCAGTACTTCTGTGATGGAGAGAGAAAACGGAGATAAATGGAGTGTGTGTATATATATATATATATGTATGTATCTGTATATATGTGTACCTTTATGTGTGTGTAATTTGCATGTATTCGGACAACTTCATACATACTTCGATATGTTGTCCACAGAAATCACTGTACTGCCGGGGTATGACTTGCACAATTCTTGACTCAGAAATCGGCACATCTTTTCAAGGAGCCCGGCCTTTCGCAGATGCAGCAGAGGCTAAAGCGCTGCGAAAAGAATGAGCAGGAGAAAGCAATGAAGAAATCAACGAAGAAATCAATAGAAATAGACAGAAATTGATAGAACTACAGACCTTCACTGTGTCAGGAGCATCGAGAAGCTGCATGGTTGGCAGAGGAGCAAGCTCAAATCTTGGAGGAAAAGAACCAGAAATTGGAGGAGGAAAACCGTCGTCTCGCAGCGTCCTTGACTCGTAGCGAGGATCAGCGCTGGCAGCGCGCCAGCCGCGTGGCTCGCGAGTCCGAGGATGCCGTGGAGAAGTCCCGCAGCGAGAGGAGCGTGGCATCGCCCGCGTCGCCGTCCTCGCCGTGGTCGCCGTTTCGCTCCCGGGCTCGACCGAGTTCCTACGCCGAAGACCTGGAGCAGCAGCTCCAGAGCCTCGCTGCGGACAGAGATGCGGCCCTGGCAACGAAGGCTCAGAGCGAAGCGCGGTGCGAGGCTCGTCTCCGAGAGATGGAGGAAGAGGTCACGGCTCTACGACTTCTGCTGGAAGAAGAGACGAGTCGAACGGACACCATGGCACAGCATATTGATTACTTGGGAAGTCTGGTGGAGGACCCCTGAGCAGAAGTCCAAGTTGTCATTGGTTGATATATGTTGATATGTGATGTCAAGATTGTCAGCCTTGACTACACAGTGTGGTTGTGATATAAAGTCATTCTAGAGAGTGATGTGAGCTAGACAGTGCTCATCAGTTGTTTGACCAGAAAATCAGAACTTGATCAAGCCTCTTTGTTTTTTTCCACATCTCAAAAAAGAAGTCGACTGTGGGGTCATGAAGAAACGGAATCAAGTGGGTCCAATGTCCACGTACTGTCCATGTACTTTCAACGGATCGACCCTCAGGAGCGACAAGCTGTGAACGGAGCAGCTGTGATGCTGAAATCCTTGGGACTCTCCCGACCTGGCTCGCCAGAAAGAGATGGCGAGCTGCTGTCTGCAGCGATGGCCTTCAAGGCAGGGCTATGTCATAGGGTCTACCAGGTCACCTTGCTACCACGATCAACCATGAATCCACTGGTGGGCTTAGTTTATCCAGTGCACCTCAAACATTCAAATCCTTTCAGATCTCTCAAATCCCAAATCTGATGGGCTTCTCGAAAAACTTTGGACTGGATCCTATGTGCTACTGTGGGGCCGTAGCACTTGGGAAGCCGCTCCGAAACTTGGGACACCGCTGCATGGCTGCAACAGGGCCGGCTGTCAGATGAGGGAAGCTCAGAGACTTGGCTCGGTGATTGGTCGATGATTGCTGGCTGGGAGCGATGAGTGGCTCGCCAGGGGTATCCCGGCCAGCCCTTTACGGGGGAGCGAGGCTAGGAGCTCCCAGTGGCCGAACCAAATGGTAGATTGGTTGATCGATTGGTTGACTATGGTTCCTTGATGATGGTTGGTCAACACTGGTGGGTCAACATGGGCAAGATTGGTGGCTTAATATTGGCTTTTGATGGTGGACTCACCATTGATATCAACCATCAATGTGTTGATTACCCATTCCATGTGGTGATTCACCATCAACGTTGGCTCAACCATTAGCCATATTAACCATGCTAAATGCTAACCATACGAATCAAATTCACCATATGCATATCAACCATGAGCCACCCAAGCTGTTGATGGCCACAGAAGTGGATCAACCACTGTTGTTTGCCATGGAACCCCTTCAACTAGACATGTTTGCTGTCAATGAGATACCTCAATCAGCCATTGTTTCAAGGGCCCAGGAGGTTTCAGGAATCTGCGTGCTGCGGTCAGCTTCCTGTTGGCTACGAATGTTGGCACCATTCCCCGAGTCGCCAGAGGCCGCCTTTAAAGCCCAGGCCAAGCGTCGGCCCTTCCGCGACAGCTCTGTTGGTTCCAAAAGTCAGGAGGAGGCAGGAGAAGTTTCAGAGCATATGGAATGATGGAATGGACAATGGACATCAGTGAGCAGTTTACACTTTCATCACTTTCATATGGCGTTGGTGCGTTGGTGGCTGGCAGCGAATGATTGTAGACAGCTATGCTACAATTTGACAACAGTGGTGATGCCAACCTGTGACTTCTGTGCCTAATGCAAGCTAGCTTTGCAATCCGAGGATGATGCTTAGCAGTGGCGCATGTCCATGGCATACCCGCTGGTTGGATACCCCCAATCAGGAACTGGGGCCAAATCCTCGGTTCCCAGGGCTACCACCACACCAAACGATTATAGATGGGTGTATCTATATGTGATACTTATCCCGTCCTCCCCTATTGTAAGTACTCTCATCAGAGACTATTTGTCATTAATCCTTGTTAACCATTCTCAGTATCAAGTTATTGGCAACCATTGTGCACCATTATCAACCATGGTGAACCATCATTCACCATTGTCAGCTGCAGTTGTTCGCCATTGTTACTTGTTATCCCCTAGTGTCAACCATTATCTCTATGATAATCAATATAGTCAACAATAGTGAACCATCAACCATTGTCAACTATAGTTGCATCCCCGATTCTCATTTAGTCGAACAATACTTAACCACTAACCGTTGTCAACCATAGTTGTTATCCCCTATTGTCAACCATTACTTGTTACCATCAAACAGGTCGTACCTCAGCCATCTCTCCCGTTGCAGATCCCAAGCCTTCAGAGCTTCTTAGCGGACTTGCGCTCGCGCTCTCCATCCATGAGCCGCAGACGAAATCGTGCGCCTCATTGCACTTTGGAGGAGCGGGCAACTCCACACAGCTGGCCTTGGAACTAAGGTCGTGGTCATAGATCAGAACTAATTTGGTCATGGACCCATGGATCATAACTAAATTGATCATGGATAATAACTAGAGTGGTCATGGATCGGAACTAGAGTGGTCATAGATCATCTCTAGAGTGGTCGTGGATCATAAGTGAAGTGGTCATGGACCATGGATCATAAATACAGTGGTCATGGATCATCATATAACTAAAGTGGTCATGGTATGCTTCTGAATTCTTGCTAACAACATGTAAGGACTCATCCATCAGCTCGTTGGTCCTATTGATTGTGGAGGCCTGGTCCTTATTTCGGGAGTTGAGAACAGTCCTTTTATGTCCTGTTGATTCCATTGTTGTTGCCTATGAGGGGTACATAGTAGAGTTGTTTAACCATAAGTTTGTTGGTTGTTGTCCCCTATGAATCCCTTCTAACCATAAGTTAATCTCCTACAACACCGAGCTTGATCGGAGATTATTAGCCATGAAATAGTCTCCCACAACACCATTATAATCCATATCATTGACCATGAAATAATCTTTGGTCGAACACCTTAACCATTGTAATTCCTATCATCAATCATTATGGTTCATCATTAACCATATACTTCCTATCATTTCCCATTATAGACCATTAAAATCAATGACCATTGGTTCAGACATTACAATCATCAACCATTCATCAACCATTATGATCAGTCATTAACCATTATCATTATCATGATTCAGGAAGTTTACATATCCAAAAGAACACATTTTGGAAAAACCATGACTATCAATTATTAACCATAACAAACATGGTGGGTGTTATAGAAATACCCATTACTACCATTACATATGAAAATTCATTTTGGTGGGTGTTCGATTGGTCCGAAAGTTGGTCCTTCTCCAGGACTTCCTGGGAGAGAAACCCGTGGCCTTGGCCAATGTCACCGCTTCCACTCGAGCTGTGGCTTCGGTGGCTCCCAGCGAGCTGGCGACCCCGAAGGCCGCTGTTGAACTGCTGGCGATACAGCCGGGGGGGACAGCAGGGGTATAGCCATGGTATAGCCATGGTATAGCGTGGCATAGCGTGGCATAGCATGGTATAGCATGGTATAGCATGGTATAGCCATAGCTGAAGAAACTGGTGCCATCTTGGGGATCAAATCTTCGTTGGTTGTATGAAATGTGCGTTGATTGATCGTTAGTTCTACCACCTGGTTTTACCCTGGCATGCTGTAGAGACTGCTGTAGAGCATGGGCGCAAATCCTTGAAATGGGTGGGAGGGAAATCGTATTAAGCTGCTTGTTCATGAAGTTAGGCTTATTATATCACCATTATACATCTTTCAGAATCATTCTCAGACCATTCATTATCCATGCGTTACCCGCTCATGATCATCAAGCAAGCAACCATGAGTGGAGGTAGAGGTCGAGATCAACCAAGCAATTGTGAGGATATCAACCAACCAGCAAGATGATGCAAAACGGTCAGGGGCCGCACCACACAGCAATTGTGACCAGAAGGCCACAAAGCTGAACCGTGACAATGTAGTGAACCAGGGTCATTCCGAGAACTACGGTTCGGGAAGACGGTTCGTTGAAAAGGAATATAGGAAAGATCATGGTTCATTTCAAACCTTCAGCAGCTTGCATAGTTCAAGCCGACCTGCAAAATAACACAAGTCTTTGCAATTATCACGGAAATTCACCGCTCCAGAAACGATAGAGATAATCATGCTCATCTAGCAGCAATCACAGTTGGCCTCGATCAAGCATGATTCACAGTCAAGAATCATGAACGATCGTCGTTGTTCTTGGCAATGCAGAACTATTGCAAATTGGTATGTTCAATTCCTATTGTTGTAGCCTGTTTCTTGTCTGGTAATGGAATGAAGAACACCATCATCATGGTCGTCAACTGATACCAGGATACTAGTCATTGTCAACCATCATTTGTAGTTGTTGTTCACTGTTATTAACTAACTTGAACCAATATAAACTAGAACTGTTCGAACTGTAACATTCATTTACCTCCAGAACAGTTTTCATTAGCAATTGAACTATCAATTA
This sequence comes from Symbiodinium kawagutii, assembly GCA_009767595.1. Classification (NCBI taxonomy): domain Eukaryota; class Dinophyceae; order Suessiales; family Symbiodiniaceae; genus Symbiodinium; species Symbiodinium kawagutii. The sequence goes on from VSDK01021871.1 coordinate 203,732, forward strand.
TTAGAGTCATGAGTCATGACCAAGCATCATCAATCCACTTTTGGTCCCTTGTTGTTCTTCAGAATTCTTTGGTGAACCTGTCAGCTGTTCTCATCGTTGGTACCGGTGGTGCGGTAGCTGCCCTGTTGAAGTGTTGTTCGGGTCCCAAGGTTTGCCCCACGGGCTCTCCCCGGCAGGTCTCTTTATTGGAACTGTTGGGCTGGAGCCGCTGCTCCCATTGCGGATCCATTCTATGGAGTGGTCCCGCGAAGCCGACGAGCAACGGCACCACGGTGAAGTCAACCAACAGCAGCCCGAAGAGTTGGACGATGCACAGATTCTCCCAGGATGCTTGGGTTAGATGTTGGGTACTGGTTGGTGTTGGATTTCAGGACGAATGTGCTGGGTCGGGTGGGTTGGGTAGTGGTTGGGTACTGGTTGGATGGTTTTTTCCCTGAAAAGTTCAGCCGCCCCACATGATTTCAACCCCCAACCTGGCGAGTCGAGGAAGCTGCTGCCGTGTCTGCTCAACCGGCGAGGGGCCGAACGCTGGCTGCACGGTGATCCGCAGTCGTTGTGTGTGTGTTTTTTTAGGCAGCTCTGGAGTGTTTTGGGCGTTTCCCAAAATGGGAGTGCCCGAAAAACCAAGCACGCAATCAGTCAATCAATTCATCCATCAAGCAATCAATAAACATGATCGTTTTGATCTCAAAACACTGCAAAACCATCCATTTTTGGGTGTGGCCCACTTTGGGGCCCATGAAATGACCAGAAGACATGACAAAACTGAATCAAGAGCAGTTCAAGAAAATTGTGAAGGTTGCCTATTGCTGAGTCCTCACTTTCATTCCAGCTGTTTGGTGACTTGCAGCATTCCAGTAGGACCTTAGGACAGTTAATGAACGGTCAAAGGCAATGACTTGCCTATAGATTTGGCAAAGCTCCATGACGTTCACCAAAAGCTGCCCCAAGCACCGGCTACCAGCTGCGCCCTGCACTGTGTTTCGCCACTGCGCTCGGTTGTGCTGTCGGTGTCATGGTGGTGCCCGCAGCTGTTGGGTTCAGATGCTCCGATTCTTCACTGAGCATGGCAGGCAGCGTTGCACATCGTTGCAGCACAGTGCACTGTAGATCCTCCGATTCGCTCAGGTTGGAGCAACAAATGGAGCAGTAAAGGCGAGAGCTGCAACCTGGCCTAGTGGAGCTGAGGTGCATGAGTTAAACATACCAGTTAAACATAAATCCAAATTAAACACATGAGTTAAGTTCACATCAGTTAACCCATGAGTTCAACTCCATGGGTTGGCGAAACTTCAATTCGTAGACGGGAGCCCAGCACTGGAAGCTCACAGTGCGACCAGGCAGCCGTGCCGTGCCCATGTAGAGGGCCGCTGTTGTCGGCAGTACATGTCTGATGTGGGCAGCAGGTCGCTGGGGTCGCTGGGGGCCGTCAGTGAATGATGATGTGGATGAAATCGGATGTTTGGCTGTGTCAGGGAGGATTCACAGATATTGATGTGTCATGGAGTCATGGACGAGCCAAGCAAAAAATGTGTTGGATTCACAGATATTGATAGAGCCTGAGGGCTTAGACATGCTTAGACTTTCTGATATTCGAGGGATCATGCTATTCACGACTAATGGCACTTTTTTCATCGCTCGCCTTTCAACATGTCATTCAGGACCCCGAAACAGAGCCTTCTGCAAAGAAAGGTCTGGCACTTATATAGATTGAGTCTTAGGGCGTTTTTGAAGCTGTACATGAACTCAGTTTGATCTGTCAAAACTGTGAGGGTCATATGGCAGCACTGGCAGTAACACTGGCAGTAGCACTGGCAGTAAGACCGCGACGACTTGGATTTTGTTTGGCGAAAACTGGTGCAGGCCAGCCACACAGGAGCAGATGGACCTGCACTCAGAGAATTCCTGATGATAGCATATGATAGCTACCATGTCAGCTTGTCAATGGCGACCCGAA
>VSDK01021871.1:205698-267800 GCA_009767595.1 Symbiodinium kawagutii
GTTGGATGTGTAGGGATGGCAACTTGAAAACCCACTACGGACAACAGATATCAACAGATTATGGTGATGTCGTTTCCCAGCAGGATAATTACTGGGAATGAGGGAACAATTTGGTGATATCGATGATGCAGCATACTCTTATTGTGAACCTAGACCTATTTGCTGTTGGTGATCAACCATTCCCAACCCTTGACTACCAGAGAGCCCGTGCTCGTCAAGGATTGGATTTGCTGACGCTGAGGCCAAACGCCAGATGAGAGGAACTATGAGGGGTGACCGCGGCATGGTGGGTACACAGGGTGTCTATAGAGGGTGGGTACCCATTCCTTTTTGTTTCGGATGCCCGTGATTCAAGAACACTCTGAAATCATCTGAAATCATGAACATTGTCACGGACACCTGTGGAATTATCGGTGAGCGGAAATGCAACCCTTCCCGCACTCAATGACGCCAATTGATTCCCACTGTGGGATTAACGAATCAGTGAAAACCACCAACAACTTGGGGTTACACTCTTGACGATATCATCGGTGAGCAAACTTTTCTGCTTTGCCAAATGGACAACCCCAGGGGTTCTCCTTGAGGGATTAGTAGGCAAACCACATCAAGCCACCCTCCACTTTGGAAACTCCCAATGGTCTTGGATCGAAGTTCCAGTTTGAAGAGGAGACATGGGCCGTCCCACTCTCTGGATGGTGCCTTGGGCACCAAATCGGTGCTCTTGGAAACATCAAGCGGAGGTTGCACGTCTGGGCGTATCCAAAAATGGTTATGCCAACCAATTGCAACCTTAGTCCGGTGGTACATTTGCTGCAAACCACTTGCACTTTGGTGGTCATTATGATCGTGTGGGCACTGCAGGTGGTGATTTCGGTGGATTTTCAATCCCCTGTCAAACCAATTTGCAACTGGGATTCGGCCAAAGTTCCAATGACTAACGATCTTCGCCTCTCAACGTGATCCCGATGCTCAGTCGGCTGTGGAGCACCCAGCTGTTAAGGTACTACGGCGGCGAAGATGGCTGGTGGGAGGAAGATGGGTTTTCGTCTCAGAGGTTTGATCTCCTTCGGAATGGACGAAGGACTCGCTTGAACTCGGTTCAGGGTTCTGCTGTTGCCATTTGTCGCCTGTCAACTGAGATACCACCACTTTGGAAGCTACGATGCTTCGCGAGGATCTTGGAATGAAATCAGATCAGCAAATGAAGTGAACTCTGCCTGGTGAGCTGTACATGTTGAGTTGCACTGAGATACTACGATGAGTGGCATGGAGAGGCGTAGCTGTTGCCGGGTGATGCTGAACTCAGCATCAGCCGCTGTCTTTGGTATCATGGGACCTGGGAGGAACATAAATCGTGATGAACATCAGCGGTCTTGATCAAACATTAGTGGCTTTATGCGGTTCTATAGGAAGTCGTAACATGTCGTAAAACCTACAACTTCTGGTCCATGCTTGGCATTCTCACTGGCGTCCAACTGCAGGGCAGAGCTGACGATATCTTCGAGGCTTGTGCTGGCGGTCTCATGAGACAGCAAGCATATATTTTTGCTCGTTGAGACTGGAAACAAGCCAGGTTTACTATACACACCATCCAGATTCCTGAATTGAATCTTTGCTAGCAGACTTCAAGTTGGGATTTGTTGCTCAGTGGATCAATTGAACTAGAATGGTAGACCGACAAGCCCTACATACAGTAGAAATAATCAATTCATCAACATTGAAAGCAAAACCGTTAATGGTTTTCAGTTGATATAGATCTGACCCACTCAACCAACTACCAGTTGCTTAGAGGCTTAGGGCCCCAGGAAGGCTACATATGTTACATATGTAGGACTATGATGGATTCCCTAGGTAGGCTCAGATCTATGTCAGTTTATTGCTATCAGTTGCTATAGCAGGGTGGGTTACCCTCCCATGCAGGTGGACCTCTACTCGATGGTCTTTGTCCTCGATGAAAATCTTCTGCCCAAGGTGGTGAGCACTTCTGCACAGTTGATGGCAGGCAGTCACTATGATCATTGATCATCATCGACGATAGGACCAGTTATCATAGTGACTATGATGTTATCAACCAGCTGGTATCATCACCAAGCATCTGTTATCAAACCATCCAATACAATACCAGCTGGTTGACAACACATCGCATCATGCTTCATGCTCAGTTTGGGATGGCATCACCGGCGCTTGGCATCATCAACTTGGTCACCGCAAGTGTCGCAAGACTTGCTGTCTTTTCGGCTCATCAGCTGGTGCCAGCACCGGCACAGCAACAAAACATGAACTGCAGTTGCAACATGCTGCACACTAACAGTTTCAATGGGCCAAATCCAAAAATACCCAATTCAGATTCTCAAATGCCCATAGGACCCATCCCATCTTGGGTCACAGAAAGCGCACAAAACGCCCCCTGTCCGACCGACCGCGACTTCGTGGTTGTTTCCAGGTGCCTCGCTCAAAAGCAGATTGCCCAAGATCATCCAACAACGGGTTTTACACCCAACAAACAATAGTGATCAATAGTGTTTTTTTGATGAAACCCTTGGGAAACCATGGGTGTTGGAGTGTCGTTGGACTTTGGGGGGAACCACATGCACAGTCCCATTTCTTTCTGGACTGCTGATTGGGTTGTAGAAGGTGCGGCCATGCTGAGCATCACAGCTCCCAGTAAATGGTACTAATGAACGATCAGAATGGAATCCAGAACCATGCCCGCCAAAAATCTATCCACCAGGCAGTAGTGGGTATGACAGAATCGTTTTATAGGGTCTCATGCGGCATGCCGTACTCTGGTATTGTGCCCAGTCCAGACAACGATTTCACGGGCTGATACGGAACCATACTGTTCCATATTCGTAGCGCTTCACTCATGATGGTGTAGGCTTGAGCGCATCATGGCGTAAAGCCCACATTAGCCACGGCTATCCCACGGTTCAATGGTCAGCCACTAATCCATTTGTAACCAATCATCAACGAACCATCAACAAATCATCCACAAAAATCAACCGCCAACGGCTCTGGGTCAGGTCATCATGTGGCGAGCAGGTGGGGTTGGGCCAGAGCGCTGAGAAAGATAGGCTGGTTCCTAGTAATGACTAAAAAGGCTTATGTTCATGATGAATAAGATTGATGATGGTTAATGATAAAATAGCTTGTACTTATATTACTGAAGTGATGGTTTAGTCAATGATTTACTTACTGATCAATAAGGTTAGTTCATGGTTCAGTTAATGATTCAGCAAGAGCATTAGGTCAATCAGGTGCTTACGGTAAGTGTCTAGTCAATGATGGCTTGTCAGGAGTCGATGATGCATAACTGCTGGCATGAGGTGCTACATTGTCAAAGAGTATAATCGTGGTAATCGTATGTCGATAATAGAAACATGAACCATGAGCCGGGTTATACCAATGGCCAACTGGTTTAACCAATGGTTTAAACAATAACCATGATGAGTAACCGATTGTTCTACAAATGGTTGATGAGCTAGCTGTATTTTGTTATTGGTGCTTGGACCATGGCTTAGCCATGGGCATGATGACGAATATTGATGAGTGTCAGCAATATTCACTACTCCAACCACGATAATTGTAAATTTGATCATGCATGTTATTTATTGTGGTTAGTTTACGTTAATCATTCTTGAGAACATGATGGGCCGTCATTTGGCAGCATTCGCCAATGTAACCAATGGTAGATAGTGTTCGTTACTTGGTATTGATTTGATTCTTAACGTCGTAACAATGTCTGATCATCATAAACCATCATTTTGCACCAATAGCCATCATGGGCCATCATCAACCATGACTAATTTACAGTCATCATTCGCAGCACCATCGCCACTTCTACCATCATTGTCGTTTTCATCATCGAAATCATGCTTATCCTTGGCGACCAGCTTCCCAGATCGCCACTCATTGTTGTTGAGGATCTGCATGGCGGTTACTCTCAACCACCAGCCGGAGAACCAATCCAGTCTAGTTGGTGGGTAGTTGCTACATCACCGGTCGTCAACAGTCAAACCATCAATCATCATGAACTCATCAGCCAACATTAAGCATCACTGACTCATCAACCAGCACCGTCATTAACTCATCGACCAACACTAACCATCATCTTTGTTGAGCAGTGGTGGATTGCCATCATTAGATGACCATCACAATCATGATTAGCATCGTCAACATGTACTTGTTAACACCAATAGTGAATATTAACAAGCAATGATGTCATCAACATTGAACTCATCAACCATAACTCAATACATCATCATTACTAACTTATTATCATCAAGTAGTGATGTCATCAACATTTATCTCATCATTGATGACCATCAAACATCATCAAACATCATCAAACATCATCAACCATCATCAACCATCATCAACCATCCTTACTTGTCAAGTCGTTCCTCAGAGATGTGCAGGTGGACTTCTCCTCCTCGCTTGTGTGGCAGCTGCTCAAGAGGCGCAGCTGAAGCTTTCCCTGGACACCACCCTGCGTCCCACCGGGAAGACCCGTGGGTTTCCCTCGGTCGTCGACCTTCGAAGTCTGGGTGTTACTGCGTGGCTAAAGGAAGCTTTCCTCAGTCTTCTCATGTTGCAACTTCTGAGGAAAGCTCGCTATAGCTGGCCCTTTCCGACTGAAACTGTGAGCACCCTGATTTATCAGCTTGTTGGACTTTTGGTGAGGATTTCTTGGGGATGATTGAGCCATGCCACTTGACATCCCCAACAACCACCGAGTGCGACCAACCGCCACCTCGCACTGTCAGGATGTGCTTGTACGCCGTTCACTTCGAGGAAGTGTTGTCGGCTGGAGCCCCAGGTGCTAGGCACAGGCCCTGCATGGTGAAAAGGGTTATGTCATGAAAAGGCATGGACAACCATAGTTGAGTGAAGATAGTTGACTGATGATCATTGGCTTGAATGATGATAGATTATTGACAACGGTGATTCATCACAAGCACCATGTGAATCAAGGTGGTCAAGAATAGTGGATTGACCTCAGATTCACCACACAGATCGCCTAGTCTGATGCTAACCAAGTGATAGGATTGTATAGGTTGCCGCATGGGTTCTCAACAACTTGAAGATGCCACAGATGTTTGGTACACTTCTTCCACAACTTGTACACCACTCGGGTATCATTCATGACCGGTGGGAGATGGCGCACACCATCCCTGACCCCTGGTGCTTGGGACCACGGTTCTTCGCTCATGGCTTCAGGCCTTCCCCCGGTCCAACCCGTGGCGGACAGCTTCACTGAGCGCCCTGGCAGAGTCGCCGTAATGGCGAAAGCTTCCCCAAGAGCTACTGGTGATGGTCATCAGATGGTCATCAGATGGTCATCAGATGGTCATCAGGTCATCAAGTCATCCTTTTCCGAGCCAATTTCGGCTGATCATTCGCGTCATTAGCTTGCAAATTTCTGCTGATCGTGTCATGGTTAGCAATGAACTACAGGGATGGCGTGATTCAATGACACTTGGCTGACGTATCACCAGCTATTATCACGATTGTTAGGCATTACGAACAACATCGATCATTCAATTATCATCGCTCTTTATGGATCATCATCGATCATCAACAATCAACCACTGAATGATCTTTTATCATCAAGAATTGATCATTAATCATAAATCATCATAAATCGGCATTGGTGACCACTGAATATTCATCATTGGGCCTTCTCATTAGGCATTCACACATTGCCTGTCACAAAGGTCGCCACTATCAACCACCTCTGAAGCTGTAGTTGCAGAGGAGGCAGGGTCATGTTGCAGCCAGGCAGCTTGCTGATCCATGGTTCATGAATGTTTCGTAATCAACTGTTTCATCAGCTTGTTAGTGACCAATGTTCATTGGCGGATGATGAACATTGATGGTGGATTAAGGGTTGATTGGTGACTTATGCATGTTTGATTGATGGTTAATCATTGTTTGATAATCGTCAATGACGAAGGTGAATGATGGTCAGGAATAGCAACCATGACTTCTATCGGCTGGTCTGCTTGGGATCTGGCCATAATATCGGAAATCAATTGTTAAACAACTGACAACAAGGCATTGGTCCAGTTCAAGAAACGACCAGCTTGTGAGGACTGATAGACATACCTACACCTGTATGGGTTGATGCCAATCGTAGAGAACATCTCAACATATCTCAACTCGTTGACTAAGTTGGACTAAGAGTTGGACTAAGTGTAGATCTCAACTTAGTATGGAAACTTAGATGGACTAAGTTAGTTTCCACTAAGAGTTTGACTAAACTCATGACATCTCATGACATCTCATGACAACTCGTATGGCAAGTGCAGCTGGGTAGCCAAGCTGCGGCACCTGGCTGCATCCAGGCGAGCAGCTGGCTGAGCAGGCCATGGATGTTGACCGTTGGATAGACGACTTGCCATTGAAGTCACAACGGAAATGTATGCGTACATCAGGTTTAATGATGGTTGATGATGATGGTTGATGATGGTTGATGATGGTTGATGATGGTTGATGGTTGATGATGGCTGATGATGATATTTTATAGTTGATGATGATAAGTTGGCCAGTGATGGTTGATGATTCAAGCCGTCAAGCAGAATAATGTGAGCCTTAGCGAGGCCCACAGATGTGACTTTCCAGGCTTGGCTCTGGTGGCATTGCACTGATGGTCTGGGGCCGAGCATGGCAGTCACAAGCACATGGTGGTTTCTCAAGGCAGTTCAAGGACCCCCAAGCTATGGTTGGTTGGTTTGGGACTAGAAATGGTGAACAATGGATGATTGACAGTTCACAATTTCCATAATGGGCTGACCCCTTTTCTCTTGTACAGGTCCAACAGCCCAGACGAAACTAACCGGACTGTAATGATCCCAAGCATCCAAAGTGGTTGAAAGGACTTCCCGCCTCTGAAGTTGCTTCAGAATTCTGTGGAAACCACCTGAGTTTCAGGAACCTTTAAAAATACCCAGGTGTGTTCCATCTCCACTGTGCCTGCTTGTCTCTTCGCAGTTGTCAAGCGCCTGCATGAACCTCAGAGCCATGGTTGATGGTCCACGAAGCTGTGAAGTCATCAAACATTATGAAAGAATGGTCGAGATGGTCAGTTTGTAATCACCAATCATGTTCAACGGTGGTCAATCATGTCGAAGATGGGTAAGAACCACCAATCACGGTGAATATTCTTTTGTGATGAGAATTTTGGTGTGGCATGTCATTTACGAGAAGACCCGTATGTCTTGGGTTTGTCCTTGGCAGAATCAAGCTCCAAGGCAAGAGAGAGGCGATTCCTTCGAGTTCTTGAGTTTTTTCGGAAACAAGGCTAGCCACATCTAGCCACATCCAGCCATGCTGTTTTGTCAGGCCTCCAGATGATATTTGAGTCCAGGAATGTTCGTAGCACGAATAGCAGCTTAGGGTGAAAACCACCAACTTTTGCATCTTGCAGCAATCTTGAGGGGTAAAATTCATTGGTTCCTCTGCTACAACGCTTCACTTTGTCTCTGGTGGCCAGGCAGATGAAGGATCTGAAAGCGAAAGTGATGCTTAAGAAATTCGATGCGAGTTTCAAGTTTCAAGCTTGCGGCTGAACTGCTGACAGTGGCACATTTGGCACTTGCAAAACCCACAGACAGCCAAAGTCCAAAGAGGCAGAGGCCTTCACATTGGTGGAATCAGATCAACAGTGCGAGCGAAATGGCGCAAACTTCTTGCAATGTTTTACTTTGTGCCATGTCTTTTTCTCTTGAGGACATCTCAAAGTCAGTCAAAGTCTATCTCCAACCAGGATATGTACAAGATTGTACAAGGGTTTCGAGTCATTTCCAACAGGATATGTACAAAGGTTTCGAGTTCGACGAGAAGACCTTTCACTTCTCCGTGGAGGCGGGCTGTGATGACCGTAGCTGGGGACAATGTGCATGGATGTGCTCTGAGCCCTTTGACATCTCCAGTTTTCCTAAGATCATACAAGGTGGGGCCCCCCTAGCCATAGGTTGGTCAATAAGCCATTTAAAATCATAAAAGACATAGTTATATCTACCGCAAATGGTAGTTACACTAGTTATAACCCAGCTGAGCTAAGAATTGGAGGCCCCACCTCGTAAGTTTCACGCAGTTTCGGAGCGCTGGGCACAGCTGGCGCCAGGCGGAGGACATAACTCCCAGCACTCCAGCTGCATGGAAGCGAGAAGCCCAGTCGAAGCCCAGTGCCGTTGTGCTTGCTGATGCTTGTCCTTGGTTGTCCCCATGGTAACGTGACAACCAATACATTGAAACCAGTGATGTCCCCATGATCTCCGTCATAACCGCTTCTGATTTTTTGGTTAAATGTGCATGATATAGTTGTTTATGATTGTGGGGATAGACCATTATGTTCTATGCTCATAATTGCCACTGTAGGGCGGGTCGCAAGAGCTATACCATTGTTGGTTCATCATGGTTACATCAAGCAATAGGTCAGTCATATCAGTACCCTATTAAACCCATTGGATGTCATGCAATGGTGGCCAGTGGGGGTTCTGTAGGTAAAAATATTGTTGTGCCCTGTTATACCATATTATACAAGTGGATATTGGGTTAACTCATTGATTTTACCAATAATTATCACCATTTGGCAGGATACCATTGTTGGTTAAACCAGTCTTGTACCATGCTAGACCACTATTCGATATAATCATTGAACCATTGCCCCAACACCACTATAGACACGTTGGCATGCAAGCTGGTCATAGCAGTGTTGCTTGTATCAGTGAGAAGCAGGGTAGCAGCCATACCATTGTTACATCATTGTCATAGATATACCAGTGACCAGGGTACATCATCAGCAAGTAATACCCTTGGTGAAAAATCTGTGCTGCACAGGTCCAGACCTCTCAAGATCCATCCTGAACCGCCGGCCTTTAGAAAGGCGAGCGTGGGCTGTGGCAGCTGGCTTGCCATGGGAGTTGTTTAGGTGGAAGCTGCCTGGAAACACTTTGAACAGGTGGTATTTGTTTAGTGTGTGTTGATGATTGCTCAGTGGAACAGCGATCATACTAATGATATCTCATGCCGAGTGATAGTTTGGTGGTCGATTGTCTTGAGCCATAGCGGTTAAATCTGGAGATATTTCAGTCCTTTAACCAGTATTGGTAATTAATCATCGCACATTTTAATGATTAATCAATTATTCATCATGATTCCTTTTGACAAGAACCTTGATGAACCTCAACCATCAATCTTTGACTGTATTAACTGTTAACAATTGTTAACAATTTTCATCATTAGAAAAATTGATGATAAGGATCACACCAATACACTCCGGCAAACCAACCTGGAAGTCGAAAATCCACGACTTGTAATGGATTTACCTCTAAAAACCAGTTTCCAGATGTTTCCACCCGTTTCCAGATGTTTCCAGATGTTTCCAGGTTAGGGACTGACAGAGGTCAACCATTTCGGCTCCTTGATCAGCGATTGCTTAGGACCTCGCTGCCACTCCGCCAGCGCGAAGTGGAGCGGCGACAGATGCCAACACGGGAGGCGCGGATCCAACGAAGCCGTCACAGGATCAACAAGCGAAGCGAAGCTTAGAAATGCTTAAACCCATGGGATTTTGTATCGTCAATGATGGTTAGTGCTTAAATGATGGTTACTAGTAGCACTAGAACTGGAAGCTTGGCTTAGCTTCACCCAGGATTAACCATAGTTTCCCTCTGGTAAACTTACATAGACCCTCCCAAACAGAGGTTGGAAGATCAGTTTCTTTGTGGAATACCCTTTTGGTCCATGTCAGTTTCCAGGAGAGTAGTGGTTGTTAGGTGGTTATTCATTGATAATGCTTAATCATGGATAAAACTCATATTGAACCAATCGTTTTACTTCTTAAGGGTTGATGATAGTTGATAATGGATAAAACTGATCATGTTGGTTGATCGTGGTTGTGGTTATGCATGAATAATTGATTGAACAATCATTGACGATTGCTAGTAATGGTTGCTAGGTCATACCACATATATATATATATATATTAATCACGAATCATTATCGGCCAGATTTAATGCTATACTACTCTGATTAGTACTTGTGGTTCTTAACCACCATCAATTTTACTTGACCACTATGAGTCATTGTTAGCCATTATTGGTAGCCATTATTGGGTGGTTATTAGTGATTATTGAACAATACCAACCAGCTTATAAGCTTCAACTAACGATGGATCAAGACATTTTGACCCCGTGGGTTTCTGACCGATTCTGGCGGTATCTCATAAAGAATCTCATAAAGCATGGCATGGTCGTTTTGGACGCACACATTTGTCAAGTAGTTGATATGATTAGAGAAGTCTTATAGTCTAGACTTCTTGTGGGGAGTAGAGGAGAACTCAGGCTTTTTTAGTGGATCCTTTCGGGGTGTTGTGGCAAATCATCTCAGGAGGCTCGGAATTAACCCCAGATCACCAAGCACCTGCTTATGAAACAATTTTGGAATGAATGAAGAATCTCACCCAGACAGATGCCTGTAGTTGGTCAACCCCTTCAGGGTGCAATGAGATTCGCACCACGCGATGTCAGGATCGAACACACCGACAGGACCAGGAGGCCTGGATTCAGTCTATTCGATGAAGACCTCTTCATGGACAGAACCAAACCACTTTCAATGGTTCATTATGATATTAGCTGATTGTGATATATGGTTGAATGGTTTAGGTTTAGTAGCCAGAGCAAAAGTACTATTTAGTTCAGTGTGGTGAATCAATATATGAAACAAAACCACTTAGGTTCATTCAGCTGGTCGTCATCCACAACAGTTGTTCTGCTGCTGAATCGACTTTCGCAAGTTCTGCTAGCAGAAAACAAGATCCGTGGTTATGCATACGTGGTGATCCGTGCTGCATATGATCTCTACCATTTGGATCAGGGGGACAATAAATTTCCAGACCTGCGGCATTCTCCAGCCCTGACCATCTTTGATCAGAGGATGGACACGGAACATCGACAGAACGATTAATAGCTGATTGACATTGAAGGGTATTGGAACAAATAGTAACAAATAGTAGCAACTAGAATATATGGTACATATATGATATATGTAAATAACAAACAAACTTAGTTAACTAATTCAATAGATACATATATTTTATCATTGATATATACATACACTATATTATATTGAAGAATGCTAAGTGGTAAGAAAGTTCTCCCAGCTTTCGCAGTTGCAGTTCAAGATTCGCAGGTCGCACGCCTCGTCTGGAACTCAAGCCTTGAGACAGGTATTGCTGTGCGCAAGGGCAGGCAACATCTTGTGGCACATGGCACATGAATGGCATATGAATGGCACTATGATTGAACACATTTGAACATTTAATGTTCATGTAGTTCACATAGATTGCACATTATTGTAGGCCTATTATTGTTCTATGTTGAAATGTTTGCGGAAAGGGTGAACCGAACCAGCAAAGGCAACGAAGATCGAAGGCCTCTTGGGATCAGCTCCACTTCGCCGAGGCCAAAAGGCTGCCATTCCTCCGAAGGTGGAGACACCGAGCCAGCTGCCACCGCCTGCCATAACGCCACCCAGAAGGCGCGCACAGCAACGGTGGCGAGACACGGGATGCCCTGATGATCTGCTGATGCTCAACGCGCGTCAGGCCTGTTGAACCTCCCAGTAAGGAGGACAGTGCTGCAGTGGGTCAGTGGAAATACCAGGTTGACCTGTGAAATCTCTGAGATGAATAAATGAATAAACAAATGAATCAACATACAGTTATATATTTACATATATATATATATATATATACATATTGGTACCAGATTTAGTGTGCACCCCATTTATGAAACCACCCACGCTTCGGACATCTCTTTGCATTGGAAGCAGAGAGCATTTCGATCACAGTTCCTTCGAAAATCTGGTTGGGGAGAAGACTATGCCACATGCGATGATTAGTAGCTGGCAATACAGCATGTCCCCTGGGCAGCTCTGAACAAAACCTACAGAAAATGGTGGTTTTCCAGGCAGATGAACTTGCCAGAGGCCATGCATGGCGATTGTTTGAGGACTCGGAGCAATCTGGAGATGAGACGCAGGATCCAAGTCTGAAGCTCAGTTTCTGAGCATCAATCAGTTGATTGACCCACCTGAGAAACCAGTTGTAATCATTTAGAAACCATCAATGACCCTTAGTAACCACTCGTAAATCATGACTGCCGTAATCATTACAGGCACACGATTCATCAGTGGATTCACCGGTCATGATTTACTGTCAAGCACTGTCAACCAGTGGATTCACCATGATGAAAGCTGGTTCGTTGGACGTCTTCCTTCTCCAATGAGACATGACATGGCGCCAAGGCAAGACTGGTAAGATCCACATCAACAACAAGCAGCTGGAGCATTTGAAGCAAAAGATGCAGGCAAGCAGCTCTCCACAGACTGTTGCTGAGCGAGCTGAACAGGTCAATAAATGGGTAAAGTCTACTGCTTGGTTGCTGGAACCTGTTGAAGCAATCATTCTTTGATATGGACTTGAATATATATATATATATATATATATCATATATGTATATATTTTGTGCAGGTGCCAGAAGATGCATTCATCCGAAAACTTCTAGTAGGAGGTATCAACTTTGCCAATCTCCGGATCGATGCTGCGCAGTTTCAGGCCCTAAAGCAACGGCGAGCAAGTTTGCCCGGCGAAAAGGAGAAAAGCGATGACAAAGATGGCAACAAAGCTGAAAAAGTTTCCGACAAGGAGAAGATTTGGTTGATTAGCCATCAATCAACCACTACCAATACTATAGTCATGATTGACCAGCGTAATCATCAATCAGGAGAAGAAGGACAAAGAAAAGGCGGAAAAGGAAAAGTCGGACAACCACAAGAAGGACTCGTCCGACAATGTGATTATGAACATTTATTAACTCAAGCGCGCAACGATGATATCTTTGTGGCTGGTGGGATCTTCACAGCTGCCATTCGCTTGTTCTTGTTGGTAGTGATAGATCAATTTGACTAGATCGCCAGAACTTTTCCATGAATCGCTGGTGATTCGCCATCAAACATGGGAGGTTTATGGATCTTCCATACTGTTTGGTTGCTTACTCCACACCTGCATCGTTCTTCTCCACCGCACATGGATCCCTTGTTTGATCCAGGATGAGGCCCATACCAACGGTCCGAAGAGGACTGGTTTGTGCACCCTTCTCCGCGTGAAGCTTTGGTCAGCTTTGTTCCGTGTGGTTGATCCAGTGAAGCTGCTTCATCAATGCTTAGCAATGATGGCCTACAGCCGACCAACATTGGTTAGTCAAATGGAAGATCCAGCAGTCAATAAAGCACCCACAATGGCTTACTGGTTATATCTGGTCATCTTTAGATTTGGGGTGGTTATATTGACAGCTGGTTCTCCCGACAGCTGTGGAAAGGGCGATGTCAGGACAGATGGCGGCACTGTACATTCCAACTGTCCTGGCGCCCATGGTTTGAGGTCAGGGTCTGCGGCAGAAAGTGGTGCCCTTATGGCAGTCATTGGTCCATGCTTGGATGGCAGTCATTGGTCATTCAAATGGTTGGCAGTGGTGAATGACCAACTGAAAATGTGCAGTGGTTGATCATCATTTGTAATGGTTTATAAGAATCAATTGTGCTTGCTGCTTTGGAAAAAATAGGCAATTGCAATGAAGCATCCAATTGCCAACTGATACTGGTGTATAATGGTTGATCATGATGAATGGCAGATCTAAATGCATTGTGATGCCCGCCAAATCCCTGCGGTAATGACAATCCTGCCATGATTTTTTAGGCGTGCTCCCATCTATGGACACCACCATCTCCAAATTCATGGCATCAGGTTATCTTTCAGTTGTTAGTTTGGTGCTTCACGGGAGCCATCGGTGCTGCAACAACAGCTGTTGCTTACTGTCATTGGAGCCATGAAACTACATGAAACCACCTGATTTATTGCTAAGAATCGTTCAGAGTGAGGCAGGGACTTCCTATCAAGCAAGCACTCCAATGGAATGGGATAGTTGGGTTTTCTTTGTTGTGAAGAAAATGATTCCTGCGCTGTGAATACCAAGCCATGGTTTCAGTCAGCAGCACTTTGCTGTGTTTTCTTTTCAAGATTGTGAGTGTTCAGAAGGCATCGCTTCAGACTTGTGCCTTCCGTCATGAAAGCCCATCATTCGCCGCTGCAGTCTCTTCAAAACACCCGCTCGTGGCTGGTGGTCTCTGACTCAGAACGCCCTTGCATGTGGTGCCATGGGATCATGAGTCAGATGAGTCGAATGAAACATGCTGCTTACTGAGGTGTAGCGTTTGCGAAAAGGAGCATGACAAGGCCGGCGCAAGAGTCCAGCGTTTGGGCGAACAACTGGTTCCAAAGAGCTGGGGACACTGACTTTGCCCACGCGACTTGAGCAGTGCCCAGTAGCTATGTATAACCCCTGCTGAAATAAAGTTGTTTTTCTTTGCACAGAATATATATCCAACAAGAAATTATCCACCAGATCTCAAGAATACATCCATCACATATCCATTTGAGGAATTCATGCGTCCACTACATGAACTTTTCATCCCCCATCACCATCACCATCCATCACTTCCTTCAGTTCCACCCATGGCTCCCTGGGGGCCTCCCCGGGGCGACGCCTCCAGGGCTCGGCCTTCTATGGCTGTCGCGCCTGTGACTACGACGAGTGCGAAGCTTGCGCCATGACTCCGCGACCGAAGATCGTGGCACAGGGCCAGGTGGGCCATGGCGCCAGCGAAGGAGCAGGGGCTAAGCACTGGCGAACCCATGACCAACCAGGGACCAACCAGGGACCAACCAGGGACCAACCAGGGACCAACCAGGGACTAACCAGGGACTAAGCCGTGGCGAACTGCAGCATTCGCGACTAAGTCTTGATCATGTATTAACCGTCATCAATCATAAGGTGACGAAGCACTGTTAGCCACAATTATTGGGTTACTATCCGTTACCAGTCATCACGAATCAGCAAGATTAGATTAACTATTGTAATCCATGATTAGCCCACATCGGTAGAATCACACAATACACATGCGATATGGATACTTTACGTATGTGATGAGACCAGATATTATTGTAAATTACGCAATCCTGAATGGACTCATAGACGCTCATGGATCATTGACGTGTACATGTACACATGCATACAAACATTTACAAACTGACATGTAAACATGTGTTTATATAGGTCTATGATTTGGATCTCTATTTCACAGCAATAACATATTTGCGTTGCACATGCATTTGTCTGTGCTACTATGTAGTTTATCGATGCGTTAGGACCAGAGGTGCTTGAGTGCTGCCCTAGCAACTTCGATCAGCACGTCCAGGTGGCTGAAAAGAAGGAACCTGAGAAACCTGTGGCTCCAGTGGATGCAGGCACCCAGAACAGCCTTGACCGCGACTGTTCAAGGCATCAGTTACTTCATGCGAAAGCATTTGCCACGACTTCACAGCAATTTGCCAGCTTTTGTCATCCGGAATTGTTGTGCATCATGATTAGCCACTGCTTTGCAAGAAGCGGCTTGAAATCAAATTATCGGTAAACATCATGAGTAACCATCAGTATGAACTGTCATGAATATCATTGACCATCATTTCAGCCGTCACTAGTATTCTAATCAATATATCCATTACATGACAACATGAAAAAACATCGCCCATGAATCAACCAGTTTCAATCCAACGTGATACAGCCATGATCAACTATCCTTCACTATCATTAAGCATGAGTTAACCATGACTTATCCATGACTGACTATCATGGATCGTTAGTCAACCATGAGTTAACTACGAGTTAATCATGAGTGAACCAGCATTAACTATCATTAGCCATGAGTTAATCATAAAAAATCATCATCCAGCATGACTTATCATTTGGAACTATCATGAAACATAGCTTCACCATTAGTCAACCATCATCAACCGTGAACTACCCATGACTTCACCATAACCACAAGCAACCACGGGTTACTCATGAGTTCACCATGAGCAAAGCATCACTTGACAACGTCATTCCCCACTCTTTCACATAAGCACAGCGAGGCCGTGCTGCCAATTCCACTCCAGTCAAATCTCCACGTCCAGGACTGGCCGATCGGTACAGCCAACGACCT
Source organism: Symbiodinium kawagutii (assembly GCA_009767595.1). Taxonomy (NCBI): domain Eukaryota; class Dinophyceae; order Suessiales; family Symbiodiniaceae; genus Symbiodinium; species Symbiodinium kawagutii. The sequence goes on from VSDK01021871.1 coordinate 221,806, forward strand.
AAGCGCTTATTGTGATCTTAGTTAAGCCGGTGGTATAAATAAGACTTAATTATTAGTTAAACAACTAAGTGGTTAGTTGGACATAGTTAATTATTAGCTTGTGATTATGGACTACAATCGACTACAATCCAAACATCTCCTATGTCAACTATGGGTTTGTGATTTGATTGATACTTTTCATAGGACATTGTTAAGTGGCAATTGAGTGATCTTACCTAGCATTACGGTTTTCATGTTTTTCATAGTATGCAGTCATCAACAGATTATTCATACTATCAGTCAGATGGTGATGCTATTAGTCATTAGGTGGTTATCAGTCATCATGTGGCCATACTACTTGCTGATTATTGATGTTTTTTTGAACTGATTACTAGTAGTAGCTTATTGGTATCTACTGAAATAGCGATAGTGGCTATTGATTCTTAATTTGTTATGCTACCCATAGTAGGTTATGAAGTCGTTATCAACCAATGATGATGTCACCGTAAAATCCGATCAATTACCAGCATAGACATTGACAGTCATACCAAACTAGCAGCAGCAGTAGCCACATACCTTCTTCGCTTCTCAGCCACATGGCGTTTGTTGATCATGTAGTATTATTGTTGGTCATTGTTGGTTTTTGTTAGATAATGCTACTTCTCATGTACCTAATCCTGTGCAGAACCCACGAAAATGCTTCAAAGGATGAATAAAATGATTGCCTTTAAATTGTGAATCACAGTGCGGGTGATTCTTGATTCGGTGACATATCTGATTCATTTCCTTCGGTTTCACGCACTCTCCTGGGATAGGCTTGTGCAACACTGAAATTCTCAGCTGCAAACTCCTGCTGGTTTCACCAGGGACGACGAAGAACTCCACGCCGCGGGATGCTCAACGAAAGCACAGCTGCAGTGACTGTTTCTTTACTGCCTGATTGGTTCTGAGGCCTCCTACGAAGAAGGTCGAGAAGAATTGCACCCTATCCTGCATTTAGAGACGGAAGCAGTGGTCAACATAAGTACATCCTGATACATCCATTGGTACATCATAGTTCACTGATGTTCACCGTTGGTACATAGTTCACTTGTACAGTTTGAGGCTCCCAACAGGGCTAAGATTGGTCACCAGGAAGCCAGGCCTTGAGGGCGGTGTCTCAGGTTCTTCCTCCAGTTCTTCCTCCTCTTCGAGCTCAGGCTGGACATGTGACACGGGTTCTTGGTGCTTCAGTGGCCGACCTCTTCAGATCTCATGGGTGATCCTGGATAGTTGGCTCAACCTGGGTATGTTGAGCGAACTTTGGAGTAAAACTTCCCACTATCATCGTCACATGAGAAGCCGTAGTGTTCGTTGTGGGAGATACCACTTGCATGGGTGCCAGGCTTTGACCCGGTGCCCCATGATCGTATGCACGTGAGATCTCTATTCACCATGCATTCATACTTCTTGGTTCTCAACATCATTCTGCTCATCTCTGCAGAAAATAAAGTTTCACAATCAAGTAGATTCACCATATTCCAAAAAAGGAAGGAAAATTGAATGACCCCCAACACTGTCAGTTGATAATCATAGTCAGCACACACTAGCTGAGCGTCGTTGACAATCATCAACGACAGTTGTTTGTTTCCATGAAATTCACGCACTTCGTTCTAGTTGTTGAAATTCAACCAATTCGAGCCTAATTGGGTTCGCCAATGAAGAGGTGCCTCCCTAAACATCCAAATTTGAGATCACTGGTTGAAGAAAATCATGGGTCAGAAATCAGAAATCACCTATTCTTGGTTACCTATCCCCATCCTATCCCCATCCTATCCCCATCCTATCCCCATCCTATCATCCCACCCCATCAACCGGTGATCCTTCACGCTGTACCGCTTCCCCAGTGGATCCCCAGGTGGTGCCCCGTCGACGCCAGGCGACTCGGCCTCCAAGGGCTCCAAGTCGCCCTCAGCGTCGGAGCGATCGCTGTCGCGATCGCCGCCCAAGAAGAAGGACCGCGGGGGGCCAAGTTGCGGTGCTTTTTTTGGGGGGAGATAAGGGTGGTTAATGGTGGATGATAGGGGATAATGATGGTGGATAAGATGGATAAGGGTGATTAATGGTGGATGATACTGTTGATGGAGGAAATCCTGCACCAGTTGGTTGGTTGTTTACCCCATTATTTATAGGGTTTAAACCATCCCAGGTGGTGCAGGATTTCCTCCATCAACAGTAGGGGATAATGATGGATAAGATGGATAAGATGGATAAGGGTGGCAAATGGTGGATGTAATAGGGTATGAGAATGACCAACTATAGGGGTATAAGAACAGTGGTTGATGGTGGATAATAGGGGATGATAGGGGATAATAAGCAACTATAGGAGTTATAAGTAATGGTTAATGATAGGAGAGAATCGAGAAGAATGGTTGAAGAGCTACACCCAGTGGAGGTTCCTCCACCAACCGGTTCAAAAAGTTGCGTTCAGCTGGGGGAAAGAATCCTGAGAGAGTCACCCAACCTGCGTTCAGCTGTAAGACACTGTAAGAGTAGTTGTGCAGTGTAACAACTCATAGCTGACCAACTGGTAACAACTCATGCTAACAACTGATACTCAGATATACTTAGTATACTTAGCAATCTGTCAAGTAACAGGCTATCTTTTAATGCCAAGTAACAACTAATGCCAAACAGCAGCCACTGTAAGGAAACAGTTGATATCAGTTGTTTCTTAGCAATAACAACGACCATATTGACAAACAATTGTCGCTCTTAGTTTTACAACAATGGCTTGTAGTTGTTGGTAACGATCAGTACTGATTCTTGCTATTTGCTAGCTTGGCAAGAACTGATTTTAGCGAATGAGTATGCCTCATTTTACCAATGACCGGGAACAATGGGTGGCAAGATCGCTATGCGCGAGTTCTCGCAGCTGACGAGCCTTCTGGAATGGTCAGCAGTTCCCTTGCGTGTCAATGACCCGAATGCCGCAAGCAGTTCAATGCATGACGACCAGATCATATGTTAACGTCCAAAGGATTAGGGGTCTTGCAGGGCATATCTGAGCGGTCGAGCCTTTATCTGTGGTTGTTTTTCTGATGTTCTTCTAGGGTTTTGAGTTTTTAGCTTGCAGTCTTAGTTGTTTGTGCGTGTGGTGGTTCTTATCTAGTCAACATGTTTGTTATTTTGTCTTTTCTCCTGTTTTTTTGCGTTTTTCCTGTTTAATTAATCGAAAGGAGTCTTGTCTTATCTTCTGTGTTATCATCTCCGATCCTGCTCTGGGGGTGATGTTTTGTTCAGGTTCGCTGCTCCGCCTGCAATTCTGCTTCCCAAGCGGTTGTATTTCCATCGTGTTTGTGATCACTGGTCAACAGCAAACAAACAATTTATCATCCCATCCAGGACACATGAGGAGCACTAAAGCAGCATCATGAGAGTGCACATTAGACGTTGCAAGACGTGGACATTGGGCTACCACGATGATGTCAGAACACCAGGAGACCAAGAAGGGAGATTCCAAGAAAAAGGCGCTGGGAAAATGCCTTTGGGATCTGTGGGTTTACTCTATGGGTACTACCCACACCATTAAATCTTAAGGATCCTTGTTTGTAAGAGGGCATGATCCTAAGATCGATCTCCTAACTCCTCTGGACACTCCTAAGATCTTGCTTCAATATCTTCAATCAAGATCCTTCAAGGCCTCCAAAGAGAAGAGCATCAAAAAAGGTGATGCAAAGCGGGATGCGGGATCCTCAACGGCCGGAGGGTGTGCCATGGGGCCATGATGGGCCATGATGGGCCATGGGTGTCCACCTTGAGGCGGACAAAGGAGACAAGCGCAAGGCGACCAAGGCGACCAAGGTCAAGGTGAAGAAAACCGTCAAAAGGTGCACTGCAGTTGCTGCACGGATCAACGAGTTGTGTGTACCAGTTTTGGACAAACGTCCGAGACAAGCCTTGGAGATTTGAACTGTTTTCAAGAAAATCCTGTTGTTTGCTTATCGAAGGGGCCTGGTACTTAGATTCTTATATCTACATGATTGATTGAATTTGATTGTGTAGAATAGTAATTCGATTTAATGCTTACACATGGTTTATACTTACGTGCTTAATTGATTCATGACGTCTGAAACAGCCATTCTGCCGATTGAACTGCCCATGCCAGAGTCCAGCTCTCTGTCCACAGCAGGCCATGCAAAGCAAAGTCCAAGTCCAGATCCAATGACAAAAACTCAGATGACAAGGCCATCCATGGGATTCAGATCACCATTTTTGGGTGAAGGATTTGAAACTCTGAGACTCTGAGGCGACTTGTTTGGCATAGCCGTCAGCCTGAACACAATGTGTCTTAAGATTTGTCAAACTGGTAACCGACTAAAACCAATGCTCGAGGCAAAGAAAAAATCAAAGAATCCACGAAAAACGAAGCGTGCTGCTTCTGCCCCTTGGATTGCAAGAAGCTCTTGATTGGGTGTTGGTCAGATGAAGTGTGGAGATCAGCTAGGGCACTGATAACGACATCAAAGCTATCCACAACTGCCTCAGATTCTGAAGCCTCACGATAGGAACTGACTTTTCTAAATTATCAATTTTGAATAAACACAGCCCTTTCGTTTTGAATGCACAATTATTTAGACAACGAAGGGGCCGTGTTGCTTTGATCCCATTGTGCTGACAATAGTCTTACTCGGGAAAGTGCTTTGTGCGTGTGTTGACACGCCTTGACTCGTTTGTGATTGGATTAAGTTGTTTGTTCCAAAGATGTTGCCGATTGAAGTTAAACATCCGCGCTTGCTACCCCTCTCAAGTGGAGCTCTGCCCACCCTGCCGTGTCCTCCAATCTGAACATGCCATTTCTGTGGGAGCCAACGTTTCCAGAGTCATTCTTCAACATTCTTCGATCATCCCAGAGAGACGCTTACCCCACAAGTCCAGCTTTGGGGACGTTAAGGTTGGGCACTTGACCCTTTACCTTTGGCCGCTCCAGGATCCCAAGTTGGTCGCGCGAAAGCGTTCCAAAGAATCCAAGGAACCAAGTCGAGAACCAAAGTGCTGAGCTCAGAAAGGGAGCAGTGAGTGTTTTGGCGATGTTTAAAAAGGGTTCATTGTTGCTGATTAATTTTTGATAAGTAATGTTTAATAAGTGTTTCTAATAATACATATGTATATAAATACACAGACAAATAGAAGGCAAATAAACACACGGATAAATAAATGAATAAATGAATATATAAATGAAGTAATAAAAAATGAATCAATAAATGAATAAATGCACACATACATATATGTATATAGATAGATAGATAGATAGATAGATAGATAGATAGATAGATAGATAGATGGATAGATAGATGGATAGATAGATAGATGGATAGATAGATGGATAGATGAATAGATGGATAGATAGATGGATAGATAGATAGATGGATAGATAGATGGATAGATGAATAAATACACATCTCTATATATATATATATATTATACATACTGGACCTGGTTTGACGCCGCTAGCGGGTGGTAGCAGCTGTGGGAAGGGCAGCTCTGCCGGTTTCAGGCGCCGTAAGGAAGAAAAGGAGGCGCCGCCACCAGCATGGCAGCCGTGTTGAGCTCGGCTCTTTCTGAACGGTTTTCGCTATGAGAAGTGCCCTTTGAAGGCAAGAAGTACCGATTGGAAGAATCTATGGCAGAAGTTTACCTAGGAATACGGTTGTTTGACATAAGTTGGGTGCTTCCAGGGTTGCACCGCTGTTGTGCACCAAGCACTTGTGACTTCCAAGCAATGGATTCCCAACACGACTCTGGGATGACCCTAAAAAGGGTGACCTTTGCGGATCAAGTCTTGCTCCTCCAAGTTTGAGTGATTCAGAAGTCATTTCTATGAATGATGTTTCTGTAACATTTATGTCAATATTAAGGTCTGTGATTCTTTGATTCATTTCTGTAAGATACATGATGAATTTAGATGGATAAGCCATTCATTAACCATTTACGAAGCGTTGAGTAACCATTTATGTCGGTGGTTGATTATAAACCATTAACCATTTATGAACCATTAATGAACCATTAACCATTTATGATCAACCATTAATGAACCATTAACCATTTCTGTGGGAAAAGTTCGACGCTTCGGCAGATCTCTCCAAAGAAGGCGGCGCGATCACGCTCGAGGGATAGTGATTCGAGCGAGGACTGGGTGCTGCAAGTGGCAGCTGAACAAAGGATCTTGCAATGAAACTACGATGGGATTTCAAGCTGTTCAGAATGATTATGAATTAGAACAGGCTGTTTTGCTAATACATAAAGGATTTTGTTGAGAATGAACTACGGGTGTATTTTAATCTGATGATTTAGTATTTGGTTGAACCTGATTGTTGAAACATTAACTCGAAATGGATGTGGATATTAGGTTGGGATCTATTCTGGCACAAAGTTCTTGATGAGTTGCAATCGCATGAGATTTGCAGATTGCATCAGGAGCCTCCAAAGAAAAGGGCTGCAAACGCTCTGACAGTTCTGATCTCAGCGGTATTTGAAAGACACCTGAAGCTTTGTCAGTGAGGGGTTCTGAAATAAGAGACATCTACGAATCTTCATTTATTTTCAAAGTATTGTGTAATAGAAACTTACAAATCTCAAAGAATGGGGCACCCTGTCAACAACAAAATGTTTAACATCAATGCTGTTATTGCAAACCCTGGACCGATCAATTTTGGGCCCCCGCTATGAAAATACCACCTGCAGTACTTCATCAATTTCTTGGATTCTTGGGTTCACCGAAGGGTTCACCCTCAACCAGAATGGCGATTGTTGAATCATTGGCAGACCATCTTCCCCAAGGATATCTTTCTGGTGTCGCTGAAGTTATCACATTATGGGTGTTGTAGGTGACCCCCCAAAGGATCCCAAAGGTGTACCCCCCAACAATCAGGGCTTTATTAAGGGGCCAATTCACAGCCACCACCCACATCCATCCACCATCACCAAGGGCTTGTTGACCATCGATTTCTGGCGGATCACCGGCTTGGGGTCACCATCTCCACGGTGGGGATGGGAAGGCGATGCTGACTGAGGTCTCTGCCGAGCCCAGGGCTCCGGTCAGTCTGACCAGAGCATCTGCGTGAACGCACCCAGAACTGGTCATGGCCAGGGCAGGTCGTTGCGAGGGACCTACCAGGGAGCTACCCGGGGATCTCTACCACCTGCTGTTGCTCGTGTGGATCCCATGGGTTGATCAACTTGGGAGACACTGGCATGAGCCCCAAGCAGCTGGGATCACGACCGGGAAGGATGAGCGAATTGTGCATCTAGTGAACTCGTCTTCTCACAGTGATGTAAATCCCCATGAGTTATGAACAAGAACAATTCAGAACAATTGTACATCCATGGAAATCCGCAAAAAAAAGACCATTCCCGATCAAGTTTGTTTTCACCTGGCCCTGGCATTTCCTCAATCGCTTGATCAACCATGGCCCTGGCATCCGCTTCCCGAGGGCCCGACGCAACGAAGAAGAAAAGCCGCCCGCTGATGAGGCCCAGTCCATTCACCCCGTTGAGCCCATGGTGAAGGGCCTGGTGATCTACGGTGGTTCTGCTTATTTCTATCATAGATACTAGTGATCAGTGATATGGTATAGAAATAGCTATGGTCACTATGGTTAAATACATGTATGATGAGTGTGATGGCTTTGCCAATAGACATTCTTGTGGATTCTGGTTGATGATGGGTCCTTGTTAAGGGAGCGTCAATGATTCAGCATTCTATGAAACTTTGAATTGTTCACAGTCGTTTCCATTGAGGCTGTTCATCGTTCACCGATGGTGTTGACCTCTATGAACTGCTATTGATCATTCAAAACGGTTGCTGACCACTAATACTATACTCTGAACGCATAATACTATACTCTGAACGCATAAAAGTGTTTACTAGATCTTACTAGTATGTGGCCTGCCATCAATCTATTAGCCATTGAAGCTAATCATCATTGAAACTATAGATTGATGCCAACCAATGCTATTCATGATGAAAAATGTTTAACATTTGTGATAAACTAGTGTTGACCAACGCTACGAACCATTCTACACCATGTTTAAAAATATGTCATAGTCATCCAGCATTGTCAAACAGAGTTTTACCATTGCGTAGCGTTTTGTTGATGTTATAATCACAACAGTCGCTGTCCAGTGTGTCATCAAAAATCCTGGGTTTATCTACTTTTCTTGTTCTTAATATCAACCATAATAGATAGCCCTAGTGATGAACGATATTGATGCACCGTATCTTTATTGTTGCCAACAATCAGATGGTTCCAGCATATTTTCGGTCATAGTTGGTAGATAAACCATAGTGATAAATCATAATTGGTCATAAACCATAGCCATAGACCATACGGTGGTTTCTTAAGATAGAGGACCCCGCGAAAAATGTAGTGTCAACCATTTATAGTAATAAACAATAAACCATCCATAACTTTCGGCCCTGCTATGGCTGGAGAAACTCTCATATTGTGAAACCATAGTCATAAACCATAATTGGTCATAAACCAGTCTACACCATGGTCATAAAACATGATTGGTCACACACCATAGTCATAAACCAAAGTCACAAACCAAATATTGATAAACCCAACTCGCAAACCATAATTGCTTGGAAAGCTTGGTTAATTGGTCATAAAGCCATAGTCACAAATCACATATTGTAATAAACCAACTCACAAACCATAGTCATACTAACCATACTAACCATAGTAGTCATACTAACCATACTAACCATACGAACCATATGAACCATACTAACCATACGAACCATAGTAACCATAGTAGCCGTAGTAGCCATGGTAGCCATAGTAACCAAAGGTCACAAGCCACATGGAAAAATCCACCTGGTCCCACCTTCAGCTTCACCCACCGATGCTTCAACGGCAGGCCGCGGCGCGAAGCCGTCGCTCCGGGCCTTCGCCGGCCGAAGCGGCGACAGCTGAGGTGCCACCGGGAAAGGTGACCAATGACCCGGGAAAGCAGTGGAAACCATGGACTAATCAACACAGAATTCATGGGTAACCATGGTGGTTAATTATGTGGTTAATCACCATTAGTAACCATCATGTGCTTAATTAGTGTTGACCACTAATTAACCACCAATGGATATAGTTCATTGACTAGCACTTTTACCAACTATCCCATGGTAGGTCTATAGATCAACTAGTTAATCAACTATATCCATTAACTATACGATCCATTGACTCTGCCATTTGTGAAGTGACTTCTGTAGTCATGGTTAACTATACCATCAATTACTTAATGGATAGTCTCCACTGCTTTGAGGGTATGTGATTATTATTAGGATCTATAGTGGTAAGTGTTAACATCGATTAATTATGAGAACGGATAGTTAATAGACAAGTAGTTAATAGTGGCAACTATGGGAATATATGGGAATCGGAATATGTGAATAGATGGGAAGTTAACATGTGAGCAGTGGTAACTACAGTGACAATGATTCATATAGGAGTAGTTAGTGTAGTGGTAACAGTGGCGACTATTGTGGTTAGCTATGGATGGTTCGAAATCCGAATTATTGGTAGCAACTACAACTTTTGGGAATGATTCACACATGGGAGGTTGATCGTGCAGTTTCTTGCTTATAGTTATTGATTCATATAGTTAACAGTGGGTAGATATGCTTGACTTATGGTGAATAATAGGTAGTTATAGTGAACAATGGGTGCCAACCACTCCCCCAACCACTGAGCCAACCCTTCCCCAACCAACCGCCATCAACGGCCGCACCGTTTCGACACTTGAGGCGCGTGGCAGGCAAGGCCGTGGAGCCGGCGGAGATCTACTTCGCAGGCGAGGGGAACGGATGAGTTGTGACTGAGGGACTTCTTTGGTGAAAAAAGATGTGAATGAGATATGTTAGTGGATTATCAATGATGATCATTCTTTGATGATTGTGTTGATTGATGGTTTAAACTGAAGTGGTGGCGTGGTGAAGGGATGCTTTTGGGGTCAATGGCCTGGCTTCGTTCTCGAACTGATGGTTGGTCAACTGAACTGATGATGGTCAACTCGTGGCTGATGACGGTCACGGCTGGTGAGTTCATGGCACGGCTATTGTGGCTACGTGCGCGGTGCCATCGCAGAGAAAACCGTGGTATCAGATTGGAAACGGTCAACTAGAGTGGATGAAGGTCAGTTGATGGCTGATGGTCATTAATTAACAATAGATGATGAGAAATTAGCAATAGATGATGACAGATGGTTAAGAATGTCTAATTAATCAAAAATGGTAGTAAAATGAAAATTAATTGCTAATAAGGGTTGATACTGGCAAAATGATATTTTCATGGCCGATGATGGTCTATAACGCTTGATATCGGACAATGCTGAACAAGTACTAATTAGTTGGTATCATTTGGTATTTATTCTGCGCATAACTTTGGGATGTGAAGAGAACATGGGTTTCCCACAGCGCTGTTGGGTTCCTGTTGACTTTTTGCGTTCACCGGCTTGGACGTGCTTTTCTCCGTCGTTCAGCGATTCCGACTTGCTGCCAGGGTTTTGCGGGCGAACGCTGTTCACAACGCTCGGCAGGCGAGAGGGGCCCTGGTGGCCTTGTGATGCGGTGATTTCACCGATGTCAATGATTGGTCCTAGTGCCCTGATGATGGAAAGATGGAAATGATTGGTCCATCTTGGTCCTTTTCCATCATTTTTCCTCCCAAAGCATCCCTTTGCAAATCTTTGGGTCAGGCCTTCGGGCAGAGACATCCCACATCCCCAAGGTTGACAAGTTGATGAACTCACCTTGGGAGTGCCCCGCTTTTATGGAAGTCAGCAGAGCAATGCCTGTTTGCAATCGCCCGCGGTCTCCGGACATGTCAGCAGTTCGGAGTGATTGTCATTACATCGGGATCCAAGTAGTGTACCATCTAGTCACATCCAGTTAGCTTGCCGAGATTTAGCTAATCAAAAGATACTAGGTACCCAAAAAGCCAAGAATGACTGTAACATGTTTGCTTCCAGCCCTCTCTAAATGAACCTGGATCAGCTCATGCCTTTGCGATTTGTCACCAAAACAGCTCAGCTGCCAAGATCAAAGCGTACCAAAGCCAAGGATGACTGCGACATGTAAAATTCCGTTCTCTCTAAATGTACCGGATAAGCTCGTGCCATTGGAATTTGTAATTAAGACAGCTCAACTGACAACTAAGTACGAACTCGAAGCTCATATCGATCGATCGATCAATTAATCAACTACTGAGCTCATCTATGCTTTCTAGCTTAAAGATGTACCGACTTCTGTCAGTTTCAGCTTCGAAGCACCGAGCTTTCAGGACGGTGGCCCCAGAAACAAGGCCGGAAATCAGTCCAGCCGATGTGCCACGAGAAGATTCGACATGTTGAACTCCATTGAAATCGACCAAGCCGTGTTTTAGAGATGTAAAAAACAGCTTCGGATTTCATGGTGAGTCTTGCTACCAGGATTTCCCGCAAAAAACTGGAGCAACGGAGCCGTGTCGTCCCTCACGTGTCACGGTTGCGCGACGTCGTGAGGAAGGCGAGCCCCGGGCGACTCTGGTGCCTCCCAACCGCAAGGCGCGACGGGTCCGGTGCGACTCCCAGGGGTCCCAGGTCCATCGGCCACCTCGGCAGGACGAGTCCTCCAGCGAGGAGAGTCCGCAGCCTCAGATGACCCCCGCAGCTGGATGACGTAAACTCCCGAGCTGTGCATGGCTTTGCCACGTCATCACCACTGTGACCATACAATCTATACATTGTACATACGATTCACATCTATTCACGTCTATTCACTCTGGTAGGTTTTTGCCATCAATCACCATACTTGACCCTAACTAGAATAGGGGGTTGCCATTACCAATCCATTACGAATCACCATACATGGTTAGGGAACTATAATTATGGATTTCACCAACAAAAAGAGCGTCACATGTATTTCTGCATCATTCATCCATCATTAATCCATTATTACTCCACTCCAACCCTATCCTTTATTTTCCCAATTAAAGAACAACAAATGAAAGCTTCTGAAGCACTTCACCCCTGCCAGCCTCGTTCAGGTGCACCCCGAGGAGCCGCCACCTTGAGGCAGTTTTGGAAGATTTTCTCTGCTTTCTCTGCTGGCAGAAGAAAAATCCATGACTTTTCAATGGTTTTGCCAGGTTATTTAAAAGAAACCCTGGTTTTGCCAATAAAAGTGGTGACTTTCTCAGCTTCCAGATTACTGCCAGAGGGTAAACGAAAAAAGAAAGCATCAGAGAAAAAGACCGAGAGACAAGAAACGTGCGGCAGAAAGCATGTAGAAAGATAAGAAAGAGATACTTGGCAGAAGTTGCTTCAGACATTGCTCCAAGACGAAAAAGAATGAAGCACTTACGAGTAGTAAAAAAGAAAATATGGTAATAGGATGCTCTAAGACAAAAAGAGACTGTAGTCAGAGCTTCAGGTCAAGTAAGTCAAGTAGATCCCATACTCCAATGGCAAAAGTCTGCTGTGAAGTTTGCAGTGTAGATGGTATTATTGGTATAAGGGATAATTGCAATTTATCAATCCCCAAGGACCAGAAAACTTGCTTTCACATCTGACTGGTCACAGCAGTCGCATGAATCTCATTGCAATTTTTTCCCGGAGGCCTCCTCAAGACAGGGGTATCAAAAAGGCGCTGACGGGCACAGTGTTGTCGGAACGTTTGGAGATCAATTAATTGCAGGTGGCCCCGAACTATCCTAAGTGGATCGCTTTGGACTTGTAGCCACAATTTTGGGGTGCGCACGATCTATGGACACTGTGTGTTGCATATGTACGCCATATAGAGATACACTGAATGATGGACACTGTTTGTCAGTCCATCAATCTAAAGTCAAACAGATTTTGGAAGCACCACCGTGAGTAGTGTCAAAACCAATTATGCCTGATTGGGGGTCGCCAAAGGTCGATTGAAATCGCAAGCTGCAATGTTGTTCACCCCCCAAGTTGTTGTTTCTCCGAGAGAAACTTCTATAGACAACTATCAATCATGAGAACCGTGATTGCTGTAACTATGAAACATCCATCAACAAGCCATTATTCGATCATTAACCGTTCACTACCCACTGTTAAACCACTGGTCATTGACTACCCATAAAACTGTCGGTTTCCTGACCAGCCAAGCCTTCCCGGGTCCCTTCCCCATGGGCTTCTTCCCTGGATGACCGTTGCCCAGGCCACTGAGCCCCGCAAGTCAAGAGGTCGGTAGAAGTTCGCGGCAGGTCATGTCATTGGAAGATCCAAGATCTCTTTACACGGTAGAAAAGATGTTTAAAAAAGTATGTTTAAGAGTGGTTAATCATCTTGAGTTATTGTTAGTTTTCTTGAATGATGTTTGATTGTGTGTGTGATCATGTTATGATGATGCTTGATTATCTTGTATTGGTATATCAGTGTATATCAGTTGGATATAGTGAAATTTGGTGAAATGATAGGTATATGATAGGACAGGTTTTTGATAGGTATGTGTGTATGTGTATGTGGTATCACAAAAGTTGGATGGTATAACATGGTGATAAGTCTTGTATGAAAGCATTGTTTTGATAGAGATACTTGTACAATGTTGTATAGTTTTGAGATGTATGATACATTGTGGCACGATGTGTTTGGATCATTTGATTGAGTTTAATAAGCCAGATGTTTCAACACGAAAAACTTGAGACTTGGCGTGACTGAGCTCCTTTTACGGAGAGCTTGCCATCCAGCAGAGCCGCGTAGAGACGTGTTCGTTGAAGTGCTCAATGGAGCAGTTCCCATCCGCAGCTCGCCAGAGCCCCACCGTGTCTGGTGGACATTGGACTTGGGGAACCATGGACAGAGATTGAAAGCGTCACCCCTCCGATTAGAAAAAAAAAATATAGAAACCAATGCCCAAAAAAAGAAGCCATTTGCCACGAACCATTGACTACAAAATGACTAGAATAAAGGGGCAAGTTATAAAGCCCATCGCCGTACGGGCCCCTACTACTTCCGGTGCCCATCGTTGAATATGCAGAGCTGCAGAGACTCCTTGGGGCCAAGTAGCGCAGGGCTGAGGCAGCAAAATGGAGCAGCTCGGGCTGTGGTGCAAATTCATGCGTGTTGGGCAAGGTCAGACTCAGATCGGGTTGATCTGCCACTTGTTTTTATGACTATTGGATGATATTGGATAATTATCGGATGATATGGGATGATTTTGGATAATATTGGATGATATGGGGTTGTTATTGATATGATATTGTTATTGTGCCAAGAGGTACTGCAGTTCCTGGAGATGAGCAGTGATCAACCATGAGTTTGAGGCAAGTGATTTGGTGCACAGAGGATCCGTGTCCCAGCACCAACGACCCACCACCCCAACACATGTGGCACACCCCAACCCCACACACCAAGCTCAGGTGGCAAAGGAACAGCATGGCACCGGTGAAGTAAGAACCACTTGGTGCCACCCCAATCGCCACGCTGTGAGAAGTTCACTTGGGCCAAGGGTTCTACCCTTGGTGAAAAGTTCCGCTTCCTTCGAAGCCAATTGTTTGACTCAGCCACGTTTCTCAAGCTGCTCACTTTGTGAAGACATGGCAAGCCTTCTTCAACAGCTTCCTACATGGATCGCAGTGACCGTGATCACGTGGGTGGTTTGCTGGGGCTGGGTGACTCCGCAGAAATGCCAAGATGTCTCGGTGACTTTGGCAGCACTTCAACCGTTTTTAAGGATGTTTTTTCATCCGATTTTCCGCAACTAATTCACACTGTATGATTCATACCCCCAAAAGGCCTGGTAGCAACCCTCCGCAAATCAGTGAGGATATGTCACCCTTATTGGTTTGGGGGGCGACCATCCAAGGTCTTTTCATGCATCAGGGGCTGGGTGTCCAGGTTTCTGTGTGCTAAATGTACCAAATGCAGATTGCCAGGTTCTCAGGGGGAAAAGAACGTTTGATGGGCAGACAACTCATGCAAACAGCAAGTGTCTTACTGCAATGGATCTAAAGATGTATTATGGGGTGGTTTGGGGCTGACCCCCATTTTTCTGGAATTTTCGTAGGCTTTGCCTTTTCTTTCAGATTTAGAAAGCATCAGCAGACGAGGTTTGTGACCAGCACATGAAGACGTATCCCGCCTATATGCACGTCATTTCCTCGACCGCACTGGTGGCAATGGCAGGAAATGAGTTTTGTGGCCTCATCGCAACCTACATGGGCTCCAAGTATCCTTGCTTGAATGTTCAAGACTTTGATCACGCGAACGTCCCAGACACACAGAGACCAGGTGTAGACACATTTAGGTACATCTAGGTACCTTTGTTGAGGTGACAACCCATGGGCAAATTTGCTGCTTCGACATCCAAGGATTTGAAACTGAGGGAATCCGAAGACAAGTTACTTCTGAATTTATTTATGTTTTGACTAGGTATGAATAGGTATGGAGTTACCACCAATAGAGTTTGAGTGGGAAAAAAATAAGGCACGATTCATTTAAGTGATTGTTATCAGCAGAGCTGCCGAGGCAAACTCAAGCGTTGATCCCCCATTTGCAGAGCCGCTGTTTGCCCAGCTTTTTGTTGGCGCTGATGTTCGGCTGGTTGGCTGTGGTGGAGTACTTCTTTGCGCGTCCAAATGTGACGTTGGCCCATGTCCACACCTCTGCAGATGGGCTCACACCTCTGGGCCGTCCTGTTTACACCTTGCGATACATTGAGCGAAACGCCAGCAATTCAGTGCTAAACGTGGCGTGTTTTTTGGATCATGGCCCTGTGGTATTTGGTGGCTGTAAATTCAGTACTTCAGTAGCTGTAAATGAGTTTTTATGTTGTTAACAAATACAGCAGCGTTGGATGGTAGAATGATGATGCAATATGATGCATGATTGGATCATGTAGAAATCCTTGCTGTAACATGTGGAGCCCAGGTGGTGCATCAACGTGCCTATCCTCTTCCTCCTTTCAGGTCATTGTGCCCTTGGCCGACCCTTGAAGGACATTTCCCGACCGTTGATGGTAACAAATGTCTACATCATCTTCAGTTGGATGGCTGCAGTGACTACTTCTGGTTATTTCAAGTGGGCTCTGATCGTTGTGTCCTTTTTCATGTATGGCTATGCCAGCATGGACATGATGCGCTGGAGCAGCGAATTCCATCGAACAGCTCCAGCGGATTTGCCCAGCCGCAACATTCGGCCGTGGCTCTCGAATGGTTTGATCATCCACTTCCAATGCTTCGCAGCCATCTACATGGCTTCCATACTTGGAGTCTTCACTGCCGAACAGGACCCAAGTCACAAGCTCCCCATTCAAACCCTCGGTTCAACATGAACATTGCATTAAGCACGAATCTAACCATCATCAAATATCAACATTTCTCAGTCACCATCAATATGAGTCAATATGAATCCTCACTATCACCATGGTATCTCTAGGAGCAAATCGGATACTTCATCACGACCTTCGGCACGAAAATCGCCTATTGTGCCACCTTCGTCTTCGTCCGTGCGGATGAGTACCACAAGACGCTGACCGATGTCTTGCGCAAGGTGTGGAAACACGACCCTGACACTACTGTTCAATCATTCACAAGGGCTGGTATAGCAATGCTAAAATGAATGCACGAGTGTTTAGTGTTTGGCAGGCTTGGGTAAACACTATTCCTGAATGGTGACTATCATATTCATATATAATTTCATATAATATAATATAATACAATTTAATTTAATTTCATTTAATGTAATATAATTTAATATGATATAATACAATATGATATGAAATAATTTGATATGATATAATATTACACTATATGTATATATATATATAATTGAATTTATACTGTAAATTCAAAGTACGCTAGAACAGATGCTACAACATACTGATGATGACGCTGCTAGTCGCAGAAAGTGCGCAGGAAGGGATGGATGCAACAAACAAGCAATGCTTGTGCATGTTTCAGAGGATGATTTCCAACGCCTAACTGTTCTATTCATGGACGGGGAACGCCTGTGATATCGATCTGCGCTGGGATGAGCATTCACCATGAGGCTAAGCTATACTCCCGCTCGGAGGGTTCTTCCATACAGTTCTGTAGTGCTATCGCCATGGGCTCTGCTTTGATCCCCAGCTCCCAGCTGTGCGCAGGTGAGTGTGTCGAATGTGGGCATGATCTCCATCCTCCGCGGCAGCTTCGATATCATTGTGCCATGTGTCCTGGACCATGCGGGTCGCTGCAAATTGCCAGCCCAGATGTCAGGAGAGACCGTGGTTCACCGGCTACCGGCGGTTTGATCCTGTTGGTTGTTTGATGTTGCTTTTGAAGGGCTTGTTTTAAGGATTGGCCCATATCAGGAGTTATTAGTTCTAACTCAGTAACTCAGCTGGCGATTTCGTAGCAAATGGTTGGCTAATACCAGCACAAATGGATGTTTGATTTCTGACAGGATCTCTTTCAATCTATCATGATATAAAGGCTTTCAACGCAAGCGCTTGTTTTGTCATGCTTGGAATTGGGTCCAAGTCAAGGGGCAACTTCATCAGGAGACATGGAAAAGCTTGAGAAGATGTTGGGTGGAGTCAATGTGGCGGGAGCCAATTTGAAGGATCTTCTGACCGGCAAGGACCAATCGGATTTCGCGGCCTACGTGAGGAACGTGGTGCGCCAAGCTGATTGCCCTCAGGCTTTCAGCGAGGCAACGCTCACCACCTCGGGGGTGTGGAGCTGTGGGGCAGGCGTCACACCTCCCATTGCACAGGTCTTGCATAGTAAGATGCAGGGCACCGGTGGAAGCCTCAAAGCGACTCTGCATCTGTCGGTGGTCCCACGTTCCGCTGTGAGCCGTGGGAAGGAGAGCTATGAAAGTCATGGTGCTCTGTTCTTTGGATTTGGGCCCGCATTTTTTTTAGGGGAAAAAATATGGGGCGCTGTTTCTTTCCAATGGTTGTTGGAGCTTGTTAGCTGTGTTGCATCATGTTGCATGGTCGAGAGGAGCGAAACCTGGTTGCAGCGATTCAGTTTGAAGAGAACAACGAGGATGAGATCGAAATCACTGCATCCACTGGATTCGATGATTTCAAAGCCTGCGACCGACAAACTTCTGCAGGCGGGTGTGACCCCGCGTTGGGAGAGGGACCTTCGCTTCCCCCTGAAATCAACATCAAACGTAACCAAACTCAACCATCCGACACGAACCAACCGACAACAACCAACCTCAACCGAACATCAACTGATGGTTCAGCTTAGTGGGATTTGTGCAGCCGTTTGGTCGCTGTGAAGCTGTGGTGTGCTTTGTCTTTAGTCGGTTTCATTCTATCATTGCGATTCATGTCATTACAAGTTTCGACGTTTCTTCTGGGAAAGGTAGAGAAAAGAGGAATAACTGCCAGGAGCTCAAACCTTGTTGGTTGGTACTATGTTATTTTTATATTTACATTGTGTGCACATTGTATACACATATATATATATATATGTGTGTGTGTGTACAATCACTATTCCATTACATTCACTCGTTGACAATTGGGAACGCGGAGTATCAATCATTCACTGCCGTACAGTAGACCGAACACATAGTGATTTTCCAGCTTTGGACAGAGCTTCTATCTGAGAGAATGCCTCAGCAATCCCATCACGTTCACTTGGGAAACCACCAGCCAATTCTAGGCACACACCACCAGCTTTGTGTTGGGAAGTGTTGTTGTCGGCGATCGGCAGATGTAGGTGCGGGAGTGGACTGCGGTGGTCATGTGTAGGTTAGGGAAGGTTTCGTGAAGGCATGAGCATGGGGATAGTGCTTCGCTGGCTCGCCGTGCGTGTGCCCTTGGTAGATTCAAAGCCGTTGCAGCGTTGATTGTATAGGTGAGGGAATGTTGCGTGCTGCAGGTTTCAGTTTCGAGCAGGGGTGCTACTTGGGGGGTTGGGTTTGCTTTTGGGTTCGCAGGCTGTCCTTGCTTCCGAATATTCCAAAGGTTGTGCAACCTTGGAAGATTTGGAATATGGGTGTTAGGGGATCCAACAATCATCCAGTTTATTGACCACTCATAGTAATAAACCAAGCATGTTGGGGCATCCCTGTTTTGAGAAACCACCATTTGGTTGGTATATCTGATTGGTGGTTTTTATCCCCGATTATCAACCAATACTGATGGTTATAAGTTATAACTAAGTTATAAGCCCATGTAAGCCCTACCTTAAGAAAGGTTCAACTTTGGCTTCTTAGCGCCGAGTGTCTCTGGCAGGTCAATCGACCCGGCTCTCCGACTCAGAGGACCATGGCATCGTGGCCAATTTGGAGGATCTCCACATGTTGGGGGCCAGCCTTCGGCCCAGCGAGGAAGATGAGGAAGATGATGATGGAAGTGCTTACTGGGGCCACTCCAGGAGAAGGGTGGAGAAGTCGAGGGTGGAGTTGGAAGGCCAAAATATCCAAAGTCATGCCTTTGAGCATATGTATGTCAAGCGTACAAAATACCTTGAGGAGGTCGGGAAATTCACGTTTGTCTTGAAACCTCCCATTCACTGTACCTGTGGCGAGGGGATATACCCAGGGTGTTTTAATGAAAGCCTCGCGTATTTTGTGCAAGCCTTTCAAATTTTGTCCCTGCTTACTGCATACTGTCGTCCTGGACCAATTTGTTTTTTGATCAGTATTTCTGCTAGTTTTTGACGTTCAAAGTTTTCCTTCTGATTTCATTGGTGGATGCTGAAGGCTAAAAGTCTATTTCCAACATGAAACCAATTGGCTGGATCATTCAGATCCTCAGCAACTCGTGACGACCCTGTGATTTTACGATTGCCAACCCGGCAACTCGACGTCAAAAATCTCAGGCTTCAAAAACAAGCGCTGCATTTTCACATCCTGTGACAAACCCATGCGCAGCCCGTCTCTCTTTGCCTGTGACAACCCTGTGTTTCTGCACGGCTTTGGACGCTCTACAGAGTATAGCGTAGCAATTTTTCTACACGTAAGCAACGTTAGGGCAGAGTCTTGCATCTTGAGGCAACACTGGCGGTGCTCACTATGTATAAACTTCCGGGTTTTTTTCGGCCCAAATTTGGTTGCACCCTACGTTTTCTTTGGGTTTGGAGGTTCAAGCATACAGATTTTGTGGACGTATGTGGGGGCCCTTTCTGAATGGTATGTTCTGAAAAGTGGTGTTCTATGAAGAAACATCAGTATCTATCATTGATCAACACAAGCATGCATTTACCCGTAAATGTTGCGTTTCAATGCGTTATAGATGTGTTCATTCATTCATAGATGTATTGATTTATGTGTTATTTGAATGTTCAATCTAAGTGTACAAACTCACAAACATCTATAGAGGTGCATGTCTGTCTCTTTGAAGGAAAGGTGTTGTTGATGTTTTCGCGTCTCGTTTACCCAAGATTTTGCCATGCCAGCAGTATCCGATATTGACAAGCTACACCAAGAACGGATGCACCTGTACGTCCATTAAACATGTAGAAACACTTACCCCTATCAGATTTGATTGGCGATTGCTGGTTTCTATATGTTTCCCTGCTCAGCCTCAGCGTGATGATTTTTGTTGGACCAGGAGCGATGACACCATGAGCCACTTGGGTGCCTTTGTACCGGAGGTGGGTGCCTTCGATGCTCGCATCTGTGGCACTTGGGAGGGTACGACCAGTGAAGCCTTGGGGGGCTATCGCCAGATCATCGAATTCGAGCCCGATTGCATCAACGCGAAGATCACAGTGATGGGCCAGACACTTGGGAACTCACAGCTGAGGTTTTCCACTTCCACTGGCTCGAAACCTTTAGAAGTTTTGGGGGCTGATACTTCCAGGGGACTCAGCTTCAAACATGGCGTCCGTAAACAGCTTTGTTTGCTGCGAGTAGGTTATAAACAGAGATAATTTAGATATCAGATAATAGATGATGATAACCAATGATCATAATAGATGATAATTGATGCTAATCATCGATGTATGTAGGTAGATAATAGACATTGCCATGGTCCATATCTGGAACACGTCATATGCCAAGTCCATACTCAGGACGTTGCCTGCACAGTTCCGCATGAATTGTGCAGTGAAGCCGCATCAGCTGAACATCCAAGTGATGCCCAAGGGTGACAGCGAACCACCTCCACCAATTCCATACATCTTCAAGCCACTGGGGCAATATGAGTTAATCTCATTCAGAGCAAGTCTTTGGCTAAGTTTTCTTTCGGAAACCTAAGTGGGAAAGAATATGTCTCTGAGATTGGTCATGTCACATGTCACAGGTTCGGTTCAGATGGTTCTCTGATTCTTTGCGGCCCTGCGGATGGCAAGATGCGCCGAGCAACCAGCTTTGAGGGGGTGGGTCTGTGCATCATGCAGAAGTTCGAGGAGAAGCACAAGGAAGTGCAAGGGCTGCAAGGGGCGAAAACACAAATGGTTGCATTGCCCGAGTGCGAGAAAACGAAGCAGCACAGCAAGATGACCAGCTTTGAGCCGGACCCCGAGTTCAGCAGAAACAGCACGGAAGAGCCACAGCCCGTTCTGAAAATCGATGACGTCAACAAGTGCCTCAAGAGCCACTGGATTCAGGCACTGGCTCGTATCTCAAGAAAGCAGTGACATCCAATCTTGTGGCTGGAGTTGGCTGGTGTTACTCATCGATAGATCTCCCAATGAACCAATGCAAATCATAATTCACTTGGCCACTGCACTGCTGGATTCATGTCGGATCGGTATGAATTAGCTGCCTTCAGACGCTGATTGTGTAGCTAATATGAGGAATCTATGAGAACCTGTGATTTTCCATGTGCTTCTCACAGCCCATGGCAAGCCCTGTGCCTTCCATCCCAAAATGACTGTGCAGGAGCCTGCTGTGGCGGCATCCATGGTGCTGGCTCTTACAAGCACTCTGATCGCAATCAAGAAGTCCATTTAGGTGGGACATGGTGGGACACTGACTACACAGGACATCCTTCTAGGCACAGTTCTGCGGGATCACAGGAATTCTACCGCTTTGCTCGGGGCCATGAGGGAAGCACGCCTTCCAGACTTCCATGGCCTTCGATGCGCCGTCAATTTAAGCTCCTGAGCTGCGCCAAATGAAGAGGTTCAGAAGGTGAAAGATGGTGAAGCTACCATTGAGACTAAGGGTTTTCTTCAGATTCATCCATCTGACCCTCTGACTTTTGACGTTACTCAGTTGTTCCCTCGTTTCAAGAAATTAGTTGATCAGTTGTACAGAAGTTTCAAGCCGAAGGCAACTCTGCAACTACTGATATTGATTGCCTTCACCTTTATTTTGAAGCCGGCACTGCTACAGCATGCAGCATGCTGCTCCAAAGGCTCCAAAGTTCACTGATGTGGAAATTCTGCAGATGCAGTTTTTCCTTGGTGCTAAGTTCAATCTACTTGTAATCAGTAGCCTTGCACTTGCGACGGCTGTGCCACTGCGTGCTGGTTGGACCGACGTAGTCCATTTGGCGAAATCAACAACCAAACAAATGCATCATTTCATATCATTCCACCTTAAAATCGGCTATGTTTGAGGGTTTCCCAAATGTATCCACGTTCAGTTCAAGAAAAGAGGGGACTCGGACACAGCCACAAAGTGATGAGGAAGATTTCAGCCAGACATGGACTCCAGCCAGTGAATCTCGTAGTGGGCCCAGACGAAGCGAGTGCAGCCGTTGGTGGGTATGTTTGGATTGGTAGCAAGCATTGTTACTGCTTCAATGTTTTCCACCACTCATCATATCTAAACAAAAAGGCAAGCAACTGGTGGTTATTTGCAAGTGAAGTCGGTGTTTGTTGATTCCTGTTCTGCAGTCCGATAGGCACCAACTGGTTCCAAACGTTGATGCGCCGAGCGCCACTGTTTCGAAGGCACCCCCTTCTGGGAGGTTGCTTTGGCAGGCTTGAAGACATCTCGTTTCATGGCACCTTGTGACATGGAGACCACGACTGAAAAATGCGTGGACCTTGAGTTGGGCAAAGCACTGGGGGAAGGCTCCTTGATCTTGAGGTGCGTGACAAGTCAAAACAGTGATTTGCGACCTGTGTCGCAGATCCCTAGCTGGGTTGCCAAGTAGGGCACCATTAAAACTTGAGTTGACATGAGTTAACTAGGCTTTGCCCGTGGTTCGCTTATGACTGTAGCTATGGTGAATTTCGCCGGCTTCTGTGCTGGTTGCGCAGCCATTTCAGACAGGGATTGGGTGGACCTCTGTGCCATGGCGAAGCCTCAGAACCAGGCAGGGCAAAGAATGGATATGAATGGATCAAATTTTTGGAAAATCCAATGGTGTTCCAATGGTTTACCAATGGTTTACCATGGTCGAACTCCAGGGCTTTTCAGCATCCCCCCGTTCTTCAGGATCTCCTCCAGCGAACCCCTCACAGGTGCTCAGCACGTCCGAGAAAATTTGCAACTCTTGGAGCGCATGGCCAGCCACCGGCAAGCTGTGTGCAGCTTTTTCTGTTGCACAGCTGGTGGCGTTTGTCGCAGCCTATGCCTGCTATGACGTGGGACCACTCTACAAGGGCAAAGCGGTGGCCGATGAACTCAGCGTCTTCAGCATGGCACGAAATGCTTTGATCATCCCGATGGCGTTGATTACTTTGGTGGCGATGTACCAGGTGGCTGAGATGTTTTCTGCGAAGCCCAGACATAGAGCACTGGTGATTTCAAGGGTTTGTATGTTCGAATTCATGGTGAAGATGACTTACTACACCTTACTGTCACGTGGTTATGGCTTGGCATTTCAGAATCAACGATCCTATGACGAGCGGCCCATCTATGGAACACGCTGGGCAGGGTGGACATTCGCTGTTCCAACCATGGTCTTCATGAATCTCTATCCCTTGATGGATGACCATCGAGTTTTGGATGTTCTGATTCGGCTCTTCCCGCAAATGGCAGCCTCAGCCACGTACTGCTTGGTCTGTGGATTGGGGTGCATTCTGTACGATCCATTCATGGGATGGTTTCTTTGCATTCTTGGCTGCGTGGCTTTCGTGGCAATCGTTGCAGATGAGATTGTCTATCTTCAGGAACGACTCCCCCAGACCTCGCAACCAGTAGTGAAGAGTATTAGCGTGGCCTTCAAAGCAATCATGTTTGTGCTCTATACGCTTGTGTATTTGCTTGGCAACTGGGGATTCACCACCTCTCATAGCGTCCAAGTGTTCTACTGCTTTGCGGATATTGCTCACATGGCAGTGATGTCATCCTTGCTTTTCTTGTACTGGAATTTGGACGATGCGAAAATCACTAGCAAGCCGGATCACTATGATTGAGCTTGATTGGATGCACAGGACGTGTGCTTTGTAGAGACCATGTCAAACATTCAACTGTTCACTTATTTTCCCCATTTTGGGGACACTCTTAATCGCAAGTCCTGGAATTTCTCTCCTGGGCAAAGTTTGAAGTACAGTTGAATTAAGTGCATTGCCCTAGTGATTTGAGTTCGACCAGGCCGACGAAAGTCGCCGCATAAATTTCAAGTTTGAAGTACAGAGCATCCCTTGCCACAGATTCCAAGTCGTTCCTAAATGCGAGTGTCCGTGGTACTCAACTAAAGACAGTTGATTGGTGGGGTAACATGGTGCAGCCATGTAAGGCCCCAAATTCATCCTCAAGAGCCTGCACCGGCACAGCACCGGTAGCAGAGAGTGAGGAACGGTTTCAGCTTGCAACGATCGCTTCAAGTTGCACAGTCGAAAAGAGCGGAACTTCATGGCGTCGGTGCCCAAGGCCCATGGTCAGGAAACCGCCATGGTCAGGGGCCTCCTGGACCAGACACATGAACTTCTGAACTTCGAAAGGTGATCTGCGCAGCTACAGGTTCGAAGACATGAGTGGTGAATCATGTTGAAATCATGGTCAAGTCGTTTTGACGTCATGGTGAAGTCATTGAAGTCGTAGGCCATCATTGGTCATCACTGATCATTGTTGATCATCATTGGTCATCGTTGGTCATCATTGGTCATCATTGGTCCATGTCGATCTGCTCACCAGAAGTCAATTCGACATGGATCATGGTGGGACGAGTAGCAGTGATCTTTGCACATGATTCACATTAGGACAAAACCAGCACTGTAGATATAACCTGCTGTTGCAGTCACATGCAACAAATCAGTAATCCGTCCATTCGCAGCGAAGACCGCTGCAATGGTGTGAATCTAAGAGCAGTCATCTTGTTTATGTTTTCTTTCTTTCAGACTTAGGAAGTCCTTTTTTAAATATGTTTTGAAGATGTTTTAGGGTTTAAGAAGTCCTTCTGCTCATGTTCACCTGAAGCCATGACTGCCATTGTGTGTTGCCGGTGTTCCAGCACTTCCCGCAGCCGAGGTTGACCTATCCAACAAGTCCATCTCCCTCACTGAGGCAGACATTGAACCCAAGCTATTAGCATGCCATGGTCAGCTTGTGGGATGGCTGCACAACGCACAGGGTGCCCACAGCTGTACCACAGCTATGAAAAACAAAATTGTGATATCAAGCCATTAACATTTGGGTCATGGTTTCATGGGTGGAGAGATGTAGATCTAAAGTGATGGCAGATTCGTGTTGATCATGCAGCCGTTTTTGGAGCTGAGTAACCAACTATGTTCGGTAACATTTGGATGTTTTTTCTTCGCAAATGAATCTTCACCATTAAGCATTTTTAGTTGGCTTCAGTTTTACTAATTGATCTTCCAAATGTTTACTAATTAATAAATGTATTGTCATTATGCTAATTTTATCTAACGTCTACTGTTGGGTAATCATCAATGTTTCTACTCATGTTGTCATTGATTTACTAACGGGTCCTGCAATTTTTACTCATGTTTATTGCCAGTTTACTAATGTTTCTACTCATCTTAGTATTGGTTCATCACTATTTACCATTAACCACTGGTTCATTATCCTTTGTTTCCATCAATTGACCACAATTAACCATCAATTAACCATCAATTAACCATTAATGCCAGTTATTACTGCTAGTTATTATTAATTAAACTATTAGGCTTATTCATTTGTATCATTAGTTATCCCAATATTCATCGGCTTGGTTATTAACCTGCTTGTTATCCAAATGGTTACTTGTTGGTTTATCCTAATATGTTTGCTCATGTTAGCAACGGTTCCACCGGTTCATATTTTACCATGAATTTACTATACTAAACTACATGTTATCATTGGCTTACTAGTGGATCTTGCGATGTTTGCCCATGTTTCTCAAC
This sequence comes from Symbiodinium kawagutii, assembly GCA_009767595.1. NCBI lineage: Eukaryota > Dinophyceae > Suessiales > Symbiodiniaceae > Symbiodinium > Symbiodinium kawagutii. The sequence goes on from VSDK01021871.1 coordinate 247,962, forward strand.
CATTAATCAATCACTGTTACTGCTTCACATTGAGATGTTTCCACCAGTGAATTGCTGCCAGGCTCAAGTTGAAGAGTTTCAGGAGGCCTTTGGTTTGTTTGACAAGGCACCGAGCGAGCCCAACCCCCCCCGACTCTGCTCCCAGAAACCGGGGCCAGTTCGGGTGGACATGGGGTGAAGGTAGGTGAAGGTGGTGAAGGTATACAGGTATTAGATTTTCAGAGGCTGAACAAATTCAGGTCGTTTGTTTCGAAGTTGCTGCGGGGTTACATTCCCCGCTGTGCACCCAATGACCGCCCAACAGAGACCAGGACGGCAACGGCCGCATCAGTGTGGATGAACTTGGAGTGGTGCTGAAAGCCTTAGGACGAACTCCGAAGCTCGGTAATGGAAGAGGTCACTTGTTTCCACCTGGCAAAAGCAGTCATTTCGATGGTTAATGGCAATGGTGAAAGGATGGTGAAAGGTTGAGAGTGATTTTATGGTGGTTTCTCAACATATGGGTCCCCGAGAATGGTTGGTTTATTGATAGGAATGATTAGTATGGAATGATTTGGGCGGTTCCCCTACTTTGAGAAACCACTGTATAAATCATATGAAATGATGATTAATGATGACTTTGAGCAAAGACTGGTCCATTTTGACGTAGGGCAGCAACAATGAGCGAGGAGGCTATGACTTTGCTTGCAGGTTGTAGCCGCGGCTGAAACAAGCAACCCTTTGCTGTTTAGCCATCAAATATTGAGGGGTTGTGGGTCCATGGATTTCCGTGAAGCCAGCATGACAAGAATTAGCACGTAAATTGTTATTATCGATGTCTATGATCGATGTGCTCACAAATGGTTCTTGCAACTAACATCGATGCTTAGTGCTGCTAACAATGGACATCATTGCTAACGCTTTTTTTTATACTGCTTGTGATCAATGACTATTCAGTATTATTCAGACACCACTATGGTGATGGTGAAAGCCTCCGATAGATCACTGCACCACCCACCAAACCAACGGTTCTTCAAGGGTACCGATGGGCATACACGGCTAAGCCAATGCTTATGCTTAAACTGATGGCACAAAACATGGCGAGGCTGTGAAACAAGTGGTTATACCGGTACATCAGATGCTTGGATATGCTTAGGATATGCTTGTGAATCTGATAATCTTAGATAATCTTTCAGTTTTAGATATGCATATGAATCTTACAATCTTAGATCATCTAATAATCTTAGATATGCTTAGACACTTCTTAGATATGCTTAGGCACCACCAGATGGTTCCAGCTGGCGCCTCAGGACACAGGATGAGTTGAAAGCCATGATCGGCGAAGCCGATGAGGAGAGATCCATCGAAGAATGGATGAGCAAAGGGTTGATGTGACAGGATGTTATATGATATGATATTAGATGTTTTATGATATGATATTAAATGTTTTCTGATTTTATATGATGTAATAGGATGTTGTAGTATGTTATAGGATGTTTTTGGACTTTACATGATATTATATGGCTAACACTTATCAACGGTTACAAAGGTTGTTGCCGGTTATTCATGGCTATCAATGGTTATTATAACTGTTACGATGAATGCGTAATCAAACACTGGACAGGGCTGCTTTAGAATATGACCTCCCAATACTCTCCAGTCGACAACACTGTGTTGGCAAGTGCCAGGTTTTTTGCGGCAGTTTTCTGCATGGAAGTGTTGACTCGTGGAATGTGAGACCTGTTGCAGCTAAGGCACAAGAGGAAATTGGTTTCCACAGAATGGGAGTCATGTGTCACTGAGAAAGTTCAGGCCAAGAGGCAAGGGGCTGATAATGATGTCCTCCATACAAGGTGGGAATGATTCCTTACGACCGCCTTTGATGCTGCTCATGTGGTTTCTTCTCGGCATCACACTGGTAGGATGGCAGCGGACAAATCGAATTTCCTGAGCTCGTCACCAAGAGGGACGGCAGATGTGGGCCACCTTAAACAGATCGCAGGGGGGAACTGGTTGGTATGCAGATGTATGCAGGGTGATGGCTGATTTACGCTTGGCACAACTCACGGCTGTTCTGGTAGTTGCTGCTTATAGTTACCAATAAATAGCCAGGGAATGAGCAGTTGCCATGGTCACCAAGCACTTACCGTGGGAAGTTGGGCCATGTGCTTCCTTCGCTGAGATTCCTGAAGCTGATGGCAGCAAAGCTTCACGACATGGATTCCGTTGAGGAGATGGGGGCAATATGGGATCACATGAGAACAAGGGATCGAGATGATCAATATCAACATGTTTGTTTATTGCTAAACTTTTATGATTGCTAAGGATGCACTAGTCTAATGAGGAGATGGTTTGATGCGGCTTTTTTTATGTATGGATTGATAGAAATATCTATCCATCCATCCATGCATCCATCCATCCATCCATCCATCCATCCATCCATACATACATACATGCATGCATGCATGCATACATGCATATATATATATAGATAGATAGATAGATAGATAGATAGATAGATAGATAGATAGAGATAGACATAGATGTATACATATGTTAATATGCATTTGATTATGTGATGATGATTCTGAATGGTAGCATTCGGTAGGGGTGATCTCAACGATTTGAGGAGTTGCAAGAGGCTTTCTCCGTCTTCGATCGTGACAAGAGTTGGGGCCTGGATTGCTGCAATGAATAGATGATCTGAGCATTTGATTTGGACGATCGACTTGGGGAAACAAATGAATCGATCACTGTCCACAGCTCCTGGATTCAGCAGCAAATCGTGAGAGTCTTCGCATGTCCGCTTCCTTGGTTCGTCCTTTGTTTTTCGTTGGGTCCCAGAGGGGGCTGAGGTGGCCAAGTGACAGCTTCGGAGTTGAAGCACGTCATGAATAGCTTGGGTGAGAAGGTGCCCGGATGGTGTCAGTGAGGATCATCCCTGATCCCTAGCTGGGGTTGATCCCAACCCAAGTGGGTTCACAGGTGCACTGATTCTTTGGGACAGAAACAGGGGTTCGAAAAGGTTTTTCGATCGCTTGGGCTGTAAATATCTGTAAATACTGTGGCCACTCTTTGGCTATGAGAATGCCTTGCATTACTCCCGTTTTACACCGCCCAAATGCCTTGCAGTACTCCCTTTTGACCTGCGGGCAAAGGGAGGTTCTCCGCTGAGCTTCGGAGGTCACCAACGAAGAAGTTGAGCAGATGATCGCGGAGGTGCAGAATTGTCGTCCTCCAATGCTTCATGGGTGCCACTTGGGATGGCCATATGGAACCACTTGGGTGGGTCATGGGGTAGCCCCATGGGTAGTGCATGGAAGTGCCTTGTGATCTCTTCAAGAGACAACTTTGATGCGAGGCTGACATGGATGGCGATGGAGAGCTGAGTGTCGAGGATTTCATTCAGCTGGAGTGCTCAGTCAACGTGAAACCCAACAGCTGTCGCAGTTGCCATGGGATGTGGACCTAATACCTGGTTGCTTTGGGGATACCGTTCACTGGTTGGTGGTTTCAAACGATTTCGGTTTTCCCTAGTGTTACCAAATATTACCAAATGCTTGTTTGACTCATGTGTTTCATAGGGGTGGTTCAACCACCAACCAGACTCACTATGCTTCCATTGGGGTGGCTGCTTTTTGTCGATTCTCTGGGAGAGATTCTGCCGTGAAATCCGAGGTTCGTGCAGCTGAAGAGTTTGAATTCCAGGCCAAGATGTGTTGAGTTTTGATGCTTCCAGATAAGTGGTTCGCAAGCGAGTTTGGGGACACCAAAAATAGATGTTTTACTACAAAAAGTGATTAGTATTAGGTGATTTTTGGGATACCCCTGTTTTGAGAAACCACCAGATGCCTAAGCCATCATGTTTCTCATGAGTGGCGGCCAGTGACCAACAGTAATTAGTTGTCGAATCTAAAGACATTTTAGTCAAAATGAAAGTGAAGATGTTCTCTCAGCAAATACTTGAAGTGTTTGGGGTTGTCCAGAAATGATGTACCCCCAGTGGTGGCCTCAGTGCTTTCCCAACAAGACAACTACTATGGCAACTATGAAAATCCTTGGGGCCAAGAAAAACATCACTGTGTGGGATGAGACTCATCTAACCAATGCATGGTTCAGTTTGCATCACCTCCTCTCAGAACAGTCATGCTTCAGATGCGTCAAAGATCGTTGGATTCATTCCATCAATGTCGGTCATGGGTGTTTCGTTTACATCTCTGTGCGAAGACTTGCATTCTGCTCAGCGTGAGGCAGTGAAGCTCGCACTCTGTGCCCCAATCCAACGCCACGACCAGGCAAGTCTCAAGACAGAAACTGATTTGAGAATGTTTATAATTACACAAGAAAAGTGGTTTGCCTGCAGCATCAGATGATGGGAGCGACGGACAGCTCCATGTGTTCAGCGCAAGTTCTTCGCAGTGAACACTTGCCAGGGCCTGCAGAGTCGCCGGCCAAAGTCCAAAAAGGGATGAGTCTGGGCTGGCGAGCTGGTTGGTTGATTGGCTTAATTGGCGGCCGAATTAAGAGACTCCTGGTACTCACCACCACTCAGTGCTCAAGGCCAAATCGATGGAAATAGCATGCAGTCGAATGATGAGTGTATTGCATATAGGCGTGCCTGCATAAGATACTATCAGAGGCATACCTAGAGTACCCAAGCAGCCGTGCATTGAATCCGAACTTTGGCAGGTCGAAGCTGGGGCAACACAGATCCGATACCATGCGGCTTTCTCATAAATGACGGGTGGTTTTCTCACAAAGATACTATGCTGACACCAAATGACCATGATTGACCATGTTTGGATGGCTGCATGCACCATATTTGTGGAAGTACGGAAAGATTCCAGAGTTGCAAAGATTCCAAAATCAAGAGGTTTCGAGTTTGAAACAATATTATGATGTTTCAGAGAGCTTCCTGTTTCGGCCAACGATGTCGCTTGGAACACAGAAATCTTTCATTTGTGGTTTCCAGCCAGATGTTGGATAGTTTCAGTGGCAAGGATTCAAAAAGGTTTCCAAGATGGAAAGGCCAGAGTTTACCGCAGCAGTCACTGCTGGCTTTCGGTTGATGGTGCTGGACCACGTGACTGCAAAGACTTTACTGCTCGGTCCAAACGGTTTAGTGTGTTGTTGTTAGCTCAATGGCTTCGCTGGTAGTGTGAGACACGTTCCTGGATTCTGCCCGCGCATGCTGCAGTTTTGCATCACAGAAAGGCTCTCTTTAAAAGGTGCATCAACCAGAGAAAACCATCAACAGAGGTTGACCCTGCATTCTCCAAGTATATTTGCATTGTCTACCACAGATGCACCTCTACACAGGAACAACTTCTGAAGGACACGTGGGCAGTGGGTCAAAGTTGGCATTCACCCGAGTTCCATTAAAGGCAGCATCTGCTTGTGGGGGTCATTTGCTACCTCCACTCAAGCCCCACATGTCAAGCCCCACGTGTCAAGCCCCAAGTGTCAAGCCCCAGATGTCAAACCCCACATTGAGCATTTCAATCTCAGCTTCCATGGGCGCTTTCCATGGTCCCGGCCTGAGATTGAAGTCACTTCGATGAGCAGCAACCAGGTATTCACCGCGACAGGAACTGCTATAAACCATCATTAGATGCCATCATTTCCACAATTAAGAATCATTAAGAATCTTTAGAATCTTGAGTCTTTAGTCATTGTGATCCAAGCAATGCAGACTCAATGAATTATCCGGTCAGAGGAATGTTAGGTAGTGCAAATCTGCGCAAATGAGCAAAGTAGCTAGATTCATTCAGCTGTGGAAGAACATGGAGCAATAAAACAACACCTGGTCACTTGACTATATATACTCGGTTGACGGATGTTTATGCGGCATCCTGGGACAACCTATTGAAATAAGTGCCACAAAGTCACGGGATTGGAGATACCCGGTACTTCCCATGGACGGACAGCTAACAGAAAGAGCCGTGGGCTCCGCAGAGGTTGATGAAAAGAAGGTGCGTGAAGCAGTTGCCAACCGCAGAAAGTACAGGCCTGTCCGCGTGGATCATCGCATCAGCCTGTTGGTTTGAACTTTCCCGAAGCTGTGATCAGACCATCAAGCACCATCAAGAACTATGAAACCAATATCAATCATGAACCAACCTCAACCAGCAACACCAAGGAAGTTGTAGCGGCTCAGACTTTTCGTAAGTAGCCAGCTTGTTCACCACGAACGCACAGTTGTAAGCCACTGAGCCAGTAGCAATGAGCTTATCGTGTTGGTTCAACACTGTACAACCACAAGCCAGCGATTTGCATTATTACAGCATTCCTGGTTGGACATTATTGCTCCTTGCGCATGCTTATCTTCTTAAATGCTCCTACGGCTACCAGTATGTCATTTCACCAGTGGGCTGTCAGGGATGTAAATTCGCGCTACAACCTTTGGATTGCTGGCACCGCCGGTCTCCCAGTGGATTTTTTTGGACGAACCTCGGTCCCAAGCGCCGTACTGCGAGAACCTGAGGCCGTGGTTGTCCTGGGTGCTTGTGTCGGAGCCTCGAATGGCATGGCCAGCAGCTGCTTATGACGAAAATGGCTTCAGGCTGCGGTGCTTTTTGGCGAAGAGACAGGCTGGACGTGGAACTGGATATCTTTTTAGGCCGATGATGTTGACTCAACGACCAGTAAACCTAGGATCAACAGCTCCCATCAAGAAGTCAAGAAAGATTCCTGGTGAAAAGGAGTCATCCTCCAAAGGAGATGATGTCAACCCCAAGTTGACCTCACAAGCAGTAACTTGAAGTTCAGAGATCTTGAAGCGCCAGGCCCCCTTGAGGTCCTCGTCATTCACTCAGCCGAGGTAGGCTTGTCCATAAAATAACCAACCCAAGATCCATGAAACCTCATCTCTTCCACGCCTCTTCCCCTGGTCAAGCTGTTCTGCCGAGGTCAACGACCCAAGCTTGATAACGCACGTGAACAGCAATGTTTGGAGCCAAGAAAATCCAAAATCTGGAGCTGTCTCTGGGGGCACCCGAAAAGTTCTATCATCGATGTCTCAGGCACAAGGCTGGCAAGCCGGCGAAGTTGGCTTCTTCAAGGCTTGGTCGCCCGCAAGGCCTTCCTTTGTTTCGTCGTTGACGTCGCGTGTTGCCCTGTGCTTTCTCGGGTTACGCTGATGTGTTTGCCCCGGATCCTCCTCGTTTTCTGTGCAAATCAGCGGATCTGAACGAAGAATCCCAGCACAGTTGGGGATCACACCGGGCCTGTGCACAGACCTCCTGTGATGTCTCTCCTGCGGCGCCCCAGCAATGACAGGGTGGCTGGACACTGGGAGATGTGCAGAGACACCTCGGCGGAGTAAAGGTCTCCAACCAAGTAGGCGCAGATGGGTGACAAGTGGGTTTGGGAGTTGATGAGAGCCAGATGATTGTTGATCCGTGATCCAACCACCTTTTTGGGGTGCAACCAACACACCAGCAGATTCACCAAGATACCAAGCAGCCAACCAAAAGCTGCTCAAGGGACTAGTGACTCCCTGGGGGCAGAGGACGGTGTCAGGTGCCTTGATGGAATGCGCCCTGCCGAACGACGTGGCTTTGCCTCAGCGCTTTGATGCTCGAGAAAGGTGGGAGGTGCTGATCATCAACACTCATTTGGTATCAAAAATATCAGCATTGTAGCCGTTTCCCAGAGAATACTAATACAAATACAATTTGGGTGCGTTTCATTTGTTGGTCGTGCCATTCTACCATTGTTGTACAGGCCCATGTGGAAATGATTTAGGCATGATCAAACTCTTAGAACCGGTAAATTCCTTTGCCGACGATGCGAATCTGATCGGGGATGCCCCTCAATTGTGGCTGCTGCTTTGCTTTTTGCTGGTTTTTGGTCGAGCTCAGTGTTCTTTGACAGCTGAAGGATTTAAGCGGCATCTGTATACTTGATTGGATAAGTGGAAAGCTACCAATGGTTGCAGGTGGAATCTCTAAGAGAACCTCAAGCAACCTTGGAACTTCAAAAACCCCACTGCCAAAGGGATGATTGATGGAGGCTTCTCTTTCTTTGTCGGTGCTTCCCCAAGGGGTGTTGGGTAAGCCTCACCCTCTGGGTATGGAGAGCTTCCCAAGGGAGCCTCACTGGTTCACAGGTGGCCTCAGTGCTTTGAACGCAGCCCTTTGGAGATGGGCAACTGCGCGGGCCTCGTTGAATTTGTGATCCCAGAACGTTGATGAACTCGTTTGCCTACATGAAGCCTGCCTTTCGTTTTCATGGTTGATGCTTTGACATTGGTGCTTAGATATTGACCATGGATAATCATGGATACATCCCATGTGTATAATATATTGTTATATTGTTGATAGATTGTTGCAAATATTGTTTCTTGATATGTACATTTCATATCATTTAACTATTTATTCACTTATTAATTTAGTCGTTTATTTATTTATATACACATGTACTTCCTACTATCATCTATATAATCTTGCTTACTTAAACTAACTGCCATCATGAACAGCGGATTGCGAATCGAAGGGTGTGTTGGTCATCCCGCAGCCTCTACAGCACAAGTGGTACAATTCCAAACAAGGACTGTGTAATGAACATAGAAAACATTACGGGCACGGTAGACACCCAATTCTTGGCCGGGTCTCCTTGGATGCCTTGAGGATTGACAAACAATAGCTGACAAATGATGCAACTTTTTCCTACACCTATCAGTTGCACTGGTAACTCACAGCATGATGAGCCAACCGTAAAGTGCATCGTTGGGCTCTTGCGTCTTCAAACTATGCCCGGGGCAAAGCCACATACTCAGTGCAGATGATTGTCCAGTGGATATGAGTGGATATGAGTGGTGAATAAGGGCTCATGTTGTCGGTTCAATGACAGTTAATGATGGTTTTGTGATGTTTAGTGATATTTTTCTCGAGGTTTTGATGTTTTTTTGGCGAGTAATGATGGTTTCTTGGTGATTTGATGATGTTTCATGTTTGATTACTCTGTCTGCTCGAATTTTTGAAAGCACCGAAGACACGATAACTGGAGGGTTTCTCGCTTAGCCACACCACGAGCCGCCCGTTGATCAGCTTGGTTGCTGCCCAGCCTTGATTTCCGGGTATCGTTGTGTTAGGCCTAAACCTCTATGGCAAACTGCTGGCTACTGGCCCCACACATCATATCATCCCGCCGGGCTTAGTCAGATGTTTGCCATCCGCGGCTGCATTCCCTACCCTAAGATCTACTGAGTCACTGCTGTTTTACCTGAGTTTTCAAGATGCCTTGCAGATCTTTCTAGGTCCTTGTTGCCAAGGTACACAGAGGTTTCAACTAGCGAGCTTCTATGTGATGGAGATGGGAGCGAATCAGGGGAAGCGAGTGGTGCCATGCATACAACAGTGCATGTTTTTTCAGTTTGTGTTTGACATTGCAACCAAGCAACCCACTAGCGGTGTAAAGTTGATACAGTTTGAAGCAACCTGGACATCAACCAATGTGTTTCATGTCTTTTTATATCCATAGGGGTGCCCCCTGGCATCTCAACAATGGACATGCCCAAAAAAACAGACCTGGCCTAAGGCACTGATGCCACTGATGAATATCTAGAGATCAAGCCTGAGTGGCTGCCGAACTGGCTTTACACTTCCAAGTGGGGCGTTCCTCGTGAAGTGCAGAAGATCATGAAGGAGAAAATCGATAAGCCAGATCTCAAGTTGGGCAAATACGGACGCAACCTGACCATGTTTGATGTGTCTGGTCCGGCAGTGAAGTTGTTGTGGATAGCAACAGTTCTACATTGGTCCTTTGCTCTGGTGTTTCCCTTCGTGGCATTTCAATTTACACACTGCAATGGACTGGGCCTGCCTTCTTATCACGTTCTGTTGTGGGCTTTGGTCGCTCCAATTTTTGCCATCATGCTGGCCATTGAATGGAGATGCTTCTGGGCAACGGATGGCAACGGGGTGATCTCCAAGCTTTGGCATTTGTTGTTTTAGATGCTTTTTGTGTCAGAGATCATCCACATGCACGGATGGTGGTTGGTGGTGGGTAGTGGGGGCTAAGGTTTCACATACGTCATCACACCCATCGTGCAGTCCCTGGACAGAATGGATGTTGCCGGGCTTCGCTTGCCCTTCCATACGTGGTTGTTCGCCCAAGTTTGCTTGACAGTGGTGGCCAGCGCTGATGTGATCACCCAGGGACTGCTGCTTTCCTCTACTTGCAGGTGGTTCACTTGCCCAGGCCATGAACTTTCAACGATCCAACAGGGTTACAGTTCTTGGTCATCAAGCTTAGTAGCCCTAAAGCCTCGCCTGATTTCATGATCTCGTCAGCTTGGTTCCCTTCTAAGCAAGGTTTTCCCTACATCGAGGTGATATATATTTTTTTAAATAGATACAGTAAATATCCAACTGTACCTGCACCATTGACCAAAATCTGGGTAACCTGACCTGTGAGGCTGGAATGAAGTTGCAGCAGCCTGGGTTGACATTTGGAATAGCTCTCTCTTTGCACGATTTACTCCTGGAAGAGACCTAGAGATGATCCTGATCTTGACCTGGGTCGCTGGGGCTGTCAAGTTAAGTTTGCAGTCCAGTTGTGTTCTTTCTTGAAAGATCTTGAAAGATATGATTCACCATGGTTCAGGGTCGTTAACCTGTGATTGCCAATGGTTAAGCCATGGCTGGCCATAGTTAAAAGAATGCCCATGTTGGCTGATGATATGGCTGTTTCGCCAAGTCAGAACTACCCAATCTTTGGGATAGTTTGTGCCTATGGCCATGATTGGCCATGTAAGTTGCAAGGCTGACCTGTCGAAAAGAAAGCAATGATAAAGACCGAACATGGCCAAACCGTTACTTGGTTGAGGAATAAGATACTCCACTTGGTCCACTGTGAAGATCTATAAAGCCACACAGCAGCCTTTCACCTATCAGCCAAACCAATCCATTGCTGTGTGTGCTGGTGGTGTCACATTCCCCTGGGCGGAGGTTCAGCTGCTGATCATCACTGTCAAGCAGTGGATGTGGTTCCCTGCGATTCTGGTCAGTGGGTTTGATTCATGGTTTTCTATTTGCTGGGGCATGTTCAGGCCCCACTGGACTCCATTCGGTTCTTGTGAATATTTTTGAGTGACAAGAAGATCATCAAAATGCATCGAAATGTAATCCCCAGCCTAGAGTTTGACTAGCCCTGCTTGATCAGGTGTCCAGGGTTGCTGATTCTACCTGATTCAGCCTGGAACGATTAAAGAGCATGGAAGAACTGATTGACCAACCAATGGTCAAGCCACCATCAGCTTCAATTCCAATGATCATTCAGCAAACGATTCAACATATAGTGAACCATCATCATCATCGAAAGTATCGATTGCACATACATTTCATCATCATAATCATTGAAAACATCATCAACATGGTAAATGTTAACTAAGATCAACGCTAAGTGACGTCCACGGATCACCGGAGAAATGACACGGTACGAACAGCCGACCTACCCGGGACGCAGTGCAATAGCAGGGCCTTGCTCTCGTGCAGCTTCCTCTCTTCATCTTGGCCGCGTTGCCATTTCGCTGCCTCACGAGCTGCCAAAACGTGAGTTTTGATCTCGGTGCCTAAGCAGCACTCAGCTTGGCTGGTGAATTCACCCAAGGGGACGCCCAACAAGCTGGAGAGGTGCCATTTGTTGATGGTTTCAGCCACAGTTGTTGCCATATAGCTGGCTCACAACGTCCAAACATCGAACTGCGATTTTTGGTCATTCTGACTGGTTTGGTGTGTGCGCAACAGACCATGCGTATATTTGCAAGATTTGCACGTTTGATTATATACATATTCATGTATAGTAGTGAGAGATGGGTAGACCTGGGTAGATAGATAGGTAGATAGATAGGTAGATAGATTGTTGATTATGTAAATGCGCATTCAGCCTATGTATGCTGTTATGTTGCACTTGATTGGCGCCTTTTGAGTGAGCAAACTAGTTGCTGCTCCAATTATTCGAGCAATGAAGCATGATCAGGATCAATTCTTGCAGTTTGTTGTTCAGTTCAGTTGCTTAGATTAAGAGTTCAGCGTTCAGCCCAGGTAGTGAGAGGAATGGCTACCATGTCTCTACCTGCTGGCCATCCCTCGATACCTCGGGAACGTCTCCGCAGGATCCAGAGGCTCTGCCGGCTGCAGTTGGGACATGATCCGATTCTCATCCAGTATTGTTGGCCATCCGGCCATGGTCAGGCAATTATCCCCCATTGTTCACCACTAGACTATAAACTGTAATTGTAAGCATGTTGACTATTGCTAAGCACCATATGTTATGAGGATATTCTCAAGCAACATTACAACCAGCGAAAGAAAGAAAATACAAAGAGAATGTCAACTCTTGGATTCTTGTGGCGATCATGTGGTTTTGGGTTGTGGCCAAACAGTGCGGTGGGTAACGACAGGATGATAAGGATAGGGTCAGGACAGGATGGCAAGGACAGGAAGCCATGGCAGTGACCACCTCGCAGGCTCTGGGGGCAGGGTTGCGCCAGGCCGAACACTGCGGCAGAATTTATTGCACGTGGTCCAAGATTTGGCACGCGGATGCTTCACCGCACTAATGATGATAGCAAAAATCTCAAGATGACAAACATGGACACACTGCGAAAGGAAATCCCACAAAGCCCCAAGAAGCCCCGAGAATCCCAAAGAACCTTGGACATACCACGAGTGCTTGTTTCCTACCTCCCACATATGGACTTTGTCCAAGTCTTGCTGCTGCCAAGGATGCCTTGAAGACATTAACGACATTGAATCGCATGACTTCCATCAGTTGTGGACTGTTTCCTGTGCAACTGAAGCGGGCAGAAATTGCTCTAGAATCTGGCGACCAGGGTCGTTGCTGTCAGATATTGAAGATGGAGCTTCGCCAGATGATTCCACGGATCTTCTTGATTAACCTTTTCCAGACTCTCTTGCTACAAAATTTAGAATGTTTTGACGATGGTTTGTGTTTTTACTATTAGTTTTCCTGCTTTTCGAGTTTGAATTGATTTGATATTGGGCAGTTTGTCACAGGGGCATCTAAGGAACCCAATCAACCTCCCTAAGAAATGACCCGTTGAAGTCATAGGATGACCCTGGATCACCTGCTGTTAAGTTTGAACTGCTCCCAGGAACTGTACCAAGTTGGAAGTTCAAACGACGATCTTTGCCTTGGGACGTATGGTGGCTCCCAACAAGACCAACTGGCAGTGCTTGTTGTGCATCGTGTTGGCTCAGCTGATGTCGATCTACGACCTCTTCGTGATCTCTTCGCGCGCCAACAAGATCACCGCAACGGTGGAGAAGTGCATCTCCCAACCAGCAAGCCGCGAGATCAGCCGAAGCTTGCCTGGTAGCGATTGTGACAGTTATAGTCATCTTTGATTTATGTCTGAGTCGTTTTTGAGTTACTATGTTGTCATTTTTGAGTCATGTTTGAGTGTATGTTTTTTTACGTGTTCTGTATTTGGCTATATCTTTCTCATGCGTAGCCTCCGACTTTCGGGCTTCTTTTGGAGTTGCAGCGAAGGAAACAGCAAAAACGGCAGTGGAATTGCAGTGGGTACGTCGTCACCCAACGAAGACAACAATGCCAAGCAGATTTGCTGGTTGAATCGCTTCGTTTGGTTGGCGAGCTGTCTGTGTCTGTTGGTGCAGCTCCATTCTATAGCCAAGCTGGTTGGAGCCTTTGTATGTGAAGATGCCATTTGGAATTTTCCAAACATATGTGCAGACGTTAGGGCTTACTGACAGATGAAGCTGGAAGTTGCCCAATCTAATCCCAATCTGTAGGATTTATTTTTTAGCCAAGCGCATTAACAGTTTCACCTTGCCAAGCAAGACTTTGTGCGCATAGCGGAATCAAGAGAATTGGCATTGCCCAAATTTAAAGGCCTTGTTGTTTGATGTTAGTGGGGGCTGAAATACTCATGCTTCTCTCACTAACCCAACAGAGGACGATCAAGATGAGCGAAGTGGGCAATGCTCAGTTTCTTTTAGGTGAATTGTGTACGTGTGTGTATGCAAGCAGCACTGGACCAGACACATTGCAGCTCCATTTCGCTGCATTGAGAAGTGACAGTTTTACCATTTGAGCTATTCTGAGCTCATTTGGGAGCATGCTTGCATGCGCGTGCGTGCGTTTTGAAAAGGAATTGGTGGAATCGGGCGGACATCAAGTACATGTTGAACATGCACCAATCTCTGATTTGTTCGACCAGACCCATAGCCATCCTCATTCGCATTCAGTAACAGTGGTGCTCCCATGTTACGAGCACTCGGCAGTGCACTTGAACACCAACCAGTTTGTTGAGTTCCTGTCACTAAAATACCAACCTCGTGTTGTGAACAGGGGTCTATGATGGACTTTGGTGACATATGCACGTGGGACACCACATGGTACATCCTGTCCTGTCACACCAACAAGTTCACAGGAGTCTCCGTTCCCACTGGGGTTTGAGGGCTCAACCAACTCGTAATCCCTTCCTCCCAAAGTCAATAACTCGTTGGTGGTTTTCAACATGTTTTCATTGTTTTTCCCCATATTTCCGCATCAATGACTGGTGTAATGTTTTGAGCATTGAAAGCAAGTGGAGTCGGAGTGCTGTGCCAGCCCTGCTCTGAGGTTCTGCAAGTTGGGCCACTGCCGCCGGGGTGCCAGGTGAAGAGGTTGATCGCGGACTTGGTGCCATGCAAAACCATCGTCCACCATGGAGAAATGCCACCGTTCACCATGAACGCCTCGGGTAAGGCTGCAGGCTCCATGGCGAACAGGCGTGCGTGTCACCTGCTTGATGGGTCCCATGGGTTGTATCCCATGTGTCGGTCAGCGCGAATGAGCCAGCAAGAACCTGATTAGCAATAGATAGTTGAGCAAGCAGCATGGTGGTGAAATAAGCTGATTGTGAATGAATGTTCTGTGCCTCTTGATCTGCAAAATGTTATACATGACCTGCGAATTCCGTGCTGAAAGAAGACGTAGATAGCACGTTGCACAAAGAAGTCAGTGACAGTACATAGATCGCAGATTGGTGCAGGTTTTGCATTGCGTATCCAGAGAATGCAGGGTTTGCACCTCAAGTGGAAGCAGTCATCCAGCTCCAGCCACGTTTGCAACCAGAGAATCACTCCAGCTGCGAAACATCTCCAAGCTCAGCAAAGCCCCGGCTGTGAGGCTTCAGTTGTCAGCACAACAGTTGCTCTCGCTGAGATCTCAGGAGCGTTGAGAGCACACGAAACTGGGACCCATTGGAACCCCTAAGCACTGGGAGAGCTAGCGGCGCTTAGCGCTTAGCCACCAGGGTAGCACCATGTCCAGGGCCCTTCTGCCATTGTCCGAGGTGTGAAAGGAAGTTTGGCAACGGCTGTGAAGGAGGTTTGCTGGACATGGTGCGGATGCCCTGAGTGGCATCAGTTTCTTGTTGGGCCAGGTGAACATGGTAGAAGCAAGGCTGTAGAAGCAGTTGGCTGCATCAATACTTGGACTCCCAGTTGCAACTTGTCATCTAAGTTGTTGTCATGGTTGCAGGATGTTGCAGGTTCCAGGAGCCATGGTTGCATGGCAGTAATCTTTGTGGCACATCCCAGCGCTATGGAAGTAGCTACGGGGATGATTCAAATCCTGGAAACAATGCGAGAGGAAACTATAGAGATGATACGAGATGATTGATGAATGTTGATGGATAGTGATTGTTGGAGGAGAATCATCATGGTGACATGTATCTGTCATATGATCATTTACCCCGGGGTTTTAGAGTCAACACCTGTACGTCCTTTACAAAAGTCAGCACCAGAAATCCGATCCCCTGATGCTGAGGGGTTCCACCTGGTTCTGCCATGGTTCCATGATCTCCAAGGGTGTAGAGCAGGGCCATGCAGCTCTTGGAGCAGGTTTGGAGCTACATGAAGACCGAGGGCTTGGTGAGTTCTCAGCTCAACTCACCAGGCTTTGCTTCAACCAATGCGTGCGAACTCAACAAACCTTGGAGCTGCGCATCGCTGGACACCTCGATGTTTCGTGGCAAATCTTAGGTGCAGCCTGTTTTCCGTACAAGGCGCGGACACCAACCGGCAAGGTGTTGGTACTTCCTGGGTGTCGGTGGTGTACCTTGGGACCCTTTCCCATGGCAAACCATGGCGCTTGGAAGGGCCTGCCAGGCGAATGGGACTACGCCATGCTCCTTTTGCGATGAGGCCATTGCAACTGCCAGCTGCGCAATTTCGATGCTGTCATCTCTGGTGGAAAAATAGTCTACCAATGTGTTTACTAATGGTTAGCATGATTCTATTCCATTCTATGAATTCGATGGCTGGTTCGATGTTGAGTTTCATAGTTTGGTCATGAGGAGCCAAAGAAGCTCGCATCCGTTTGCCGACTGAGCACCGCGAACAGCATACGACGGGAGGCCGGAAACACAAGCAGCAGGAACCATTCCGGATGGGTACAGCTGTGGGGGTCAAGCACCCCAAACGACGAGAACACAGAAACCAACATAACTTCCGGATTACCCCCCTTGATATACCTGTATGATCCTGTATGCATCGATTGGGAATATTGGGAAAACCATCAAGCAAGGGATACAACTTAACTTAATTAAGTTATATATTTACAAGTGCTAACTTCGCTTCCAAGGATTATCGACTGAGCACAGAACCAGTTGCTGCACAGATTCTCCTGAACGGTCCTGTTGTGGCGCCTGTGACGATCATGAATGACTTCCTCATTTACAGGCGCAGCCGGTGTCAGAGTCAAATCATGGTGGGGCAGTGGTGCAGTGGGGTTACCAATGGATAACATTTACTTGATTATCATGGGATATTGATGACTTAGTTATCATGTTGATATTGATGATGTTAACAATCTTCACTAAATCTTTGACCAATGAAAGCCAGCAGTCTATCCTCGCTGCGTTTGATGCAGAGATCTTTGCCTGAACGCAATTTTGGCTCAAGGACATCGTGTGGGAGTGGCAGTTGTTTGAATTTCCTTCAAGTGATGGAGGATCATTGGAGGATCATATATAGGATCATGAAAGGTTCAGTACATGTTGGTTTTCCCACAGCCATTTGAAACATATTGCTGCATGATTTTGCAGAGGGACTTAAAGGTCCTATCACAATCACCTGGACCCTGCTGCCACATGCCTGTTCACACTGGTCAACCCAACAGAAATCCTGATAAACCTAGATCTTTGGGCCGCGCCCAACTGTTAACCCCTGGACCCAGCCACTCCATGAGAATGCGGTGAGAAACGACACTGATGCCAAGTTTCATGGGCAGAATCCTGCAGCAGAACTGCAAAGGGTGGGAAAGATGCTAGGTTCTCAACATAGTTCAACATATTTCAAGCATGTCTCAAATGAATTGATGTGAGAGTAGTAGTTGAGTTCCACTAAAGGATCTTATCCACAGGCATTGCAGGCTGTAGCACTGTCGGATGGTTTCCAGCAGCGCTTCTCACAAGGCCGAGAAACTGACGACCAGCTTGGGAATGAAACCGTTGGTTGAACATGTCGTTGCTGGAACTGTGACATGGCTATGGGTCAAAGCTTCAGTCAACCAACTCTTGGGGAAGAATCACCAGCAATATGAATAGGGAAAACGATGGTTCACATAATCGAAATTAGAAAGATCTGAAGCTTACTGTCGAGCGTTGGACTCTTTCACAGTTGCTAGACTTTTTCACGTCTCGAAGCAACACCTAGAATTCATAGCTGATGCCTTTGGAATTCGATGCAGGTGATGTCAGATGAGGACTGCTTTCTCTCAGCGCTCTCAGTGAAATTTGGAAATCTCCACTTGTGGATGTCGCAAGTGTCGCTCGAAAATGGACTTCTAAGGGGACAACCAATATAAAGATGTTCATGTAGTGCTGATAGTGAGTATACTGATTGATAATAGTGGTTCGTGTAAAATTAGTACTGCTGAATAGATGTAGTTTTTGACACTCATTATATAACAATGGGTGTCATTAGATGATCCACAATCATATCCATTGCATTGCATTTCCACGGCTTGCCATGGACTGCCACGGTCAATCTGCTGCTCATGGGAGTGATGGCAGTTGTAACGTCGCCGCACCGTGGCCATTTTCGGTCCAGCCGCCGCCGTGGCTCAGCTATTGCGGGGGCTCTCAGTGGAGCATGGTATCCCACTAGCACTAAGCAATGAAGGAACCAGCTTTTAGTTATGATGAATGCCGGTTGATGGAATTTATCAAACTATTCTTAACAAACATGATTAAACACAACAAATTGTGATCAACCAGCGTGAGTGCTCAGGGATTCATCGGTATTGGTTTCTGGTTCATCCGGAAATTGATCATGTTGCGTGGAAACCATCATTGTGTTGGGGGCTCACCGTGCATGGACTGCCCGAGTTCTTACGTGCCTTGTAGGAGGAACACTTAATCTGGTGTTTATAGCCAGGATATGCAAGGATTATGATAAGGACATGTAACTAGTTGAGGGAATACCGGAACGGAAGTATGACATTGTCACTTGTGTTTGAAGAGCGACCCGGATTTTTTGCCCAATGAGATAGCATGTCGCATTTGGCTCCTTTGTTTCGTGCTTTGCCATTGCTGGTAGCCATCGCTCATCGCTACATACGATGGGACAACACCACGCCATTGCAAATATTTTTCGCGTGGCTCACTTGCTTGATTTGCAAGTCGCCAACCATTAGCCAACCACTGACCCATCCTGAAACGGAGATATTTCATCAGCAAACCTTCAAGTTGGAATTCCCACCACGTGGACACCTGGTGCCTTCAGGTTTGGAGAGGCTGGGCGAGCGAGCCATGTCAGAAGCTCAGTTCACCGGGAGCCCTGTGCAGCCGGAGGCTTTGTGCAAAATATGATGCTGGCTATTGCACATATGTTTTTTTTTCACATGCGAATCCATGCAGTATAGTTGTAGCACAATGGTGCTGTATCCATAGTCGTACAGAATATCCAAAGTAGCCAAAGTAGCCATGGTACAACAAATGTGTTTTCCCACATGCTGTTTGCACTGCTGTCCTGATGTCGACCTTTCTACTATGCACTCATTGGAGATCATCAAAAGGGTTTCCCCATCTTCGTTTGACGTTGTTCAATGACTTGAACACCATTAGTTCAATGTGGGAGACGCTTGGAACACTATTGGAACACTGTTCAACGAAAAAACTCTTGAACAAAACAAATTGGAACACTATTCTGATTGGAACACCATTGGAATCAAAACTATTGAAACGAAGCCACGAGAAAATGATGTGCTGATCATGTTCGCTGCTTGGTGCTCTCAGGACGAGCTGTGTGGTCCGTCGAGTGGCCCTGGCCCTTCACTCAGGGGATGCCTTTTCGTATTCCCATCGGGTTCACCAACAATGCCCAAGCCCCAATAGGCAACCAACAAGTGACCAACATGACCAGGACATCACCAGGTTCCGGTGGGATGGTCATGAGATGATCCTGGGATGGTTGGGGCTTGTTCTTGTCTTCATCGCTGCAAGTCTCAGGCTTTGGCCGCCATTCTGGCGGCAGTCGCATGGTTTGGGACCTAAGCAATGCAGATTCGTCGCGGATCCGAATGGTCGCGACATAGACCTAAACATTTCCATCAGGGTTACTTTTTTTGGATGGCTAACAAACTATTTTCAACTGCAGGTACGCTAAAGAGACATCACCCACTAGGGCTATGAAGCAAGCAACCATCTGGAAGTCCACCAAGTCAAGCAAGTCAAGCAAGTCACCCAGGTAGCACCCTAAGATGGTCACTGGTTTCCTTCCACCTACAATGATGAAGCCACCAGCGCAGCATGGTGCAGTGTCGCGCCCCGAAAACTGCTCGAGGTTCAAGTCGGAAACGCCATCTGCTGATTTCCTGCTG
>VSDK01021871.1:275876-290488 GCA_009767595.1 Symbiodinium kawagutii
CTGCTGAATGATGGTTCACAATGTTGGATAGTGGGCAGTTCATGTAATGATTGAAAAGGGTCAGTTTATCCTGGTTAATCAATGGTTAGCTACTGGTTAATTGGCAGTTGATTGCTAGTGACTGACAAATTGGTTGATAAATCTATTTGATTCATCATCAGTAATCAACCAACTTAAGTCAATCACAAGCTGGTCAATCCATGGACGGATGAACTAAATTCATGATTAATGTGATTTTCGTAAATGGATTTAACCGTCAATGATTAAGCAGTCAATGATTAACCTTAACTGCTATCAACTACTGGTTAATCATTGACTTAATAACTTAGTTACATAGTCTATTGATTAAAGCCTATTAATTACCTGTCAATTCCTCAATGAACCACTGACTGGTTTCGCTCAGGTTCGCATTCGCAGGAACTCCCATCAATCCGAAGGCCTGGAGCTGAGCCTAGAGAGCCAACGGACCGACATCGAGGGGTTCACCTCCAGGGGGATCCGGCGGATCTCACCACCTGGCATGGTGGATGACATGATTTCTCGGCAGGTGCTGGGCAAGCTCCAAAGTGAGTGACATGGAAACTGTTCGGCGAAAATAGTTCGAGCCTTCGCAGCTTGACTATCTGAGAAGTGGAGAATCTGATGTAAACATGTCGAAACAAACAAAGGACTGACGAAAGACTGGAGCAGCAAGAGGCTGCGCGCTTTGATACCCTGCAAAGGTTGCTGCTCTAAGTGTGGCAAGTTGGCATGTCAAAAAGTGGTGGTTTTTACGGCTTATATATATATATAGTGCCCGCGATGGATGTGAATGCCGGACAGCAATCTTGTATCATGCTGGTTATTCATACATATCATCCACATTCACGACCGTCAGTGAACCAACTAGAAATGATTGTCAACCATGACTATCCTTCTTAATGATCCATTGAGATCAATGGTAATGATCATTCCTTAGCCAACATCAATGATGATGTACCCATTGTGTTTGAAACACCAGAGATCTCCACGGCGGCTTTTGGCTCAAGAGACTTCGGCAGCGCGATGCTGTGACACAACATGGGATCGTCAGGGTCTCTTAGAAGGGCGGTTTCTGCCTCCAACGGGGAGCCAATTGACAAAAGATGAGTCAGGCCAGGCGCTGGAAAAAGTTTTCGATCTTTCACGTGATCCGCTGTGATTTGCTGGTGGAATGACCTGCAGGCAAGAGGCCGTGGTAGCACAGCCAAACCAGAGTATATCAAGGTGCGCCGAACTTTTCATGAGTTTTTCCTCCTTGTCATTTTGTTTCTACAAAAAACTTACAAGTTTTCACTCAAAAATCGAGCATCCGGGTCATGAACGGATCAATCATTGAGATATTCCAGCATTGCTTTACAGAAACAGCAGGATCGCCGCACGGTTGCTCCAGGAACCACAACATGGAGACCCTCCATCACCAAGGCGCACAGATGCAAGCCTCAACGTTTGCAGCTGGGTTTCGACGGTGGATCCATGACCATCAATGGCAACGATCGTTCAACGCCACGATGACGCTACACGGCCCTTAGTGATTGCTGATGGTTCATGGATTTCATGGTGTCGCATCATCAGCACTGATTCAGCATGGAACATCATGGAACATCATGGAACCATGGTTCATAGTCTTTTGGGAAAATTCACCATGCATAACCATGCTTTTCGTCTCGCTGGTTCCCTCCTCATGTTTGGAGAAGCCTCAGGGGCTCACTCCCAAATGCACGCCAGATTTGGTCACACCACGACCTTCGTGGGAGACAACCGAGTGGTTCTATTTGGTGGAGCCACGGGTGATACAGGCAGCGGTTTCCCAGCAAATGCCAAGCAAAATTGATGAAATTTGCCAGCAAATGCCAAGCAAATGCCAAGCAAAATTACTTGGGCAAAAGTGTCATTTGCGAACGTTTGGGAGTGAAATTCAAAGCAGTGAAAGTCATGTTGCCTTGATCTGTTTTTGTGCCACCCTTGGGAGTGGACATCGCCCTCTCCTTTGAGCCTTGAGCAGTGTGTGAATTTGTCAGGTAAATACACCATCACAGCAGATGCATTCATGCTGAATGTCCAAGTCTCAGTCTTGCTGAGCCCAAGTTCACTGGGTTGGTTGATCGGGAAAATTATGTCGGAAACCCTGATTGCAACCATCAACTACATTCGTGTCATAGATTTTCCGATCTAACGTTTCCGGAGAAAGTTGGTCTAAATTAGCCATCATCATCCATTGTGTCCCATCATGAACCATCAAGTGAGAAAAGAAATTAAGTTCTTTGTCTTCCGTCCCTTTCAGGTTGGGAACAACACATGGTCCCGAATAGAAGCTGAAGGCGCACACACACTCTGCCTTAGATCGTGGAACATGGGACAAGCGGCTTCCGCACAAGCGAATCAGCAAACAAAGGATCGAGGCATTATCATTGTTGATTCTAGTAGTGGTTAATGACAGTGTTTAGTGATAGTTAACAACCCATGAGTGTGATCCTGGTGAATGATAATGGTTAATCACGCTCGCTAGTTGCAAGCTACCGCAGCTTGATGCCATTTGCCTGCGGTGTCTTGTTTCAGTTGCGACATGTCCCTGAAAAAGAATCAGCTGTTGATGCCCGGAACTGTTCAGCTGTGCACCAGGAACAATGCCTTTTGCTCGAGCTGCTCATGCGGCAGCGTGTGTAGACCACTCCCAGATGGTCCTGGCCGCCCAGATGACAGAGATCTACGCGGCAGGTGCTAGATACCTTCACGCTGCATGTTCTTAAAAGTGGGGGGGTACCCCAAATCCATCAAAAACCACAGATGTTCATGGAGGAAGTGGCAATTTTGCGGTGTAGGCCTCTGTTTGGAAATCCATGGAAGGTCACGAAGTGGAAGCATATGGACAGCAGGGGCTGCCATGCCGAGGTTATCTACGGAGGAGCAACTGGAGGTGGTAGTTTATCGCAGGGCACTCGGTATCACTGAAGGATGTTTCCGCAACACCCAGGGGTTGTCCAAGTATCCAATGATATCCAATGGCTGCGGATCCCTAATTGCCTGTTGTTGTTTCCCTGACATGACTTCCGGATGCTGATGTTTAGGGATGCTGCCATGGCTGTGGAAAGACTAAGTGTAATCCACCAGTTCTGAAAGCTGCGGAAGGATTCCTTCGCAATTTGGCTACGAAAAATGTTTCATCGGAGTTTGCCTATGAATTTTCAGATGTTTTCGCGTTCACTGGATGGGCAGTTTGAACACACCACCACTACCGCGTGAAAACTGCTGTTCTCCAAGATTTCACATTGGAAAAGGTCTGATGAGCTGTACTTGCTGGACATCCGCAACGAGGTCACAGTCTCAGAGCAGCTAGGTCTTTTTTGGCTAAACTGCCTGTCATTCAGAGTAAGCGTTGGTGGTTTTGTTGCTTGGTTGTTCAACAAGCTTCAACTGAACGAAGCTTTCGTTCCAATCTCAGCTTGCCAGAAGAAGATGAGATAGATAAGAAATTGATAGCAAGTAATATTTTCGTGAAAATAGAATGAATAAAGATCAGAGAAAATGTTCTGAAAAAAATGGTGAGACTTGGTATGTCACAGGTTTCCCCATGGAAGATCCAATGCATCCCATGGATCGAAGCCACGGCCCCGTTGGGTTTCCAGGAGCACACTCAGTGGATGTCCGTCCCAGTGATGGGCACAACTCCCGGACGAAGATACGGTGCGCCGGTCTCGGCGTTGGGTGACTGCTGGGTGACTGCTGGGTTGCCCCAACGATGGGTGACTTGTTGGGCGGCTCTACCGTGCTTTGCCACGGTTTCGGGTGGAGAATCACATGGAATCACCATTGCCAATTATTCATAGTTGATTCATAGTCAATTCATATCCATGTGATTTCATTGAACATGGTCAACTCATGTCAACTAATCAGTGTTGGTAGTTGATAAGTAAGCATTCTATTCATGGTGGCAGGGCCAACCATCTCCGGCCAGGTCACACGATGATTTTCAACAAGCCGTTGTTGATTGTCTTCGGTGGCAACAATGGACAGCAGGCAGTGCTGAAGATTTGATCCAGGACTTCACTGGATCAAATCGTGATCAAATTTCAAGTTGATGGACGAGGTTAAGAGGTTCAGAATACCCCTCCAGATACAGAGTCCTATATGTGCTATTGATCTCTTTTGATGAACAGTATGAGTCTTCGACGAGTTTTGACATGTAGAGTTCTTTTGGAGGCTGAGTGCGACATCTGGATTCTCGACGTCGAGCGATCTCCTTTTCAATGGCAAGAAGCCTTGGCCTCAGAACTTCAATATGATTCAACCTGTTTCAACCTAGGCCTTCGTGATCAAACCGCTGCCAAAAGTGGGCCGTAACAAGCTGCATTTCCCATCAGGTCACGGTTATAGGGAAGCGTGGACCAGCTCCACGCATCTACCACTCTGCAGAGGCCGACTGTTGGAAAAGCCATGGGCTAATATGGGCTAAGCACCGAAGGTAGTGAGGGTGATGTTAGATCTCAGATGTGCTATTTCAAATTCAGAATGAAACAGAGTGCTATTCGGGGGCTGTTAGCAATGGTGTCCACAAATTTCTGGTTTGCTTTGAAGAATGAAGATTTGATAGTTGATGATAGTTGACTGCTTGGGAATCCCTTACAGATGGACAGATCTGCAGGTGTGCCGTGACGGTCCTGCCGCTGGCATGATGGTGGTTTTTGGCGGCCGGACGGCAGAGAACAAGTCCTTGAAGGACCGCCGACGCGTTGATGAGTTGATCCTGCCGTGTGTCTGAAGGGTGCTCAGAGGCCACGCGAGCCAGAGATTTTCGGTTGATGTTTGTTGAGAGTTGATCAGTAGTGGTTCTATCATTGGATCTGGGATGATAAGACACTGCTGGAATACTTTTCAGCAAGAACCTATCATCAATGGAATAATGTTTAAAAAAACACCCGAATCCTTGTCAATTCATAGGTCCAACCTTGTCAATTTTCATTTTTGGACCTTTCAGCAGAACCAATCTCATCGTCCTTGGATAACAGATAGCACACCGGTCCTCCATTTCCCTTTCCAGGACACGTGGGGCCTTCGGCAGCATCGCGATGGCCGTTGGGATTGGGTCGAGGCGAGCTGTGACGAAGGGTTGCACCGGGTTGCACCGGGTTGCAGTCTTAGAATCGGCAAAACTTGGATCTCAAATCAGCTGCTGAGTTGGATCTCAAGATGGGAGGCATCACTATGGCTGGTTTCTCTAAGATGGTCACTGGGGAGGGATCTGATTTTTGGATGCATGGTGATGAATGTACCCACACAGCCCGCATGTTTGAGATGTGGCTGCGGGTATGGTCATCTCCATGGTCTCCAAACATTCTGCTGATAGGTCACTGTCCATAGATGGTGGACATTGCTGGTGACACCTCCATTCTTCATGGTCATAGCTGTACTCAGATAAGTAGCCATCATGTCTATTTGTTGGTTATTGTCAGTTGTAAACTATAATTAGTCACCATTGTCCAGTGTTCCTAATCTTTTGCCATAGTCATGAACTATGTCATCAACCCTTGTTCATCACTTCAACGACAATGCATCATCAATCGTCACGAATCACCATGAGCCATCCGTGAACCGTCATAAGAACCACCACTAACCATCAATCAACCATAGGGTGGTTTCTCAAAATAGGGATACCCCCAAATCATCCACTTTAGCAACCATTAAGAATAGTACTCACCAACCATTGTTTGGGTCCTCTACTTTTGAGAAACCATCATATATGTTACTCATCAATTCATCATGGTTTGGAAACACCCCATGGTTTGGAGCCGGGGCCGCGTTACGCGTGTTTCCTGGTCGTCGTGTTGTGGGAGGCTCCTACAAAGCGTGGACCGCCACCAGAACCGAGGCGAAAACCGCGTCCTTTTTGGATCTTTTTGGCAGGTTTGATATTCATGGGTCGTACACTGACTGTTAATGGTGGTTAGATTACTGGTGGTTAATTGGGGTTAATGTTGATTAATTGATGGTGAATACCGGATAATTGATGGTCAATAGTTGATGTTGCTTAATTGATGGTTACTGGTGGTTAGTTGATGGTTAATGCTAGTTCTATGAGGCTGAATCGGTGGTGAATGGCGGTCTTATGATGAGTACTTCATGGTTACTGGTGGCTTTTTGATGGTGAATTGATGCTTAGTGTGGTTCTGTGATGCTTAGTTGATGGTTAATGGTGCTTAATTGATGGTGAATGGATGGTTGATGGTGGTTCTTTGATGCTTAGTTGATGGTTGTTGGGGCTTAATTGATGGTGAATGGTGGTTAATTGATAGTTATACAATGGTTAACTAAATAATAGATGGTGAATGCATAGTCAATGGTGCCTAAATGAGGCTTAATGAAGGTTTGCAGTCGATGATGTTTCTTTAATAGATATATGTATTGATTACGATGTTTAATTGATGGTTGATGGTGGTGTTATGATGGTTACGAGATGGTTGATTGTGGTTTGGTGATGCTTTCTTAATGGGTAATGGCGGTTTTTTGAGGTTTGATTGATGTTTGATGGTGGATTTATGATGGTCAAAGATGGTTGTCGTATTGTCGTGGTCAATCGTGGTTTAGTGATTGGTTTCATTGTCAAGGATCGTCCTATGACAGTGAATGATGGTCAATCATGGTTGCATGACTGCTTTATCATGCAGTTTCATGAAGGTTTGTTTGATTTTATGACCGTCAATGATGGCTTCAGGATGGTTTAGGATGGTTGATCATGGCCGATCATGTCTAACAATTTAAGATGTTTGATGCAGTTGCTTCTGAATTGAAAGCATAGCTGAAAAGAATGTCCTCACCTGTTGTGGGAAGACTTCGAAACCAAGTATCACCAACTACTGGAAGTACTAATTGGATGGGAGATTTCCTATACTTGTTTGGAAGGCAGGGGAAGTTGACAAATCATTGCAGCGTGAACGGTTGACCTGGTTTTGTCTCGCCAGCTTAGCTGAGGTGAAGTGATATGCACACATGCGCGGATGTGCACACAAGAGCATGACATATTTCATCACTGGTGAGGATGACGATGATGGCCATAGTAAAGGGAGGAGGATGCGCTCCCACCTGTGAGGTTTCAGCACAGCTGCACTTTTGTGGACTCCAAGCTGTTGATCATTGGAGGACGTGGACCAGAAGTCAGCAAGTTGGGCCTCAGTGCTGAGTGCAACGGGACCTCCCAATTCTTTCTGAAGACAAAGCGTCGAAGAGGACCTGTGGTTGTATGTGTATGGTTGTATCTAAGTAATTTATCTCATAAAATCTCAGTCTCAAAGTCTCCAATGAATTTATTTTCTTTCTGAAGGTCAAGCCTTCAGACTCGACTCTGCGTTGTTGGGTAGCACCACGGCCTTGGGATGGCAGGTTGGCGCCCGCTGAGGCCGTTGCCAACCGCGGTCTACGATACTGAGACCTGCGAGTGGCACAACCTCGCCAGTGTCCAGCGCTTTCGCCACTCCTCCTGGAGTGCCCTGGAGCTACAGGTTGACCCCGATGGCTGGATAGCTCACTTGGCTTAGTTCACTAGGGTAGCTAGTAGTTGCTAGTAGTTATAACTAGATGTAGCTAGTAGTTGCTAGTAGTTGTAGAAGCTATAACTTGATATAACTATACTTGGGTGGCTTATGAACCAACTACAATCAGGTGCCTGCCACTCTGTACTTGCATGGGTACCTGTTTCATGTGCATTGCCAGCACTGCTTCAGAATGTCCCACCGGAGTCTTCTTGATTGAATCTGAGTGCAGGTATGGCTGGTCTCCTTTTTTCCTATGGTGGTTTCGACCATAAGAATCCGTGT
The DNA here is from genome assembly GCA_009767595.1 of Symbiodinium kawagutii. Lineage (NCBI taxonomy): Eukaryota > Dinophyceae > Suessiales > Symbiodiniaceae > Symbiodinium > Symbiodinium kawagutii. The sequence goes on from VSDK01021871.1 coordinate 283,703, forward strand.
GGCGCCCAGATCGTTACCGAGTCCCGGGAATCGTTTGTTGCACAAGATTTGCAATGTGAGCTTTGTCCACTGCATGCCGCGCATGGCATCAACCCATGATTTCCATATGTTTCCATCACTCGCAGTTGATGTGACATCAACTGCCAGCATGTCCTCAGGACATTCCCAACCGCAGATTTGCAGGCCAGGGGATCCCAGAGGATGGCGGAGTTCTGGTGAACACGCAAGCGATGGTTCAACGAAGCTCCGTTGGGCAATGGCTAAGCTCTGGCGGGAATGCCACCAGTCGGCGCATCTAATGGTGCTGGTTTGTAGTGTGTGTTGTGACTTGCTTAAGCAATAGGAGCAATTCTCCTATCCGCGTTGCGATCGAACCATCTGACTTTTTACCCTCTGCCCGGCTCTTCTCTTCCCTACTCTCTTTTGTTTTCTTTCTCTTTATCTCCAAGCTCATCTCACAGCAATGTGTTGAACCATGCCTTGCCGGTGCACGCCTTGCTGTGTTCAAACCAGTTTTCGGTTCTGCTTCAGGCCCTAGACATTGAACACGCGATCGCAGCATCGCTGAGCGGGGTTGCCGACCCCGAGGCCACTGGATGTCACTGCTGATCCAACAGTAGCCGGCCCCCGACTGTTGCTGATGGTTGCCGCCAATGGGATGGGATGTGATGGGATGTGATGGGATGCGATGGGTATGTCGGTATGTGTGAGAATTGTCAACAAAAGTAGAGGCATCAACATGGTGAACATTTTGACAATTCCAGGATCGAACCAACTGACCACCAGCAACAAACTGTATCCAATGATGAAAGTCATATCCCCAGCAGGGGGCTATTCCTTGCATATCTATACGTTCGATCACCATTTCATTCAAGCAAGGCTGAGTTTTGGTACGAAAGTACATTATGTACAAACATGTAGATATAAACCATTGAACAACAAAACGAGTCAAGCATCCACCTTTCATTATTCTTCCTTGCATAATTATAAGGTGGTTGCTGCAAATGAGAGTCGTAAAGGTACTCCAAGTCAGCAGCCGAAAATCCTGATTTTATTAATGAAATCGTGCGGGAGCACCACTGATGGACAACAATACCTGTTCTAAATGTCGACTAAACTCCTTAGTACCCCATGACGATTTTTGGCCGGACACCGAGCAAATAATGAACATGTGTGGACTTGCTATATGTCATCACATGATTACACTGTAATTACACATGTATAATGTGGAAGTTTTTATGTCTATGTCATCAGCTACATCTTCTTGGCGGGTCTGTCACCTGGGGCTCCCAGCTGTGCCAGACATGGCCCCCCCTGGTGTGACCTGTGGCCAGGCTGGTGCAGAGGATGCGGCCCGCACCGGAACAGCAGAGGCGGCACCGCCCAGCACTTTGGATATGGTCGCTCCGACCTACGCAGGCGCAGAGCAAAGGAGTGGCCAAGGGGAGCATAGCATAGCTGAGACCAAGAAACTCGCAACTTTGAATTGACAAATTCAGTTCATTAATCATGGTGTTCATTGGTGGAAAAAAATGATAGATGAATAATGGTGGATAGAGTAAAGTGGAGATTGAGATTCAGGTTTTTTTAGATATCTTTTTTAGATGTATGCAAAAACCATGTTTTAGATTTTTTAGATTCAGATGGATTGAGATCAGTTGATGAGTTGCGCAGGCCGCACCGCGCCTCCGAATGGGACCCGACCGGTGGATCATCAGCGTCCGGCCACGCCTGGGATGGTGAAACCTAATGGTTGATCATGGTTGATCATGGTTGATCATGGTTGATGATGGTTTTGCGGCTTTGCGGATGAGCGCCTGTTCTCGGCTATGCCATGAGTCAGCTTGACGTACTCATGGCACCTTTTTACACCACGCTGCTGCTGTGCCAATGCAAGCATGATGATATGACTCCGTGAGCAATGCATTCAGTTGGATCTAGGTGGGCACACTGTAGGTACCTTTAACATGCCAAGGTGCATGGCAATGACGTTGGATCTTACCTTCTCCTGGATGAAAGTATCCCCAAAGCGTTTTACCAGCATTGTAGGAATGAGTGCCATACAGTCTTTTGGGAAGACCTTTTACAGATATAGCATAACCAAAGCTGTGGAGGCCTCGGCAGTCTACGATGTCTACACTAGGGCTAACACGTTGTAGCCACCAGGTCATAAATCTTATCCAGGCAGCACTTTGGATATTCAAGGCAAGGGGTTTGATGTCAGCTTCAACTGACTGATCCCTCAAGACCCAATACCCGTTACCTTTACCGATTCGCACTGGCATCATCGTTTTGGTAGTGACTGCGAAAAGGATATAGGCTTCTAAGAGACTCATTGGCTCGCCATCTCCCCACTCTAACTGGTTCCACCATTGCGCCACACGATGCGCAAAGATTGACCCCCATGGGCATTCGTTGAGCTGCCACACCTGGGGCGGCGAGGGCACTGGCTGCATATTGGTGATATGAACCAATTGGTGAAAATCTGGTACACCGTGGCATATATCTTTTTTGGGCTTCTGATCCAAGTACTTAATATGTATGGCACACAAAAAGCAATGGAATTGGCATAGCATGTCCGCTTGTTGTTTTCTTTTTTCAAAAAGTTTTTTAACTGCGAAAATAGCTTTGCTTGATCAGTAAGAATGGCTTGTTTGGCAACTAAGTCAACCTGATGGTTGAAATAGGCGTATTGTTTTTCAAGTCCGTGCAATTGCTCCCATTGACGATGTGCTTGCACTTTTGTGATTCGAAATTCATTTGGACGCCTATGGCGCAAATGCCACTCAATTTCTAACCAAATATCCTTATGGTCACCCAAATATGCCGGTGAGGATGCGGCAATGGCACTTACAATTCCCTCTGCTAAGTCAACCACTGCCTGGCAATCACAATAGACATGGATGTTGCGGGAATGTTGCAAGGCAAGCAAAAGGGCATAGGATTCAGCTCGGAATGAACTATGGTTTGCAAAAGGTAAAACTGTTCGCATGACAGTTGACCAATGGTTGGTTTGAAAGCAAACTCGGATGAGGCCTGCAGCTGAAATACAAAACTCTCTTTGCTCATTGAAGAAGGCCGAACCATCAATGAATATGTGCTCCACTGAGTCCAGCTCCTGAAATTTTCTGTGGTCAATTTGTCTCTGAAGTTTTTGCTTGTGCAAATTTGCTTCTATGTTGTGAGGAATCGTTGCAAATGCAAAGCACGCATCTGGCTGTTGTTTGGCCCATCGAACCGCCTCAGCATAAGTGTTGCGTATGCTTTGAAGCTCTTTGCAAAAAAAAACTCGGTGCTCTTTGCTATCTGGTTTACCGCAAAAAGGGCATGCATCAGTTTGGATGCTCTGGTGAAAATGCTTGTAAGCATCATGTGTCAAGTGCTTACCTGATGCTATGTTTTCAAGGACTGATTGTTCACGACTGGTCTTCTGCTTATAGCTATGCTGGAAAAGCGAAGGTGAAAAGGAATTGATGTCCCAGTGTTTTCTATTGATTTTGCTAGCAACAAAGTAAGGCCATGCCTGATCCAAGCAGTGGCTTACATGTTTAAAAGCATCGCGTAACCAATTGCACCTGAGGCCAGTTTCATGTTCGATCCATGCGTCTGCACAACATTTCCAACCGACATCGCGCAAAGTCGACTGAAAGGCATGAGATAACCCAGCACGATTGGCCGTGTGCGTGGCAGCCAATCGATGCAAGAAATCTGTAGTTTTATTGGGGAAAAAGGATAGATATCTCCTGAAGAATTTCAACTTCCTTTTGATCAACCGTAGCTGTGGGTCAACCATGCTTCCCGAAATGTTGGTTGCCATGAATGCATTTGACCCTGTCTTATTCTGGCCAATGGTAGCTGCAATGGAACTTCGGATTTTGTGGTAGTCTTCATTGACCAAATGAATCAGCTCGCTCCCATATCCAACCACTCCTGGACCAGTGGCGGTAGTCATTCGCCGTTTGAAGCTGCACGGTAATTTTTTTGTTTTGATTCTTGCCAAGATACGCTTAGATTTTTGTATGCGCTGCTTCACAACTTTTTTGGTGACTTTTTTAGTGTAAGCCACATCGCAACCAAGGTCTTTGGCGCTATGAAGTAATTGCACATGTTGGTCATCGACTTGAAAATCTTTGAGTTGTTTCCTAAATTTTGCGCTGGTTGACCATACCCAAGATTTAGGAATGGAAATTTTCATCGCAAGCCAATCTACGATGTTAGCAAGTTGGTCTGCTGCGATTTGCAATTTATGGACATCATCTGTGATTATTGCCCAATTATCAATAAACATGCTAATGGTGATGTTCGGGACTGCCATTCGAATGGAGTCCGCCACCATCATGGTTACAGCAATGATGCTGACAACCGAGAAAGCACATCCCTCTGGTACCCCTCGGTTACTTGGAATTTTGGTTCCAATCTGTTTCCCGATTTCAAGGTATCTTTGCAAGTTACTCAGCATGGTCTGGTGTGCATTGCGATACTGCTCAGGAATCTTCAATTGCGACATGATTTGCTCCAACACTTGTCTGGGTATAAGGTTAAAGCACTTTTGCAAATCTAGTACGAAGCCGCAAATGGCTTGATCATGGTAATGGCTGCTGTCAATAGCATCGCACACAAATGCTGTCAGACAATCCGCTGAAAGTCGGGTGGAGATTCCGCCGACTTCAGGAGGAATTTGTTGCCCCAAATGATGGAGCACCTGCAAACTTCTGTACCGACTCCAAAGTCGATACAACATACTCAAAATTGTGATTGGTCTTACTCCCTGAGGAGTATTCAAAGGTTCTCCAGGTTTCGAAAGCATGACGACACGAGCTGTGCCTATGAGGTCAGGCCATGATTGCTGTTCTGCTAAGTCGAAAATGCTAAAAAGCCACTGCAATAAATGTTCAGGGAGTATTTTGATGTCAAGGGCTGAGAACCCACAAGAACCCCTCGCACTTTTGCAATTGACTCCTCGCATCATGATATGCCAATGATTCACTTCAAAAGGCTGGTATTGACAAATGGTGTAATCCTGCAAACTCGTGAGGAAACCACTGCCATCGGCCAAGTCAGGATGACTGTCCGTGTTCCAAAGCCCAGACCACACTTCTCGAACAAGGTTCTGCATTGTGGTTGGGTCAGAGGAAGAAATGGTTTGATATGCCCAGCAGTCGGTGACATCAAACCATCTGACTGGCTTTTGCAATAGCAATTTGTTGCCCTGTATGCTTTGTAGCATTACGGTTTGCCCTTGAAACTGTATCGGCATTCCTGGCTGGAAGGCGCACCTGTCATGGCAAAACAAAACTTTTGTACCTCCCTTTTCCTGGCTGGAAGTCGCACCTGTCATGGCAAAACAAAACTTTTGTACCTCCCTTGGTAATTTTATGTCTAGTGATTTTTGTTCGAAGAGACTGCCCAATTGAGACAAGCGGTGGAGGGTTTTCATCTTTCACGGAACGATACGCCTGGGAACCACCCGCAGCTATATCCTCCCACATCCTCCTTCGCATTCTTTTCTGTGTATCATTGGCATCTCTTTTCATTAAATCATTCAAGTGTTCCTGATACTGTGCATCAAGATGTGTCATATATGAATATGATGGCAAGTTCGTTGGAACAAAAATTTGCAATTCTTGCAGGACCCATTGTTGGAAGCCTCCTTCAAACCCATTGGCTTCGCAAATGGTTTTCCACAAAGTTGCGCACTGGACATCTGCGTTTGGATTGCTTTGCTTTTCAAGTGCTTTGAGTTGCTTGGTCAAGCTTTGAATCCTACGGCCTTGCGTGACCCGCCTTCTCAATGACAATCCAGGTTGTGCAATTGGAAAATTAATATCCCCACTGCGAGCCTGCTTGAGCAATGGTGCACTGAGTGGTTTTGTCTTCTTGAGTTTCATGCGGCATCGCTTGAATGCTGATGCTGGGATTTTGACCGTATGGCCATCAACACTAACCGCAGATTTAGAAATGACCTCCTCAAAAGCAAGTGCGAACTGGCGCAAAGCTTCATCTGGGTTTTTTTCCTCAATTGAACTTGCAAATTTTCGATGTCGTTTATGGAAAACTTGCTCATCGTTGGTAGCAAGAAGAGAAGGATCGAATACTTGATCATCAACACTCCTCTGAAGCGACCATACACTTTTGGTCATGTATCCCGCATCCATACTGAACTGGGCCTCAAGTATTGGATGGGATTCAAACTCGTGGTGGTCAACAGTTCCACATCGAGTCATGGCTCCTGCAAAAGCTTGATTGATCAAGATAAAGGACCTACGGGTGCCAAATTTACATGTTGGTTCGAGAGGGTGTCCATACTTCTCATGAGCAAGCTGAGCCGCATCAACCCAACCTTTCTTGCGAAGGTGTTCCCAGAAAAAGACATCTTGGATATCTCTATTAAAGTCCCCTGTGATAGCCGCTGGCCCCTTGAATGATGTTGCTCGTTCGAGGGCGGGTAAGCATGATGTGGCAAACACTTTCTCTCCATCTGCAAGGCAAACAGTTTGGAGAGGTGGGCCATACACTACACTGACGTAAGCAGCCACTCCTGGGTTAATCATCACCAGGGCATCATTGAATCGGCATGTTTCTTGGACCAAGTTGCTTGGTTGTTCAGGATAGTGATGCATGGGAAATTGTGAACAAATGGCAGTACCCATGGCTTTTCCCCGATACAACCCACTATTGTTAGTGTGTTTCTCAACCGGTGGTCCGAAGATGCTATTGATATCGTTGCGAGCGAGTCTCGATTTGGATACACGCATGGCATGCAAGGTGTGGCTGGGTTCAGCTGCT
>VSDK01021871.1:290498-310492 GCA_009767595.1 Symbiodinium kawagutii
ATGGTTTCTTCTTGTCCAAAAAGCTGACCTGGATTGAAAGTTCTGATGACAAAAGGTCCTGGATTTCGTGCCTCACCTATTCTTCTCCATAGCGATTGCCTGAATTGCTCACGATTGTTAAAAAACTGTGGCAAAAGCTCATCACGTTCAGCATGCAATTGTTGCATTCTAAGATGTATGAATTTATTGTAACCAATGTGAACGTCATCCATGTATGTGGGCTGAGTGACGTCCACTTGGCTGCTAATGTACTGGCTTGCACTGATGCATGGATTGATATTATCAATTATGCCATTGCTTGGCGTTTGCATGTTTATATGGTAAAGCTCGTTCGGAGCTTGGATTTGTTGCATGAATTGAACCCCCTGTTGGTCTGCTCTGCGTTGAATTGCCTGCACTGGCAAACACATGAAGCAACACAGGATCCACATGATTTGGCATGTGCGACTGAACCATCTGGATTGCTTGGATAGTCACGACTTGTGCACAGAAAATGGATCATGCTTGGGCTCCGATGCTTCAGTGCGTGCCCTCTTCTCCGGATCAACTGGTGTTGCCTGCGAACTTGCAACAGCCTGGTCAATTTTGGCTGACATGCTTTGCTCCATCGTGGAAAACATCAACTTCATCTGCTGCAAAATGGTCTGATTGGAAGCTGACATGGATTGTTCCATCTCTCCAAGCTTCATCTTGGTGAACTCTTGCTCGGACTTGAGATGTTGCAAGTCCGCCGTGCTGTCTCGCTGCACGTTCTGCAATGCTGTTGTCAATGCCTCGATTTGCTGGTTTGCAATTGCAAGCTTGGCATCTACGACGTTGGCTACCTGCTCTTCAATTTCCGTTCGAAGCTCCTGAAAACGGGATGTCGTGGTTACCTGAACCACTTGATTACTTGCATCTCTGACTGTGTCAACCTTAACCTCCCTTGCCGTTGCAATGACTGTGGAAGTCACCGGTTTCTCTGGGTACAACGCTTCAATGATCACAATGTTCTGGTTGATAACCAAGTGCGAAGATGGTGGCTTCTGCTGCGATGCTATGATCCACCTATCAACTCCTTGGGATTTGATGGCCTCTGCTGGCCATCCTGATTGCTTCAAAGCTGCACTGAGTTCCTCACGATTGATCTGAGGGGCATACTTCAGAATCCATAGTTGGTCATCTTGACCCACCGCTGCCATGTCAACGAATGCGGTTTCTGGCATCACTTGGGCTCGGACTTGAGCACTGTGCTCTCGCTTGCATCGGATTGCGTAAGCTTGGCCCATTTTCACCACACCCAACGTGTTGCTGCATGCTTCGGCCTTGGCCAATGTTTCCTGCAATGAACCTGGCAAAGCAATAGCCAAGAAACGTGGGTCGTGTTTTTTCTGCGGCGTCTTTGGACACAGGAAAATTCCTGCACTGCCGCTGCGACTCAGTATCTGGAAGAGCAACTGGTCGTTGACTCGGAAAAAACCGTGGATGTGAGTTGCAGCATCATGTACTGCAACTTTGGTACCTGCCCATGCCTTCACCGACCATACTGCGAGGAGGTTGCTTCCTCGCAACGGAGGGATGTGAACCCCCAGGTAATGCAAAGGGATTTGCACTGCGCTCCACTGACTCACCAGTTGTTTTTCTATGGTGAATTCCACGACCGTGCTGGCCTGTTGGGCAATCTGAACTTTGGGCAATTGTAACACATATTCAATGTTGGTATCTCCACACTGCACAAGGCATGCCGAAATGACAACTGGCGTTCCCTGCTTGGTGTGTGCGGGCATGGTGAACATCGTTCCATGTCTCTCTGCTCCTTTGCCAATGACCAACATTGCAAGTGGATCACTGGACCTACAACCATTGGCCAACTTGTCAGCCTGATCTGGACTGGAAACACAAAGTCCAGCTTGGTCTGGCCCAAACCGATCTATGTCCAGGATCTGGATCGGTTCTCCCTCTGCTGCAAAATGACGAGGGTCAATGACGATTTCAAAAGCTCTGAGTGCAAATGGCTTGTCTCGATTTTGCTTGGCTTTCTTCATATTGTCCTTTTTGACATGTGTGCTGCTGCTCGACTGCTTGTTTTGTCGTTGCTTCTGTTGGAAACTCTTCAGCTCATCTGGGGTGATCAGCCGGAATTTTGCTGATGTTGCAAGAGCCTTGACGTTGATCCACAACTGCTCATCATCATTGTCCTTATATACTGACAGCTTTTCCATCGGACATTTGGCCAGGAACGCAGTCATGCGCTCTGCAACCTCAGTGTCTGGAACTCCTTTGTCTTTCAACATGTCCTGAACTCTTTTCTTGAGTCCATCATTCTTTGCTCCACCAAGCAATGGGCAAATTCGGCAATCGATTGTGTGTGCATCTGCAATCGATCTCACTTCTGTCATTGGGTCGATAACACTGCCATTGATCATGCACATCAAGCTGGTTTGGAGCTGTGAATGGCACAAGAAAGTGGCAACCAGCTCTCCAATGACAGCATCATGGGGTAACAACACCTCTGAGGCCTTGACTTGGAACGGGGACCTGATCCATTTGCGGATGCCAGTCAAAGCCAGCTTGGCTGCTGTGGCCGGAGAACCCCACCCACATGCATGTCGGATGGCTCTGATTTCCGTTGTTTGCAATGGTCGAACCGTTTCCCATTGAATGGTCAGCTGACTCCATGCACTTGCGAAGGCATCAGGAGGCACCTGCTCTGCACCCCCAAAAACGGACCATGGTGTTGTGGCATGCAAATCCGGAAACAGGGTTTGCACCAACTGCTGAATGCTTGCATTGACCGGCACTGCAGCAGTACGCGTGATTTTTTTGATTGGATGTCTTGCATAGAACCTCGTGTATGATGATGGTGCAGTGGCCATTCCGGGGTCTGCAGTTTGTTTGACATTTGGTGTGACATCTGCATATGTCGGCACACTTGCATGGAAGGCAACCTGAAAATTGAAATCAGGGAATTCCAACACATAATCATCATCTTTGAGGGCTCGATTTCTGTGCATGAGTTTGATTGTGTCAACATTGCATCCCGTTTTGGCAGCCCAGTAAGCCAAAACCGTCTTTGCTGTCCATGTCAAATCACACTTCAAGGACAGGGCAATTCGTAATGACTGCTCAACACATGTAATCATGGATGGCACTGGTGAAAATGTAACAGTCTGAACCTTCGTGAAATCCAACTGAACATTCCATGCCAATTCTCTGCCTTCATGGGTCAACCTGCTGAAATGCGACTGCTTCGCATGTGGTAACCCTTTCTCAATGATGGCACCGATTGTGTCACCAACTGCTGCATTGATAAACATTGCCCAATGCTTCTGCTCATGTTGGAAAATCATGATCCCACTGGCATACACGATTCCCTGCACCGCCACATGACGTGGATCATTGAAATGCTCGAATGCAGGTGCGGATGCAAAAAAACGGGTTTCCAAATGATGCGAAGCTTCCTCAACTTCGACCTGTGCAATGAATGCTTGTGTTTGCGAAGCTTCACTGTCAAATCGGGTGCGCTTAGACGATGGTTCTTCATAACCATCTGCAATTGGCACAAGGTACCAACATTCACCATCGCACTTTGTTTCATACTTGGAAAGCTTGATTGTGTTGTCAAGCAATTGTGTGATTTGATCAATGGCATTCATACTTGGCTGAAATGGCGAACATGTGTCCATCAAAATATGCGCTTTGTGTAATGCCATCCAGGCATGACATACGGATATTCCGTTACCAGCCATGGTCCATGATTTTTGGATGTCTGCATGTAAGGTGACTTCACTGGGATACCCCAATGCTGTGACAGCCTCCCATGGCGATATCAGTCGCTTGCCTTGTTGGTCTTGGATTACCATTGTGTGTAACCCACGGCTTTTCAGTGTATCATGTGCCAGCTCATGCTGGCGGCCATAAAGAGCCATGATGGCTCCCAGTTGCTCCTGGGGATGGATTGTGCGCCCATTGACATAAGCCTCAGCATCGTCTCCAAGAACCTTACCCTTTAGCCAACCGGGGGCATATTCAGGGTTTCCCATAGCATCATACATTTCACTTGTAATGTTCAACTTCATTCGTTCATCTTGGGAAATGTTGCAATGCATGGCATCTGCTTCGGCAATTCCTGGTGTCCTGCTGATGATCTTGAACGACTGATCATGAAAGGCAACAGCAGCAGCCGAATTAATCCTCTCAGCCTGTACAGGTACTGTACAATGACATAGAACTCCTATCCACCGCTCACGTCTGATTGGCAACATCCGATTGCATTGGACAAGATCCGAAATGTACATGGTCATACCGACTCTCTTCGCTTCATCAATGACCAGTTGAAAGTCAGCATGCTTCCGGAAACCTGGCACATTTTCAATTGCCAGGCATTCGATCTTCATGATGCCAGCCCATCCTACAAGGCCAAGCATCAACTGGCCTTCCTGAGATTGGAGGCCACACGTGGTTCCAGCTCCACTCCACGGCTGGCATGGCGGGCTAGCCAGAATGACTCCCACATTCAAGAGTCCACAGGCAACCCATGTCTTCGGGTTTTCCATTCCATCGTGAAGGACACATTGGGATACCATCTCACCAGCCAGAATCCTGTCGATGAGCTCATCCGCTGTGTAGATGGGAATGCTAAATCTCCTTGCGCAGACCTGCGCAGTGTGCAGGTCCTTCTCTATCAGGACGCAAACTTCACGGCCCATGACTTGTGAAGCCGTGGTCCATCCTGCTAGGCCTGCAAATGCTTCTGCAATGCCTTTTTCTCCTCTCTTTGCAGTTGGGTGCAAAATGATCACTGAGTTTGTGTCGCAATGGAAATGCAACTCATCTTCGTACCATACGACACGGAACTTTCCAATAGCCAATGTCATCCCCACGACAAGTTGGGAGGTCCAACCCGTAGGGAAATGAATGACAACTGGATTCTTTCCTGCCATAGCTGAGCAGCGTGTAGACCCAACCGATGTGATCTCCAAAGCTGCCATCTCTTCCTTCCACTCCATGGCTAAACCGGGCTTTTGTTGATGCCAGCCCTACCAGCTGGGAGGCCCCGGACTCTTCTCGAGCACAGAGGGCTATGCTTAACGATGGGTAACGGTGCTTATTGGAAGATAAGGATGGATGGATGATAAGATAAGGATGGAAGATGAGGATGGATGATTAACATTGATTAACTTTTTACATTTGTTTACCGAATAAGGGAAGCAGTGATAAGGAAATGATCACTGGGAAGCGTCAACAGCTTGGAATCAATCCCAAAAGCTATTGATAAACAAGGTTGATGATTAGCAGCCGCTTCTTGATGGTGAAGCCTTCACCAACTATTCACCATGCTTAACATTGGTGAACCAATGATTAAGCCATCTCCACCATGTTTGAACCAACCATGAACCAGCACCCAATCACCTTGACAAAGAAACCAATCATCAACCAACAACAAACTCATTAATCAATCATCAACCAATTCTCCAACCCATTCACCAACAAATTCACCAACGAAGCAACGAAGCAACAACCCCTGGGCCACGGTTGCCGGCTCAACGGTGCAACGGACTGTGCCAAGGAGCTTTGGCACCAGCTCCGGCAGCTCGCGTGGCTTTGACAACGGGGAGCCAGGGAAGGAGCCATCTTTCAGCATTCGTCTAAGAAGTTGGGGAATGTAAGGCTTAGAGTTTGATGGTTGGATGACTTAGATGTTTGATGGTTAGATGTTAGATGAGTTAGATGTTTGATGGTTAGATGTTTGTTGAAGATGGTTGAAGATGGTTGATGGTTGATGATTGATGGCGGTTTTGTGACCACTAGTTAATAACGATGCTTGATGATGCTGCTAAGAATGGCTAGCAATGGTCAGCACCAGGCATCACCAACAGGTGTGAAAAACTATTGATCATCAACAGTTTGATGACAATCGTGGGCCATGTCCTCCGACTGTTAACCCTGTGAGTTGCCTTCAATCGTTGTTGAATAGTCGTAATGTGCATGATCATTCGGTATGACCAATTCTGAATCACTAGAACTCTCATCAAGATGGAGTCCTTTGTTGTGAGCCTTCATTGTTGCTGATCAGCCAAAACATCACAAGAGGCAACGTTCAGCCTTTTACAAACTAAATGAAGCATTGCCATTATCGCCTGTATTAAGTATTCATTTGCTGAATAAGATGGTCCATGATGATTATCAGTTATCAGCATCATAAAGATTGGCCAGACGTCCGTATCAATGTGCGATGAGAACGCGCGAAACTGATTTGCTGAGTCAGGGTTGGGCCTTGATGTTTGAACATTTGGTTCCCGAAATTTCTCATCGAACTACGGGTTGCATGTTTAGCTCCAGGGGAATAACCCTGGCTGATCCTCTCCCCTCCTGGCCCTTCTTTGATGCAGCTCAACACACGCACATTGCGGTCAGCCTAGGTGGACCTTACCCCTGGCGACGTCAAAGTGTCACCGCAGGTGCAGCAATGAGGAAAGCAACAAGGAGTTGCTATCTGGTTGTGGGTCATAGCCAACCATCCTGAACAAGGGGTAGGTGCACATCCCAACAGTTCTACTAGTTTGCTCATTTTCTGATGTTCACTGGGTATTGACCCACTGCCATGTGTTAGTTAGGAATTGTATTTAGTGTAAAATGATACTCCATTTGTTCTATGGGAAAGTTAGTAGTGCTGGTCAGTGGTGGTAGGTAACATGGTTAGGCATGGTTGCCGATCATTACTAACAATTACTGATTGGTTGCTTGGTGGCTATAGTCATCATTTGACCAGCGGACAATGGAAATGATGGTCGGTGTTGCTTCTTTTTTTGTCATGATACGCTATCGACCGTGATCAACACTCCAAGACAACCAACTCTCCAGTTCTTCTCATGAACCAATTTGTGTTTGCTGAGTCACCACATGCAGCGACTCATTCAAGGTTGGCAACCATTGATTAACCTCAAATGAACCATTCAGGATTCCACTCATTTGCGAATCAGCCACCAGGGATTGGCAAGTCGACAGTTCGCCAGGTGTACGTCAGCCATGAGAAGGATTTCACGCACCTGGTGGAGAAGGTACGGAATCGCAAAGCGCTTGCAGCTGGTTTTTTTTCTGTGCACAGCACAACGTGCAGCGGCAATTTGAAGTCACTGGAAAGGTCAATATAGAGAGTCTTGCGGAAGAAGGTTGGCTGCCAAGGAGTGAGACTGTTGCCTTGGCACACACGGTGTTTTGACCTGTGAAAATGGCCTGAACTGCAAGAGCTTGGGCGACCATTGATTTCTGAGGTCGAAAAATTCATTCTGCCAACGTGATGGCGAACATCGCCAGAAGCGTTGTGGTCAATGGCATGGTTCACGGAGTCAGTGTCTCCACTTTGCATCTGGAAAGTTGAGCAAAATCAGATTCGCAACTTGCTGAGCCTTGAGCCTTGCCAGGGAGATGATGGTGTGCACAACCGCTGCATCAATGCTTTGTTGCAGCCAGTGCCTCAGTGGGGCGCAGCCAGGGCAGCTGAAGCAACTGCAGCCCAGGCCTACGACGTGGCAGCCGGATGCCAATCCCAATGGCTTCCTTTTGACCGCAGCAGAGGCGCCCCGGGTGGCCCTGGTGGGTTAGGGGATGGGGATCGTGCGCCTGCATAGATCAAATGCTGGGAGGCACTGAACACATGCCTGTTGCATCCGTGTGACCTGTTGGGTATTTTGTATCCACATGTTGATGGTGGTTTCACTGCCTGGCACCATCCAGAAAGAATCTCCTCTACTACAAATATGCACAAAGACGGCTTATGTAGATCCATGTACTGTAGATCCCATGTGCAGCGCCACCATTTTTACATTGGCATCTGACAAGTCTTTAAGGAGGAACCAGCCCAGTTTCAGAACCTCAAAGGGACTGACTGTGGGTTATGTTGGTACCCCAACAATCTTTAGGATATCCAAGCCACATTGTGGCCCCAAGTTGGGAGCTAGCATGGCTATGACCCATGCCAACCTCATGATATATCAACTATAAACCACAGATCAACCGTTCAGTGGGGTGCCTTCCGACGAGCCACAGGGTCAGTCGTTGATTTGCCATTATCAAACATGAACATTAGCCAGCAATTTTATCATGAATGGCTATCACTCACCATGGTTATTCTGCATCAAATAGCATCAATAAACTCCCAAGCATCAATCGATCATTATTACCCTTTTGAATGCTTACTCACCATTGATTAGTGATTAATCAGGAACCACCAACCATTCACCAAACATTCACCAATCTTACCAACCATTGATTATTCGCCACCAGCCATGCATTTTGAATCATCAACCACCACCAACCCCGTATTGAACCCCAGCTGCTGTAAGGGGCTTCTCATGGGAGCCGGATCCAGGTGAGTCGATTGTGTGACATGACCCTTGAGGTGTGGTGGACCCATGGTGGGCTGATGTCGAGTGCAGGGTGATCAATGGTGATTGGTAGTGGTTAATTCATGGGTTAATTATCAATGGTTTCTAGTGGTCATGAGTGGTGAATTCATGGCTTATTAATGATGATTGAGGATTTAATGATTTGTGGTTAACCATGGTTTCAGTGGTTGTTGATGGTTATGAGTGGTGCATGATGGACGCAAAAGTGTCCAGTGCGAGCTTGTTAAATGCTGGGACAACTTCTGTACCCTTACAACCAGCTAGCTGCAAACCCTGGAACTTTGAGGTCCTGTGAAATTGGTGCCCACTTCCTGCATCATCGGTGCACGGTAGATTTCACGATGTGTTGATGTTGTTGCATATGTCCGTCGACTCTCTTTAGTGATGGGTAGCTTTACTGTCCCAAGTGGGGACCTGCAGTCCAACAGTATCCAACAGTCTGAGGTACATGAGTTTGTTCCATTTGTTGTGGGCGCGTCGTTGATAGCGCGTGATACGTCAGCGTAGTAGCTGAGCTCTCTCGCCCACTCATCACTTGCCCCACCTGATTGGTTGATCAAGAGTTGAAAGAAATTCATTCCCAAACGGCTTTGATGATAAAAGATCGAGTGGAATTCCGGGAAAAGACTCCGATGATAAATCCAGGTGGTAACTCCAAATGATCTTTGATCAATTCCATTCTTGGAATGGCATTCATGACCAACTCCATCAGCAACTGCTCCTCTAGCCTCTAGATTCCAGATCCTTGGCAACTAAATCAACTGGCGAAACAGGTGGATCAAGAGCTGTCACGCTTGCCATCTCCCAGCAGTGGCCTCGCTGCAGGTCCTGAAGTCTCAGGAGATGATTCTGAGGCTTCGGGCACCCATCAAGGTGCACAGCCCTGGTCCAGCGCTAGTGGATGGGGGCAGAAGGCAGAAATTTCTATGTTTTAGTGGTGGTCAGTGATGCTTCGTAGTCGTTGAATAGATCTTAATAGTGCTTTAGGATGATTAATAATGGTTCAAATGATGCTTTAGGATGATTAATAATGGTTCAAATAATGGTTCAGACAATTGTGGCCATGCAGTTACATGAGTGAGATTGGTAGTATGGATTGATTGCAGAGTTGCCATGGTAGCACTGGGAAATATTTCATTTCCTTTGCCAATTCTAAAGGACTCATCAACCAGGCAGTGACCACCCATGTCAGCTAATTCCGGGAGAAAAAGTGAGTTGCGAACATACGCAGTATCGCGCACCGGGCCAGAAAATCCGAAGCCCTTCCAGCTATCGTGAACGACCAAAAGCTTAGCCACCCCTCATAGCACACGTCGATGGCTCGCTGGAATCCCCAGGTCACGTGTTGATTTTGGAATTGTGAACCGGTGGAGTCGTAGCCATCATCCCTTGACCACAGGGGACAAAGCATCAGCAATGCGTTTTGAAAAGGAAACCGATGTCCTGTTGGTCAATGATATGTGCCACTAATAGATCGTACAAGATGATTTTTTTTGCCAAGCGATATGCGGCCCATGTTGGGCTACATGTCAGCAGCAACCATACAAGATGATACATAGATCAATTGCGGATTGATTGTGGTCACCATTGGCCATAGTTTTACCATTGTCAATTTCCAGACAACTCGGTTATTGGGTTTTCATCACGGTTCATGTTATCTTTGGCAACGCGTGCGATGTGCCACGACAGCGTCTCTGTCTGTCACTGGTTGGCTACCCGCCTGGCCGCTGCGCCAGGTTTATGGTGACATCCATGGTCAGTTTCTGGACCTCATGCGGCTTTTTGCAAGGCAGGAGGAATGGACTCAACATGGGGAGCTGGGTCAAGGTCTTAACCAACCAAGGGGGAAGGTGAAGATCGGAAGGTACCTAGTTTGATGGACACCAGGGCTACCAGGTATCCATTATGACCTGGCAACGCTGTAGCTGTTCCAGGTACAAGGCGCCTTCTGATGGCGAAAACGGCGACATTGTGGCAGCCTTATGGGGTGATCCAGGGGTGATGGGAGACCACCTGCGATTGAGGTGGTAAACTCAGCCGTTGTTGATGAGCTGGATCTCGCATTGTCTTGATGTGCGAAATGGGTTGATCCTTAGCAATAGCAATGCCATACTCGAAGGGATCAATGGCTCAAGTGGGTTGATCGCGAAGGGATCCACGACTTAATCTCATGGTCATTGGTGAAACAGCTGCGGGGTAATGCTATGACTGAAGGGAAACACCCGTGTGGACAACGAATGTTTCAGAACTAAGAAAAAAGGAAGCATGCTTTTGGAGCGACCTATATCGATGTATCATGATTTATCAACAATATCAGGAGACACCATCCGACCTTGGTTATATCCTTGTGATTGCTGTTTCCATCGTCACTTTTGCTTCGTTGTATCCTGTATTCCTGTATATTTTGTATACATACACACTAGACTTCATTGTGCAAATTTGTTTGCTAAGGACTCCATGGACTATTTGTTCCTAGGTGACTTCGTGGCCGTTTCCTCAGTGGATGTCTGTGTGGCCCATGCTCCAAAACGAGACGAGACTCGCGGTGTCCAAGGACCGAGGCGCCTTCTCTTTGGAGACCGTTTGTCTTCTTTTCTCCCTCAAGGTGAGGTCACCATTGGTCAACATGATGATGCATGCTACCAGGACATGATTCGTGATCCTGGATGACACACCAGTGATGATGATGGATGCTGGACCTCCGAAGTGTTGGTAGTTTGGGATGGCAGCAAGATGCTGCGAAAGCAATTGATGGAAGTTTACGAGTTTGAGCCAGAGATGTTGCATGTCTTCTGCAGGTAAAATATCCCACCCAGATCCATTTGATCAGGGGGAATCACGAGGCACGATGCGGCAGCGTGAAATGCTGGAGTCAAATGAAGTTGACGATCTGAATCAAGACTAGGAACCAAAAGGCGTGCCCAAACAGACAGAAATTGATCAAAATGAAACATCAGATTACAGATCGGATGATCTAGACTGCTGAAAAATCCAATGGAGTGAAATAAAACAGATTGTACATGAGATTTTTCCAGCAGTTTAGATCACCCAGACAGCCCAATAGGATTTCTATCCTGTCGAGCCTTCCAGTCTCCAAACAGCTCCCCGTCTCGAGGATCCAACCATCAACGCCATTTATGGCTTCCGTGATGAATGCCGGCGCCGCTTGAACGAGGCGAATGCCGCTTGAAGCAGACAAAGAATGGCAGATCTTTAGATGCACAGAATCCTCATGATCAAAATCATTGATCTCCAAAGCTAAACGATGTGCTGATCAGTTTTGTGGTCAACGACTGCTGGTTTGTTCAGTCTGAAATGCCAATGGACAACTTCAGTTGATGCATTGGTGACAGGAACCCGAAGACCCTGAGTCCTGCTGGAACAAATTTAACAGGGCCACTGGGCTGCAAGCGCTCAAAGGCTAGGCAGGCGGGTAAGAAATGCCTTTAGGGCAGGTGACGGCCACTGCAACTAGCTATTAGGCATTTGTAAATTGTAAGGCATTTGTATGAAGTCAGTGGTATCCACCAATGCGAATACTTTGTCAGTTTAAAGAGTCGTCGTTGATCTCTCGGGGTTGTGTTCTTGTTCGCTGGTCCTTGAGCTATCGAGGCCTTTGAATTTCTTCCAGTGGGGGCAGTGATCGAAGAGAAGATCCTGTGTCTCCACGGTGGTGCGCCGGGAGAAACGTTGTGCCCTTGCATCCAATGACACAGTCTCGAGGGGCGCCGACAGCAAGTCGTTGCATCTTCAAAAAATCTTCTAGTTTTTAATGGAGGAACAAGAGATGAGCAGCTGCCCCATGTCACATGTGGCAATGGCAACTGTGGATCCGAAATGGACCTATTTGGAAGCACAAGAATTTGTAGATTTGGGGATTCAGGATTTCTGTGGGTCCCATGCAGTGCCCCCTGAAGTCCCATGACTCTTGGCCGAGCCGTGTTACTGGTGAGGTATCGGGGGTTCAGTCAATTCTGTGGCTGAAGTTCGGGCACTACAGAGGCGACAGCAATGCATAGCAGTGATGCCATGCTGCTCCTTGTCCTCATCCCTTCTCCTGATCCTTGTCCCTATCCTTATCATCGATCTTTGTCCTTTATTCCTGTCCTTATAAAGATATCCTTATCCTGACTTATCCTTCTTGGTATCCTGCTCCTTGTCCTTTCATGCCACAGAGTTCCAGCTGTGAATCCTTCACCGCAACCGGAGAACTTCACCCAGAGCCGAGCATCGCTAGGCCGCTGCATGTCGCGCAGATTCCTCAAACGCCCATGGAGCAGCGCATCACAGACTTGTTGCCGCGGCACTCAGAAGTGCCCATGTTTCGACACAGGGGACTTCAGGGGACTGGGGACGGTAGATCTACAACGGGTCAGTGGGCGAAGGGGCGAAGTCTTGGTGTGTTCCAGCAGAAGCATGTCGATTCTGGTGCGCAGATTCTCAGTGGGCAGCTTCGTCTTGCCAGGTTTTGCAGATGTTCCGGTCATTTTTCACGCTCAATGGTAGAGTCAATAAACCACCCACATTTCATGGTAGACCAGATGTGGTGGAACACTTGTTTATCAACGGCTGAGATCAGTGGTTAAGAAAATGATTAGTTGCAATGGTCATGATGCTGAATTGAGGCGTGCAGTCCCAAGCTGATCATGGATCCATTGCCGCTCAGGTGGAGCGATCCTTCTGACAACGATTCCGCATCTCCGGCGCTTTTTTCTGAACGCAGCTGGACCATTGGGTGGTTTCTCAAAATAGGGAAACCCCAAAATTATGGTTGGTTTATCACTATACATGGTTGTTCCCTACAAGAACCTGGTGAACCTGGTGGAAACACCATTCACAAATGGTTGATTTATTACTACGAATGGTTAATATTGGCTGATTTGGGGGTTCTCTATTTTGAGAAACACCCATTTCTGGACATCTTTGGGATGCCTTGGGACCATCCTTGTTGCATCCTATTGCTGTTCATGGTTATCCCGACCGACCATCACGAATCACCACCTACAACGGGTCTGAACCCTAGTCATGAGCATCACCAATCATAATTAGCCGCAATATATCTATGAACCATCACATAGAGCATTACCAACTATCCTAAATCATCACATAACCACTAGCTATCGGTTAGTCAACCACTAGTTGACCACTTGTTTATCAGCATACTTAAGCACTTACCACTAGTCAACCACTACTGAACCACTACTGAACCACTAGCTACTAGTCAACCACTAGTTCACCATTCTACTCGCCATAGCATCGACCATCACCCGAAAAATCATCGGCAGCCACTTCCCGTCCTGCGCCTCGCAGCCTCACGTCAGGTCCCAGGGGTGACGCCCAACGAAACACGGGATCCCGATGGCACGGGCCGAATTGTCAAGTTCGGTCCTGACCGGGTGGAGGAGCTACTGCTATGGCCCTGGTGCTGATAACATGGTGTACCTACATGAAAACAGAGATATGATGATATGAATATGTGTTGTGTATGTGTAAATTACACACGTTTGCAAGCATTTACAATAATTTATCATTTACATAACATTGTCATATCTACAACTGGCAGAGGTCAACGTTTGTGTCGGACATTCCGGGATCGCTCCCTGTGGCTCCAGGAGTTCCTTGAAAAGAATCATCCACTCTCCATGATCATCCGAGCGCACGAATGCGTGATGGCCGGGGCCTTGGGATGCCTTGGGGGTCGGTCCTTGGGGAGGATGGCAGGAGCCAACTGCGACGTCGCAATATCCATGGCTACCCACATGGCCGGGGAAATATGACAACGAACATGTTTGAAGCATTGAAACCATTGGAAGCACACGAATCATATTATCATGAACCATCATTTCTAACCAGTATTGACCGCTTTGAACCATTATTGGAGCCCAAGGTTTCAGTTTATTGTTGAAGTTTGGGGTTTAGAAAGTTTGATATTGACGTTTTTAGATTCCCTAGGCTTTGATATTCATTATCATTTGTTACCATCAGCTAACCATTTTTCACTATCATCATTCATGACAAACCGTTTGTAACAGCCTTGCCGCAGGATGGTTTCGAGCGCTTTGCCAATGGCAAGCTGATCACCGTGTTCAGTGCAACGGAGCGGAGGGTGGAAGTCTCGTCGTTTGGTTGGTGCAGAATGGTCTGTAATTAGTAATGACCGTTGGTTGGGAGGGAGCGAGGCCAGAAGCCAAGGGTATCCTGCCCTAGCCCTTTAAAGGGGGAGCCAGTTGGAGCTACCAGGAGTGGCCGTTCACCAATGATAGTGACAGTTGGTTGGCTCGGTCAATGGTTGGTGTGGCTCAAGAATGATGCTGGACAACCAGTAGCCAACAGAATGGGAAGGTAATACCTCCAGGAGAACAACTATGTTAGTGAATGGTGGGCAACAACGATGAGTAAGCAACAACAAAGTTGCACTGTATCATCTGCAACAACAAGGGATACACCTACTAATTAGCGACAACTGATTGGTCTTTTTTATGGTTAGAAATTGCTACTGGCTGATGATTCCAATGGCTCCATGGTGGCTTGGTGGGTTGGAGTTGGAGTTACTTCATTTCTTTTGGCTTGGAAGATGTTGCAAGCTACTCAGCAGTGGCCACACAGCAGTGGCGCAGCAGGACTATTGCGGCCACCACAAGAACGCCGGTGCATTGCTGTTTGTTCGACGCGACCTGACGATCGTGCCAAAGCTGGAAGCTCAGGAAGCTCAGGAAGCTGAAGCCAGAAAAGCTGCGCTGGAGAGTTGTGCTTTTCGCCTTGTCATGATGGTGCAGGATGGCTGATAGTGATCAATGATACCGTCCATATACATTGCTAATCAACTAGCATTCTTGCTGAGAATTGAAATTAAGTACATTTAGTAGCCAGCCTACCAGCTTATTAAACATTGATAACAGCTTCTCAACCAGTAGCAGCTCAAGCATTGATAGCAGCTTGGTAACCAGCATTTAAGCATTGATCTGGTCCTTCAAATGCTTAAATTCTGGTTAAGCAATGCTTAAATACTGGTCAACCTATTGAAGAAGATATTGTTTAACCTTTTTAAAGCTATCAGAACTTATCAGTATTGATTAACCAGTTTTTAAGCTGCTATTTGTTGCTTATTTGATCAGATCTTTCAGCAGTTGATTTCACCACGGTGAGGTTGATCTACCCCGTGGAACGAATGGCCGCCATGTGGGACCCGCAAATCATCCAGCAACGACCTCCGACCCCACCGCGGCCCGTGCCTATCTCAGCTGTTGATGGAGTCATGATGGTTGGTTCATGGTGTGGTGATGATGGGTGGATGACCGTGCTTGATTGATGCTTGATTGTGGTAGCATAATGGTTGATGAGTTTGAAGATAGATGAATGACGTGGCTGTTGATGTTGATAAATGTTCGTTTAGGATGGTCATGGATGGTGATAATGACGTTTGCTTGTACTGTAATGGTGAATGATCGTTGATACTGATTAGATAATGATTGAGGATGGTTAATGAATCTTAATGATATGGATAATTTTGCTGTTGATATTGCTAACCATCAACCATGGGAGCTTTGTTTGAAGGAAAAGAGCTGCCTAAATCAAATTGGAGTGGCTGGTTCTATCATGATTATACTTTTATTGATATATGATATTGATACGGTTTTGAACACAGTACGAATTAGTTGTCGTTCTTGATGGTTGCAGCGAAAGATTATTCCTGAAACATGGCACCGCCTGTTCAACCATGCAATAGAAGAATCCTTGCAGGGCATATTGCCTCGTTGCTGAAGTTGTAAATGTTGATGACTATGGTGAATAGCCACCAACAACCATGGCGTTAATGATGATGGACTCTGGTGAATAGCCACCAACAACCATGGCTAATGATCAAAGCCAATCATGATGACATGATAGATTGATTGCAGACTACCATCATCCATCGTCCTTTATTTGTGAGGATGCAATGTAATTGATCCAGTTGGTGATCATTGATCTGCTCAAGCCATCCTAGGAAGATGGGAAAGAAAGATGTTCATACGCAGTTCATGAAGTTCATGAACCAATCGTGGTGGGAAGCGTGAAGCATGGCAGTGTCTTGTTTTCAGACAAGATGTGATTCCAGAAAAATCCTTGTGCGAACTCTGGTTTTGCCGGAAAACCGCCTGTGCACTGCATCCGTTGAGGTTCCAAGGGCTAGAAAGCTCAACGATGACGAGTGGGCCGTGCTTGGTTGACAAGGGCCAGGGAGGATAGCTTAGCAACTCTGAACTGTGCCCCAGTTTTGATGTATGTAGCCTCCGGGAAACTGACATGAAGCCATTCAACTAGCTATTCCAATAGGAGACTGATCATCCGAGCCCTGAGAGGGTCAGTTTCTAGCAGTGTAGATGAACATGTAAGGAGAGTCATGCCATCGTTTGAATGCTAACTCAAGCCACCCGTGGCACAATGACAGGCCTGGATTGGAACCCTGGTGAGCGATTCGAGCCGTAGCCCTCGCCATGGCATCCCCATGGAAGCTGGGAGCCACTTCTGGGAGCTGCCATCTTCGGCTCGTTCTTTTCGTTGTGCTTTCCCTGAGCCCCTGTTTTGATCTTGGAAATCCGGCGTTACAATCAGAGCTCTTTTCTACTCAGAAGTTTCGAAACTTAGAACTGTGGCCCAGAAGTGGTGCGAACTCAGCTCTTTATTGCTGTTCAGAAGGCTATCTCATACATAGAGCATCACTTTCCGGGCCCAAACAGCGATAAAACTTGGTGTTTTGACCTCTCTGCCGATGTGCAACAATGTGATTCTGTAAATATCCCTAATTCATCTAGTAGATCTCCGATATAAACTATACATACATATAATACACCAATCTAAATATACATAAGATCACACGTATATCATACACAGATCTATGCACCGATGATTTTCTGTGGATTTTGTGGCGAAATCAGCGAGGCCTGTGGCCATGATGGCTACGAGCCTCATCGCGCCACGGGTCTCCAGTCTCACAGCCGAGCAGCGTGACCGAATCTCGGCAAACTCGCATGGGCAAACGCCAAGAAACGCTGGTGGGTCGCTGCGGAAGGGAAGGGGACCAATGGGGACCAATGGAGACCAGGATGAACCAGGATGAACCAGGATGAAGTCCGGTCTCACCAGCTGAAGCATCGATGGTTGCTTCGATTTGCCTCGTGAAATCCTGGTGTTTTCTCCATTTTTTTCCTTCAACCAAGAGGCGGCCTGTGGACCTAGCGGGAAGAACACCTCAGGAGCATTTGTAGACCTGCAAACATGTGCCAAATGACGAACATGACCCATGCTTGTTTGCAAAAAATGGAATCTATGATAATCTATGTATATGCAAATATATGTAAACATGTGCAAATGAATGTACATATTTATATATATATATACATAGACAATCATATGTAATTGTTTTACATCAAAGAAATCTTCCGGAAAGACTGAGCCGCTGCTCACCAGTCCCGAATTGCCCATCAGTGTTTGATTAGGAAATCCCTTGAACGACCCGCAGCTCTGGCTCGCAAACATCATGAAGTCGGGTTATCCAGGCAGCAACCCTGGGAACTATGGCTACACTCCTGTGGGCAAAAGTGCCCTGCAGAAGGCAGTGAATGATTCCCACAAGCAGTCCATGTGCGTTCTGGCCGTCGGACTGATCCTGATTTTTATGATGTTGATCCTTGGATTTTGCTTCACTTGGTACTCGACCTTGATTCCCCGTGAGTGTCCCTCGAATCTTGGGCTCTACTTCTGGCTGACGGGAATTTCCAACTTGGCCTTGGCAGTGCTTCTGGCCATTGGGCTCTACCTGATGAAGGGCATGATGCTATCGATGAGCCACCAAGCTCTGGCCAAAAGCATGGAAGATCATGCTCAGGCGCAGGGACAACGCTAATCCTTGGTGATGTAGAAGGCCACTCAAGCATTTCTTAATGATGTAAATTGTTTCTTAAAAACTATCATGAGCTGTAATGATGACTGATCATATCGGTTTAGGCGATTGATCATCTAGGTTATTTCTGCAATGAGTCGCGGATAGAGATGATTGCCATTGTCACCATTTTGATCATTCCTAGCAATGAGTAATCATTTTCGACCACCAGAGATCTCACCAGGTTCAAAATCCTTTCCACCGTGTTGCTCTGTGTTGTTTGCTGCTCTTGACTACCTTATCGTAGTACTTGGGATGCATCCCATGTTACCTCTCCCATGATGTTGGACCACCGGCATGGTGCAGCATGGTGCGGCATGTTGCATGGTAGACCCAACTGATGATCGGTCTCCGTGCTGTTGATCGTTGGTGAAGTCAAGACCGAACCGACCTGAAGAGCTATGACAATCCATGGCACAGAAATGCTCTGCTGGCGCAGAACATCCCAACCAATGGTAGTTTGTTGATACCCCTCGAGTTGCTGCTGATGGTTCAGCAAGTTGACCAACTCAGAGGCACCGAGGCTTGTTGCTACTGCTGTCCCCACTGATTGTCATTGTTCCGAACCCTTGGCAACGATTTACTAACAGCTCCCAGAAACGCTGATAAAAGGCGAATCATCACTAAACTCACTAAACTCCAGCTATGAAGTTCAATGAAATTCATCAACTCTCCCAGCTCCCTCCTTTGTCGAGGCTTATGCCATCGCTGGTGGCCATCATAGCGTTTCGGCGGCCGCGCATCGTTCGGAGTTCCAGGAGAGCGCTCTCCACTATGGCGGTGGGATGACGGCGGTGTTGGTGTTGCAGACGTTGATCATGGTCTTTCAGCTGGGCTTGGGGGTCTATGGCATCTACGAGGCCGTGAGCCTGCAGAGAAATGGTTCTTCATACATCTGTGGGAACCTTCTCCCAGTCTTCTGGACCATGTTCTCCTTGCACCTCATCCAGAATTGCTGCAACCTGGGAAAATTCCAGAAGGGCCACAAGGCTGCAGAGTAAGAGATGCTTCATTCGTTTTAATTACCAATGATCGCCATGACATCCTTTTGCCAGCCCAGGTTTGCAGCATCATCCTCGTAGTTCTGAAGAAGCAGAAAGCCTTGACAGTGAATGAGTCGAATGAGTTGATCTTCGATCTGAGGAAAATGTCGTATCAGTTTCACAGACTTGACACAGAATCTTGTAGTCAGACGAAATCATGTTCGAGATGCATATTCAAAGAGGTATGCATCAAATTCACTAGCTTGATTTGAGAAGTTCAAGGGCCAATAAAAAGAAATATATATATATATTAAAATATTTCTACATAAAGGAAGATAGTTAAAAAAATAATAAATAAAAATATTATATAATAATTAATGTCATATAATAATTAATATTAAAAATTAATATAAATAATATTTAAAAAAAAATATATATATATTAAAAATATATAATAATAAATAAATTAAATAATATATTTAAAAATAATATTAAAAATATAGATTTAAAAAATAAATTTTAGATATTTAAATAAATAATAAAATTAAAATAAATATATTTAAAAATATATTAATATAATATATATTTAAAAAAATAATTTATATTTAATTTTTATAAATAATTTTAAATAATTAATTAGAATTTAATTTATATTTAAAATATATGTAGGATAAAATATAATTAATTAATTAAGAAATATATATA
>VSDK01021871.1:318283-345360 GCA_009767595.1 Symbiodinium kawagutii
CATCACCTGCTCTTGAAAGCTGTCACGGCTTTCGTCATCACGTCGAGGCTTGTTCAGGAGGACTTTCCTGAAAACATTGGAGACTCAACACGTACGGCATCCAATGGTCATCAATGGTCTCTGTCTCAGTCTCCAGCGCTTGTCGCCAAACTACCAACAAGCCCAAAATCGCGCTTGCAAGCATGCACCTCGGGACAGGAAAGGCTACTGGTGAATCGCACCTGGCGCCTAAGACTCGAGCAAAGCCAAGGCGGTCGTAGTCAAGCGATGCCTTGGGCTCAGCTCAGCTACGCAGTTCATTTGACGCAGTTCGTTTCCTCAGGTCCCAGCTGCACCAGCTGCTGCACCTGGTGCTGCACCTGCCCCTTTTCGGATGGTACGGCGCTCAGCACCATCCCAGGGGTCGCTGTTCCAGGCGCTGTCCCCGGTGGCAGCGTCAGGGTGTCGGCCGAGACCAGCTCAGCAGGTGCCGGTGCCGGCGCCCGGTCATCGGCATCTTCGGGGCTCGAAGCCACCGCCGGGGAGGCCGCCACCTCCAAGGCGCCATGCGCCTGGCAGTGCAGCAGCGGCCAAGAGACGGATCCAAGTCGTTCAAGGCGCCTGCTGTCTCTGCTTTGCCGAGGTCACTTCTCCGGAGAAATCCACGCTCGCCTCGACAAACACGAGGAAAACACGTAGAATGAAGGAAAATCCTTTTGTCTTAACAAAAACATCAGCTGTTTGAAACATTCCTGGGCGACAACCATGTTCGACGACCATGTCCTTTAGCACACAAACACACACTGAGACACACAGGTTTGGTCGTGGATGTGTTCCTGCCTCGGACAAGGAATGGGCAAACCTCAAAGCGAGAATCCACCAGTATTGCTTCCAACATCAAAGATGTTCATACAGAAAACGATCCAAAGATGTGTCGACCAATTTTCTTCTGGCCATCAGTCCAAAGTGCGCATGTGAGACAACCCCGTCATGTCTGAAACCGGACATGACCAGGAAGTACCGTATTGCACCTCACTCCTAATCTGTTGACTAGGTCGGTGCATTGGTTGCGCTTTTATGCGCCTAACTCCCACTCTTTTTTAGAGTAGGGCGGACGAAATCTGGCAGAATTTCAGAATACAGTATTTCAGACATCCGCACATTGGGCGGACGATCCCATCTCTGTACATTTGGCACACCTCAAACTGGATCCCGAATGATCACAGTCATCAAATCTTGATCGAGCACCGAATCACATCCTCACCCAAAACGGGCGTTACACAAAGGACACCTGAGGTCTTCAAAGGTCAACCACCTTTGAACACACGCCTTGTGAAATCGGTGTCCACAAGGTAGTCGGGCTTCCTCTCCTCCCTCTTCGAGGCAAATGGCACACGAACATGGCTCCTCACCATGCACATCCTGAAGCAAGTCCTCAACAGCGGCCCTTCTATGGTGCAATTCCACAGATTTTCTCAAGACCTCTCGCTGCTGTGGACAAAGCTCCCGGCTGAGAACCAGCTCCACAGTCTTGGTGTCCCGGAACACCTGGAACATGGCAGCCCGTGGCTCTGAGATGCCATTCACTTCCAGTACAGCTTGTCCCACTTCAATGGCAAGCTGAGGGTTCTGGTCGTTCCACTTCTTCACAGCAGTGGTCTCTGACACATCTACAACCAGAAGTCCCTGCACGCTTTGATGACCTGCCATGGTGACACCAAAGGGTTCCTCCTCCGGGGATTCCAGCAGCACTCGGAAACTGGACTCGGTGGTTTGCTGCACCGTGGGCACTTTGCTGCTGAAAGCCATGCCAAAAGCTGCAAGGGAGTCGAAGGGATAAAATTCGTTCAGTGCTTGAACCAAACTCTGGATGGCAACATGATGAACCCCAACCCCTTCAACCGCGCGAAGATAGAGATGTCCCTTGCTACGAGGCTTCTCAAACCTGAAAGGCTACCCATTTTAAAATCCCCCAGAAGCTGCGCTTCCATACGCAGCCCTCGCTCTTGAAGCCCTGAGAATCTCCACCTACCCCGCACTGGAAGCTGCGACTGCGAGACCTGGCGGTTCACCGAACCACTTCGTGGGCACAGCCATGACACCAAGCGACCACGGCTTACCAAGGCTTTTGGGGCCCTAGGACCAGGAGGGTTATGAATCCAGGGTCACTTTTTGTGGGCAATTGTTTACCAAACTGAGCACATGGATCATGGATGAAAAAGGCAGAAAACCATAAGAACTCAGAATCTTTGAATCTTTGATTTTTTCATTTGTGAAGCAAATCGGAGGGGATGACCATGGCCTCATGTTCATGCCGTCGGACGAGTGTGTTCCCATCTGGCAGAAAGTCAGGTGTCAGTGACAAGGAGACAAGGCAATCTGAAGTTGTGACATGTGTAGGTGAGCACTCCTCAGACTGGACCTTTTAAGGAAAGATCTCATTTTGGAGGTTCGGAAGGATTCTGTTTGTGAACAGCCCAAGGTATACCTCCTCAGGTTTTTGTCAATGCAGGCGCGCCTTCAGAGTGGGACTCACCCTGAGAGCAATGCATCCAACATCATCCGACAGTGATGCCTGCCCTCAACCACTGCTGATCTAAACTGTATCAGTCAACCGGGGTCGTCTTTCTCCTTGACAGTGCTGATGTGACTTCAATTGCGTCAGCCATAGGCCAAAGGCATCTTGAGATTTCATCAATAATGATAAACAACGGATAACAACGGCCTTTACCTGAAATATCAATAAATATCACCCCTTTTCTTACTCGAGAACTTACGGACGAAACTTTTTACATTGCTCACTGCCTCACTGCCCAAAACTTAATCTTCAACCTCTCAAGTCAGGACCCGACCTCCTTGATTGATGCCACTGCTAACAGCCATACAAAGCACCTCCCAGTGCCAAGAGTGGATTCACAAACATGTTTTGTCTGCATATCATGCACCATGGACTGCATTGATCTGTATTCACTCTTGATTGGTTCAAGAATTTAGTTGTTTGTTTCAGGAAAATCAATAGTACAGTGTATATACATATATATACATGTATATGAATCTGTTGTTCAAAAATATCCTGCATTAAAAAAACTAAAAGCTGTTTTCACTACACTCCCTAGAGCCAAAAAAACAAAGCCCATGATGGAGCGGCAGAGCCTGGGCATTGACGTACCATGAGCGCGGCAACCCAGGCTGTAATTATGGAGGGCCTAGTGTATCTGTGGAAACGGCCACGGAAGCATCAATGGTTGATGCATGTTGATGCTGGTCAATCAGATGCTGATTAGTGGCTAGTGTATGGTAGAATGGTGCATCACCAACAGCTAACAATGCTGAGTAAAATGCTTGGCAATGCCAACAACAATGTTTTGAGCTAATGACCAAGGGTTGAAAATTTTGGAATCCATAAGAAACAAAGAAAGTCGATGAAACCTGCGACTCTGCGGTGCTGTGACTACCCAGACAGTAGACCTTTTCACAAGCCATTGCCACCGGTCCAGCCGTAACCTCAGCAACAGTTGGAGCTGAACATGTGAAGCTCAACATGGGCATCATGGACCAGTTGTGGTCAAGGCATTGTGGTGACCAACCACAACAAACCCTTTGGAGCCAAGTGATACGATCCTATATTGTCAGCTCGGCGATGAGTATATCCACAGGCATCCCTAACATGAGTGGTTTCTTAATAAGAAAGCCATTTTGGTGTGATTTATGATAGTATATACGTGGTACTACCGTTCATGAACAGCCCAAAGCTTGCCAAAGGCCGTTTTCGTGCAAATGGAATTTCGCTTCAACGACGATTTGGTTTGCTTCGTGCTCTGTGCATCCAAGATCAGTCGGTGAAGCCAGTTCTCTCCCGCTGATTTGAAGGCAAGGGGGTGCCCATTTCTATGGTATCAAAAGAAGTGATGGTTTCCACACGTGACGGACTGGTAACCATTTTGAAAAGGATTATTTGAAAATTTGATCGCACCACTCTAAACGACGTCATCAAAGGCCATCTGATCTCTGAGCAAGGCCACGCCGATAGCCTCTAAAAAATCGATCGTTCCAACTAGCTCCTTCAGCAAAAAGGATCAAGGGACTCAAGCAACGAAGTCGAAGATGCCAAAGCCACACTTTGCTGCAACGCACATTTGCCGTACTTGGGATTACTTGAGTCACCAAGACATCTGTACAGTTGGGGTGATCCATAGATGGTGGGTTCTCGGCAACAAGATAGAAATAATGAAGATCCCGTTTAGAGATAAATACCGAGGAACCACCACAAATGGTAGGTTTCCATACGTTTCCATATGTTTCCATATGTTTCCATATGTTTCCATATGTTTCCATCCATCCTTTTCCACGGGAACCACCATTTATGCATCACCCCAAGGTCGTAGTATTCCATTGAATACTCGGAGACGCATGAAAAACGTCTCACAGGTTGGCAGGTTTAACGCCCATGTGCGGCGGAGCCTGGCAATCAGGTAGGTCAGGTCCTAAAAATGGGTGTTTCTCAAAATAGGGGTACCCCTAAATCATCCATTACTAGTCATTTATAGTAATAAACCAACCATTTTTGG
This sequence comes from Symbiodinium kawagutii, assembly GCA_009767595.1. Taxonomy (NCBI): domain Eukaryota; class Dinophyceae; order Suessiales; family Symbiodiniaceae; genus Symbiodinium; species Symbiodinium kawagutii. The sequence continues at coordinate 322,831 of VSDK01021871.1, forward strand.
GGGTCCCCTATTTTAAGAAACAACCAAATAGTGGTGCACAATGAATGTTGGTGAACACATCCCTGGTGATCTGATGAATTGCTGTGATACCATAGTGGTTGATGAATGTTGGTGAATGTTGGTGGTCAATGGTGATCCTTGATCATGGTTGAGTCTGGCTTGCGAATGATGGGTGATGAATGGGCAATGAATGGATAATGATGGTTCCGGGCGGGTTAAAAGTGATTGGTGATTGTTATAAATGAAACTCAGCAGTTGGATCATATCTCACCATGCACTCAGCTTCGTACAGAAACCACGGGGTGGCACCAGTGATACACAGACTACGACCGGGAGCAGCGCACGTCGAGCCCAATTTCTGCTTCTTCCCCTGCTATTTGCGACCTAACCCATATGATTACAGCATCTTATGGCCCCCATGAACCGACTTCTTATAGCCCTGTTCAGCTCAACCAGCTGAATGTCATACCCCTAACATCCCCTCCCTGTGGCCCACCATGGTGGCTGATGTTCACCGGTGAACCGCTGCACCTGGAGGAGGGAGTTGAACGTTTCGGCAGCGATGCCAGCCCAGCCATTGGCCAAAGCTGCCTGGCAGACCACACATCTGCCACCATGAACCGTGGCAGTGGGTCAGTTCACCCTGTAGCCCTGGGCGCCCTATCGTTAACCAGGCTGTTTTCCCTATAAAATTGTTGGTTGGTTGATATTGACGCATAGCCAATTACCCACGATCTATGATTAAAATTAATTCACCATCATTATCCATCATTGACTATTACTTGGCATCATTCATAAGCGTCAATGATAAACATACATTCTTATCAATGCTCACATTTATCATGGTACGGATTGTTAACGTGCATTCAGCATTATCAAAGAACATTATCCATCATTATCAATGATTGTCGAATCTTCTCAAGCATGATTAGAGAGTATCTAACATCACAACTTAGTATCAGGCAAGCCAGCAACAGTCCCATCTCAAGCTGGAGCGAGTCCATTGCAGTCACACCATTCCTCGATACTTTTCGCTGGTGTGGTCTTCGTGTGTTAGTCGTCTGACTTGTCCGATCTGTGCGCATTATTTTTCCCACCAACAAGAAATCAATACAAATCTGTGCACTCAAATGATCTTTCTACTAGCAAATCAATACAAATCAATCATTTGCGGTTTGCACATGGGTACATGCCAATAAGCAGACCGGAGGTCTTGGCTTTACCATCAACTTTCTGATTGTCTCGTGGGAGTATCTAGCACTGGCGTATTAGTACCACCAAATAAGAAAACTATACAAAAAGCTGATGTGTCCATTATGTCAAGCATGTTGTGCTTCTTGATGTTTCTGCATTAGTTGTTTTTATTTTTTCTGCGCCTCCTCTTGCGTGCTCAGTGGGTAGTTCCCTCCTTTTGAATGCACCTGGAAACCCCTCATCTAACTGGTGGCTCGAACCCCCTCATCCAACTGGTGGTTCCATCATCATCCGCAAAATGACGTACCCAATGGCGCCTCGTCCGAAGTTCCTGCTGTTCTCGCAGCCTAGCGACCAAGAAGCTGCTGCAACTGTTCATCTGGGAGATTTCGTCCGTGAATACAGAAACAAATCCTCCAAGTGTAAAGACTTGTGCCAAGTGCTATTCTTCTGTTTGGTTTGGGATAGTTACTGTTTGGTTTGGGATAGTGGTAACTATCCCGAACCAAGTCGTACAAGTCCCCGGAGCAACGCATCATTGGATGGCACCATCCTGGATGTAATCCTTGAATCTACGAAGGGAAATTCCATCTCATGAGTTCCATAAAAAACTACACAGCGGGCAGTATGAGGGTACACTTCCGACTATAATCAAGAAATTTTGCCAAAATTGTTGTTGTCGAAATTCCTATTGTTGGTCGTACCACTACCATCATTAGTTGTTCATAATAACACTGATGACAATGATTTGCATTGTCACTTTTGACAAACCATCATATCCGACTGGCAGTGTGGTTATCATGCAAGAGGTTGATTTTTGCTTGTTGGTAATGACAGCAGTGACGACGAAGACTCAATACTTGTGATGCTAGCACATCATAGATAACTAGAAACTAAACCACCCGCTTTTTTCACCATAGCTAATGACTTATAATCAGTTACAGGGACTTTACTCACGATGTGGATCACTCACGATGTGGATCTCCCATCGTGAGTTCTATGACAACTACAATCTTCTTACCCTCTGGTAATCTCACATGGCAATGGACAATCCACCATTTCAAGATACTTCAGTGGTAATGGGCACTTTCCATTGCTATGTTTGATTACCAAAGGGTAACCTCCTCAGCAACATACGACCAACAGCTGCCCACCAACCAACAGCTTTTCAGCAGCGCCTTCTTCGAACTCAGGTCTACCGCATCTGGCACAGTGACAACCAGGCATTCCAGCATGTTTCCATGCGATCCCAGCTACCAAGCTGTTCTTCAAGCGATTTCGATGAACAATATGACTCTAATCATAACCTTATCAACGTTTCACTGCTTTTGACATACAATGACTATGCTGTTAGTCATTATTTGATGAGCATATATAAAAAGAATATCATTATGATTCTGACTGCTTTTGTTCGTTATTCTTCGTTGGGCAAGGGTTTTATCATTGTTGTTTTTCGATTGGATGCTTGGGTGATAGTTCGAAGCACAGCTCAAGCCTTCACCACGTGAAATGAATTTCGAGCCATGGGGATAAGTCATAACCAATTACTCCCCAAAATTGGGTAGGTGAACATCCCAACAAAGGTACTCTAGTTGGATCATTCATTGGATGTGAGCAGCCAGAAATACAACCTACTGACCCACAGGCATATGTTTCCTAAACCTGGGGCTACCACCATTGTCAGCGCAGGATGATTTTCCATGAAGGCAACCAGCTCTGTACACCATGTTGATGTCAGGTGGTCAAGAAATGCGTTGGAAACCAAGGGATTTTAACCAGGGAGCCCCTGGGTGGCTCCAAAAGGACAAACCCTGCGGGTTCCAACCTTCGAGCAACTGCTTTCGAGCCTCGGTGCCACGGAGACAGAACAACCTGCTTGGTAACCATCAGCCACGTTGCCACCACGTTGCCACCTGGTTGAGAATGATCAGTTTACGTTTTCAATTAGCTGCTCTTCTTGCTGTAACCAGTTCTTGCTATAACTGCCGCATATGCTCAATGCATTGAAGTTTGGCGGTTCCCTAAAACAACCTTGTCTACTGGGCTCCACAAGTCCTGGAACGACCACAGATTGTAGGCCCTTTCTGAGTCCCGTGGCCTTGCCATACTTGGTGTTGAATTCTGAAGGGCTTCGTTCCGCCCAGCGAACCTCGGTGCAATGATCGTTGCGAAACCCGTGGTGCAGCGAGTCCATTGTTCGTTGCTCCCAAAAGGTTGGTATTGGTCCGCAGAGGACCCCCAACAGGTCCCTCACAGGATCGCAGCTTGACGCCGCTTTGGGACTCCCTCCCTTCGGTCCCTTCCACACAAGTCGCCCACCCAAAATGCATGGGAATCTTGTTGACGACGGTCAACCTGTCAGGCGCTCCCCAGTGGTCACTTAATGACCTCATGGAAATGGGAGCAGAATGGATGAATCACCATGAACCACCATGAACTACCCGTAGTTCATGGGTAAACACCAGCTCTTCATGGAAATCTTGGGGGCAACGGGCAAATCATCGTTGCTGTTGCTATGGCTACTCTTGTCATGAAGGATCCCACGTTGGAAATCTCTCATTATCAAGGTTCCCAGCAACGATCACCAACTGAAAGATTGTGATGATAAGACGAGCAAAGTCCAACCTCCTGGCGAAACAAGTCCCATCACCTGCCACCCCACAGGGGTGGAACCGCGCCTCCCGAAGAAAGTCATCCACGGCTAGTCCCTGGCTTCGCCAGTCAGTTAGAAACGATGGTTGGTGATTAGTGATGATTGGTGGCGGTTAGGTATGGGATGCTTTCTGACAGGAGATACAATACCAACCACCACACGATACGAACCCGCAACAAGGGATTAATGATGGTTAGATTATGGTTTTCGATCATTGAACAATACTAGTAAACCCGCCGATGACGATGACGATGACGATGATGATGATGATGATGATGATGATGATGATGATGATGATGATGATGATGATGATGACGATGATGACGATGAGATGATGATGATGATGATGATGATGATGATGATGATGATGATGATGATGATGACGATGACGATGACGATGATGATGATGATGATGATGATGATGATGATGCTGGTGATGGTGCTGGTGATGGTGATGATGATGGTGGTGATGATGATGATGATGATGCTGGTGGTGGTGGTGGTGGTAGTGGTGGCTGTGGTGGCGACGATAAATGATTGGCTGGCCGGCGATAGTTTGAGGTAACTACTGATCATTGACTGTGGTTATTGGCGGCGCCAAGAGACAATACTGTGCATTGATCCAATCCTGATGCAGGCGAAGGTGTTTACACGTCCAATTCATGGCTTGAAGCCCATCTCCACAAGTAACACACCAAAGCAGTCCAATTCACCACCATGCCTTAGGCCTGCTAGTCCATGCTATTCCAACTACCCGGAACAACAACCCACCAGAGATCACTACCCCGCTCCACCGGTCGCGCCTTGCCCTTGGAACCCCCGAGGTAATGGGCACAAAAACTGCGTCTCTGAGTGCGGCTGGGATAGAGCCTGAGGCCATGCACCTTCCCACTATGCTTACGGCCTGGTTGGACGTCGCCTGAGGTCGCCCCTGAGCTTCGCACTTGAGCTGATAGAGGTGTGGATCTGGTCCGCAATATGGGTACATCCATTCCTGACACCAGGGCCAATGGATCGAACCCAGGTTCTTGCATCAGACAAGGCCATACCATTCAAATGCAGACGGAAAGCAAAAGCTGCCTTTGCCTCATAGGGATATGATTGGTGCTCTCCATGAATCACATTCCCACATATTTGTAGAGCAGATTCATAATTTCTAAAATGATGTCCAACCAACAGTTGATTGCTGAATGGTCTTCCCCAAACGAGTACCCGCCAGTTGTTTGTTGGCTATCACCCCATTTGTTCTTTTCTATTCCCAAACTTCACTTCACTTATAATTTGGGATATATCATATATCTCTGAAAATGAGTAAATCAACATATGAATATATATATATACACATATTCTCCTTACACAAGATCAATATCAATATCTATCTATATAAAAAGATATATATATATATAGCTCCCAGCAGGCACCCACTTTTTGACGCCGTGGCAAGGCTTGTCAAAAGTGCCAGGCCCAGATCGCTTCGGAGCTAGGCAAATTTGCCTGCCGAACCACAGGCACTACTGAAAAACACAAGCTCCTTGAGCCTGGCAAGCCCGTACTGGGCAACTTTACAGCCCACCACCGGGGCGACACAGGAAACTCCTGGCACCCTCCCCAAGAACAAGACACAGCGAGGCTGGCGGTGGGAGGGCGGGAGCCCAAAGCTGCGGCCCAACTGGTGGCTATAGCCTCGCGCGCTATGTCAAGCCACCGCTTCACTCTATTCTATAGCTCCCAGCAGGCACCCACTTTTTGACGCCGTGGCCAGGCTTGTCAAAAGTGCCAGGCCCAGATCGCTTCGGAGCTAGGCAAATTTGCCTGCCGAACCACAGGCACTACTGAAAAACACAAGCTCCTTGAGCCTGGCAAGCCCGTACTGGGCAACTTTACAGCCCACCACCGGGGCGACACAGGAAACTCCTGGCACCCTCCCCAATTTCAAGCACTTCAGAAAAGGGGGCACTCAAAATTCCCAGTCTTAGCGCTGAGAAGCGCGCCTCTGACGCAGTCGCTCCCAAAAAGAAGCGGCATAATTGGAGTAGTGGTCAATCAGACGATGGCTTTCATCCGAAAACTGCAGTTGCACTGAGGCTGCGCGGCCGGAGTCCAAGTATTGACGAGCAGTTTGGACACTTTGCCAACGCCCTTTAACAAGCAGAGTGTCAAAGTGTTGGCCGTTGGCAAAGGCATGGGTGGCACCACCACGCCTAAATGAATAGGCGGTGAAATTATGATCTGCGAGTTTGAGATGCTCGAGCAAAAGTTTGAGACGGGTTCGGAACCCATTCGGAGTAAGACACGCCAACGAATTGGCGGCATTAAGGCTTAAGGCAGCTGACAAGAGTGAAGCCAACTTGGAGTCTACTATTGCCACGCTTTCCAAGCGTTTCTTTGAGGTCTTGGTGCTTGGCAGGGCTAAGACGATGTGCCCAGACTCCTCACAAACATTGATGTTGTCAGCAGCCAATTGTGTCAGCTCGCCTGTTCGCAGAAAGGCGGCGAAACCCAGCAGCATTGTTGCTGCTAAAGATAGCTGATCAGCAGCTAAAGCAACACCGGCTAGCGCAATGGCTACGGAGCCGGGCAAAGGCACTGCCTGTTTGGTAACATGAATTGACTTCCAGTTTGAGAAAAACTGGCGTGAAACTGCTAGCTGGTAGCGCAGTTGTGGGTAGAAACGGCGCAAGGCGCTCATTGTGTGCCCTGCATATGTAATGTTGATGTCATCAAGCCACAGGTGCTCCAGAAACTGAGCTAATCTCTCGTCCAGAACGGACGGCCGTGATGGTATGTCCAATCCCTCTTCATCCAACCAGTCAAAGAATCGTGATAATGCTCGGCGGTAGCTCGCAGCGTTCGGGGTTTCAAGCCAACAAACCGCAACGACGGCATCAGACTCGACGGCTTGGGTTGTTGGCGTAGTTCCAGGCCGACAAAGTCCACACGGGAAACACATACAGGTCCCCGGCCAACGCCAGCGCTGCCAGCCGCCTGAGCAAACGATTCAACCGGAGGGAAGGACTGCGGCCTTTTCCGACCGCGTAGAAGAGCACCTGAGAATCGACAATCACCATCAACTTCACTTTAAAAACACACGGCTCCTTCAAAAGCCGGCGAATGTGGGCCACGAGAGCCTGTGTTTCAAGCTCGTTTATGTGGGCGTCCTGTTTCCGCTTGTAGGACATCGTTTCCCGCCACAGCCATCTGTAAGCTGGGTAGGGAGCCAACTCGCGCTGAGCATTGTGCTCAACGGCATAGCGGATATCTGTGCCACGATAGTGACCGTGGCGGAGCATGGCAGCGAAGGCTGCATCTTCCTGGCCTTCGATGAGGGTGGCTTCCAAGTCCAGGATCCGGGCTGCAACTTTTTGAAGCAAGTCCGGGTCTTCAAAGCGGCTATACTTCTCCAGCTGCTTTGCGATCTGCCCTTGACGAAAGGCTTGCTCATTTGGCCACACTCCCTTGGCCACCAGCCCAGCTTTCAAGCCCTGAGCATAGGCCTGACACAACCCAAGTGGGTATTCTGCTTCTTCCTCAGTGGGGTAACGGATGACCCCGTCATCATCGAAGTAAGGCTGGTAATCACCCCACGTGCTGTGAGGGCAATCAGGCCAATTCAACCCCTCGAAGATCTCCTGGAGCCACCAAAGCAGCAGTTGGAAAACACTGCCATTCGGGCTCCAGGTTTTCGAGCCAGTGCGACTGCCTCCTTCCCATACCATAGGAAGCTGCGGTATGGGTGCTCCAGGGAGAAGGTCTTGCCGTCGTTGTCGAGCTTGTCGCACCTCTTGATGCTTCTCAAGCCCATTCGATTTCCCTGGCGCACCCTTGCAGCATCATTACCTTTTAAGTTTGGGGACCCCCTCACATTGCGCTCATCACGTAGCGCAGGTGGGCCTCGATGCCAATGCCCATTGAGCCAAAAAGGTTTTCCTCTGGCGCGACTGAATGTCTTACAGTCGGGGGCGTGGTGTTCAGCTTCCACATCTGTGGAATCCAGGGCCTCCCATGCCTGCTTCCCTTCCTCAGAGAAGAAGTCCATGCCTGGCCCAAACTCTTTGTCATAGGGCTGCTCCACGTCCATTCCTTGCTGGAGGACGGCCTGTGTAAGAGGCGCGTGTGGTCCGGACCACCTTTCGCCAAACACCGGCATCGGCTTGTTCATGTTGACACACTCCTCCTTGTGGGTCAAATAGCACTGCAGTGAACAGAAGCGAGATCCGCAACCCAAAGGGCATTCAAACTCTTCACCTGCTCCGATCAACTCGCCCATCTCAGTGCGGCACGTGAAGCAGAGGAGTATCTGAGGGTTTGGCACTCCCATCCCACGCTTCAGCTGCACCGCCACACACGAACCACCTCCGGTTGGAGATGCGTCCGTGGCACTAAGCTTCTGATAGATCGGAGCCTTCACGTTGGTGAATGCCAACGGCATCAAGGCCATCATCATCGTGAGCTCGTCTCGTGTTTCTTGAGTTGGCTCACTAGGCCTTGCACCCCCATGAACGCGGGTGAACAACTGGCACATTGTGGCCAGCATACACCGCCTAAAGGCTGTGGCAAACACCAGCCTCCCCACCATGCCGGCTGCTTCGGCATGGGTCCATTCTTTCTTTGCCAGCATGGCTAAACACATGGCTACATTGAACCTCATTTTGTCACCCTGCAGCATGAAGACTCCATCCCGAGACCGTAGCTCGCCTCCTTGCAAAGATCCCTCCAACGCCCCTGACAGCGTCTTTGATGCGTTGGTTGGCAAACCTTTTGATTCACAAGCCTCCTTAAACCGTCGATGCTCTTCAGAGGTCTCTCCTTCCACCAACCGAAGGGCGACTTTGGACACAATGCGCAGCTGGTCCACTGAGTCGAGGTATAAAAGGAGGCGGTCCCCTTTTGGCAGTTGCTGCCATTTGAGAACTTCAGAGGATCCGGGTAGCTTTGCAATGGAGAAAGCAAGGTGCCTGATTGCAGCTTGAACCAGGCCAACGGCTGACAGCCATCCCATAGGCACAATCCGCAGGGAGACAAAGGTTGGAGCGTCCCCTGGCAACCCAAGGCAATGAGCGGGAACCTGCCGTTCATACACGAAGAGGCCTCTCCACCCCTCCGGCATCTTGAACAAATTGAAGGCAGAGGCCATGTCCTCTGAATCGATGACCACTTCGCACTCTGATGGCACGTCCAACAGATGCACCTGCCCAACATAGGGTAAGGTGGCCTCATCTCCCTCTATCTTGGCGGAGATGGCATTCAAAGGACAGAAAATCGATATGAAGCGTTGTTGAGAGACTCCACCTTTGATTTTCTCAACGGCCCCTGCACCGTTGACCACCAAGTTGCCGTGGTGATCCTTCAACACCTCTTCACGAGGGCAGGCCTGAAAAAGGTTTCTTCTATAACCTTCAGCCACGGGTTTTGCCCAGGCTTCATCACTTGCCCGAACATAGCTCTTCGGAAGCTTCTCAGGCCATTCTTCTCTCGGAAGTATGGTTTCCATTGGTTTCTTCACCAGTTCCAGAGTTCTTCCTTCCAAGAACTCTTCAAGGGGCGCCACTGCTGCCTCAGTGGGTGATGGCCAGCACGCGATGACCCGGTCAGGGTCGATTTCTTCCATAACCACATAGGAAGTTCCATCGTAGTTATGACCCTTCTTGGTTAAGTCCCGCATCACCTCTTGCGGTGATGGCACTTTCTTTTCATCGCCACACAGCCTCCCGATGGCTGGCAAAAGGTGCTCGACCACCATAGTCATCTGCTTTTGGTTCAACTCATTGGCGTGGACCATGAACTTCTTACTGGTCCTCCCGCCGCAGAACTGGTAGTTCAGCACCAAGCAAATGAAACTCAACCACGCCCCATCGGCGGTACTCCAGCTCTTATGCCCTTCCAACGCCTTCAAAGAGATCGGGAGTAGTTCGGTACAGGTTCCGGACCTGTCAAGGGCCACGGCGTGTTTTTCGAGGCCAGCGAAGAATTCTTGGGCAAACTGGAGAGCATGAGGGCTCCAACTTTTTCAACGGGCCTATGACCATTCATCCAGGCCATCACTGAATTCACAAAGTCCTCAAAGGACCCTGGCGTTCCCTCATCCATAGTCTCTTCACTCAGTCCCAACTCAACCTCAGGGCAGCGGGCTTCACCTGGTCCTAACTCAGGCTCTGGCGGGCGATCTGAACCCCTCACCCTGGCTGCCTCAGCTTTTCTCACCCGTCCTTGGGCTTGTTCTCGGCCGCTTCCATCGCCGGCGTCCGGGGCTTTCCTTTTCCGCGACCCTTCTGCTTCCCTGAGCCTTTCCCCTCCTTTCCTTTGGTCTGGGGGTACTCCTCCCACTTCTGCGGGTAGTAGGTGGGCCGCGTCCTGTACTTCTCCTCCAGCTCGACCTCGCGGTACATCATGTTTTCTTCCCCGCGGTCCGCCATCGTCGATTCTTCGGCCACCAGCTCAAGGAACTTCGCCTTGCGCCAGCTGTTGCTGTCCTGGATCGATTGCTCGGGGGCTTTTAGCCTCTGAGCCACTATATCCGCTGCTGTGGAGCCTCTTCCCACAGCCAGCTGATCCAGGATCTCGGCCAACACCCTCATCTCGCGCTGCGATCGGAGGTTCCATCGGTCTCGCAACTTTGGCGACAGGATGGTCAAGTGATAGGTCACTGCGCATGCCTTCACTTGGACCTTCCTCTTTCCGGTCAGATCGACCATCGCCCCCTCGAACCTTGTTTCTCGCTCCATCTTTTGAAGGAGGCGAGTCGCCAGCCGGCCCGGAAACCGCTGGGCGTACCTTTGCAACCTCAGATGCAAGGTCAGGCCCGAGGGGGCTTTGCGAAAAGACCGCTCCGAATCACCGGAGCTTTCATCATCACTACTCTCCTCACTCCCCACTTTGGGGAGGCGACGGGTCTCTCCGACCCCAAAAGGCCCTTTGTCCTGTTCGCTCTTCTGTGAATCACGGCGTTTCGCTTTTGAACCACGCCGGCTCCTCTTTCCATCTTTCTTCTTTGTCTTGCGAGATCCCTTTTTCTTCTTACTCTTCGACCGCTTTTTCACCTTCTTCTTGCGGTCTTTCTCGGGCGATGTTGTGGGGTCTGAGCCTTCTGAGTCCTCTGATTCCTCGCTCTCTTCATCCATGGGCTCCCCATCAGTTCCCCAATCGACCGACTCCTGTCCTAGTCCCCCTTCATCGAAGGGAGTCTTCTTTTTCTTTTTCTTCTTTGATCCATCCTTCTTTGCTGAATCATCTCTCTTCCTCTTCTCACCCCCTGAGGTGGCCTTTCCTTTTTGTTCATCGGCTCGCAGCTCCTTCTTCAGCTCGCGCAACTGCTCCTTCAGTTGGGCCACCTTTTCCCTCTTCGAGTCTCCTTTGGGGTTCTCTTTTTCACCTTTACCTGTTTCTCCTCCTTTCGCCTTCGGCACATCTGAGGGATCACGGCCTATCTTCAAGACCCCTTGTCGCCCAGTCCCGGGCCACGGCAAGTCTTCTTCAGTACCCTTGCCGGCTTTGAGGTCATGTTTCTTGAAGTAGGCCTGCACCAAGTTCCGGGCTTCACGTGGAAAATGGTCAGGGCCTCCTGCCATCAACTCGTCTTCTTTCCATAGGCGCCACTGCCCAACGTGAACCACTATGTCGTGTTGGTTCGAGGCCGTGCACTTCTCGGGCCCTGCCCGGCACAAATGATAGGATCCGTCAATGGTGCTCGGACGGCCCATCTTTGAACTTGCCCAGTCTCTGTGGGCCTTGTCACTGGCGGCGACGTAATCGCCTAAGAGGAATCGCCCCTTCTCGCCAGGTGAGTAAATCCTCTTTACTCGCACAAGCACAGTCCCTTGATCGTTTCGTTCGTCATCAATCGTTTTGCCTTCAAAGAACTGGTCTTTCAAGGGACATGCTTGGCTTCCTCTTCCCCCCACCCATCGGCCTGGCATTGCCGAGGTGGGGGCTCAACTTTTCTCACGGGCCGTTACCCGGCCCTTTCCTCACGGGCTCACAGCCCGGCAAGGCTTGATTGAGCCCAAAGCTGCGGAGCCCAACTGGTGGCTATAGCCTCGTGCGCTATGTCAAGCCACCGCTTCACTCTATTCTATGTGTGTGTGTGTGTGCAGTCACATATACATGTATCCCATTTCAACCTCTGAATATAGTTTGAGCAGTTGGTATCTTGGGCTCTGCCATCAATACCAAGGCTGTCAGTTGAGCCCTCGACATTGAAGTGGTTGGCAATGTCGAAGGTCGGATCCAAGTCCCCGGAATACTCGAAATCCAAAAACTGAAGATCACCTGAACCGGACACGCAACTCAGAACGGAGAAATGTAGATCGTAGAGACATCGTAGATCATAGATTTTTACAGAAGCAGTCTTTTTGAAGATCCCCTGAGACATTCACCTGACATCATTGACAAACAGAATCACAACTCACAACTTGTTGTGCTGCCGGCATCAAAGGGTGGCCAAGACAAAAAAGGACAGGTCAGATCTAAGGTCACTCATATAATCAGCACATCTCAGCACACCAACCTGCCCTGCCAGGCACCTCCTTGTTGAACCAACATGTTGTTGTGGTGCAGGTCGTTGTGGTTCAGCCCGGTCCTGTCCCAAGTTGCGTTCCTGGAAGTTCAACCAAACAAGATCCTTAATGAGCTGTGTAGGACAAACAGAAATCTATTGCCATAAATTCATAAATGGGGTTGTCCACTAATGATGGTACCTACTAACCACCAAATCATAGCCGTTATCGCTGGAAAAAACACTAGTTTGGGGGTGCCACCATCAGTGGACAACCCTGAATGAATAACGATGGGGACAAAGAAAACATACGCAGTCGATGATCCCGCTGCAAACAAAATTGCAAGTGCAGCTGCAAGCATAGTGAATTTGTCAGCCATTCGCACGCATGTGAAACAACACTCTCAACAATGTGCCTGGTATATGTTTGGCCTTTAGTTATCCACTATGATCAAGGACCAAAATCCATCAAACCCCACTGACCATCATACATCATTGCCAACCATGTTTTCTAAGTCCTCGTCGAGTCCTTGTCATGTTTGCCCTAGCAAATCACCATCAATTCCATCAATCTCAAGCCAAGGCCACATGAACAACCAGCAACCAGGGCCACCAGCTGGGTGACCAGCTGGGTGACCAGCAGCACCCGCAACCAGCAGGTGCCTCTAGGGTCGGTCCACCTCCCCAGGCGTCGACCCCGGTCCTGTCGTGAAAGGTCCGAAGCTTCGTGGCGATGCGCTGGATGGCGTCTTCGGTCCGAATGTCCTGCAACGCGCAGAGGAATCGAGTTCTTTTCTTTGAACAATAAGAACTTTTTGAACAAACATTTCTTATAACATAATAGATTTGAAGAATAAATAATAGAAGTCTTGAAGAATCAAGAATATGAATAGAAATAGAGAGAATAAGCAGGAGAAAAATGGAGAATAGAGAGGATGATACTCTATAGAATAGAATAGATTAGAGAAAAATGAAAGAAGAGAATTCCTCCCCGAAGAAAGGAACGCTCTGGAACCATCAACAGGCGCTTCCACCAGCAGAATTGGTTTCTCCATGTTTTTCACGTTGCCGCTCCCCGTCTAACTGTAGCGGTCCCATGCAGTCCCCGTGTTCAATCTGTATTCGTTCCAAGGTGAAGAAGTGGCAGCCTTGATGAACGAGTCACCAGTGCTCGGACCCATCGCGCCTGGTGACTGGGAGCTCGACCCTCCAACCATTCTTCGATGCGACCCTCCTCGAAGTTTGTTAGCACCTGACGCCAGGTCCGACAGATCGCACCCTGCATCGAGATAGGACGCCTATCAGTGTAGCTCCATGTGCTCCTTGTTGCTACAGATCATTCAGATCCAGGAATTCATAGCAGTGATGCTGGGAGTTATGATATTCTCATTGTTCAATCATCACCGCATCCTCTATTTCTGCTGCTGATTCTGTCTACCAAATCAATAGGGCCCATAGAAACGTGCTTACCAATAGCGTACCTGCAAAGAGCATAGCCCCAATAGCGTACCAGCAAAAATGATAGCCTACACGTTGAAAATGATCCTGAGATAACTCTGCCTCCAATGGTATACCCATCACCAGCATTGTTAGAAGGGTCCATTTGTGGACAGCCCTATTCTCAAGCATTTCCCAGCGACTTGATCACAGAATGAAACTGCTCTCTGATTGGTAGCACCAGTAATGGCATACCACTATTGCAACCATACTTTCACTGCTGTTAAGCACTATCAACCACGGTATCCCATATGGCTGCACCACCAACCGAAGTTCCCCAGAAAGGTCGTCGCCTGCGGACCAAAGCCACGCTGTGCGACGTAGCGGGCTCTACGTACCTGAAGAGAGGCCGGGATGAATTCTCCAGGTGGAAAATTGGCTGAGTCATTTGATGACCTACTGGCTGATGGTTGGCTACTGAGTCATTACTGGTTGGTTTCTGGTTCACTACTGCTTGGTCACTGCTGGGTTCCTGGTTCATTGCTTGGTCAATGATGGCCAAAGAAATGGTTGGATCCAACCAATGAGATTTGATTGTCAGTGAAAGAGGTAACACAGCTGCTCGGCCTATCCCGAAGCTCAAAGCATGATCACCAACCAGGCCACCGAAACGTTGGGGTCTCCCAGCTGCCTGGCCTCGTCGTCGCGTCGAAAAAACCCGTGCTTTGTGGAGCCATAGATCCGCAGCAAGACCTTCTCCTGACAGCTCCAACCCCCCGTGGTAGGCCACAGCAACTCAGCGCAGGGCGCGGGTCGGGCAGTTCCCGGTGACTCTATGTTGAAGGGTAAGCTAGCCCAACGAAGAGATGACACCGGAAAAATCAGCTCATCGATGATGAGCTACTGATAGTCAAAGCTTCAATTTCTAAGTCAAAAGATGATCGCAATGAATCTTTCTCTAGACTCACTGGCTAGGGATGCCCCACAGCAGATCAGCAAAATGGATAGGACACGCCGTTTGCCAAAGTGCTGTGACAGGACATGGAGGCATCCGGTCCTCTCCGCAAGACACGCGGAAGACCTTGGATTTTAGGCAACACATAACAGGTGTGCCACCGTCGAAACTGTCCATTCCCAATGACCAAAGAAAAGTTGCCACACCATATCATATCCGCGAATGACTACCTCCGAAAAGCCCTATGTTCCGTCTCAAAATGATGATTTTCTGGATGGTATAACTTGGTTTCGACCGCAACAATGCTGTGGATCTCTGGTTGTGCTACGGTTGTGCCCACCACCATGGCAGTGCGAAGCTGAGCGATGGACGGAGTTGGAACAGGCCACTGTGATCTGACTGATGTCCACTGGTCTCGACCTGTGAAGCTGTGAGAGACCAACGTCACCACAGGTCGCAGATCCGGTCGCTTGCTGTGCCTCCAAGAGGGTCGGACCTCCAGAACCTCAGATAGAAAAACAAAAGTGATACAAGAATCAAAATAAAAACTTATGTTGAAATTACAGTATAGTACAGAGAATAAAGAGAATCAAACTCCAATTTCAAAGAAATGATATAGAAGAAAGATACAACACATAGAGGCTTTCGTCTATCTGCTTCTTCATTTCTTTCTCATCGCTTCAAACGATCCAGTCCCAGTGGTCCAAGTTGTCCCCAGAGTTGAAAATGTGATCCCACAGTGACCCAAAGCCTACCATTTCCAAGGTTTCCGAGAGCCGAACATGTTTCAAGAATGAGGCCGGTCTCAACGCAGCCATGGCAGCTGTTGCCGGCGCTTGCAATTTAGCAAACTTGCCACTTAGGATTGGAATATCTCCTGTTTTCTTAAGGAATCTGAGGATGTTCAATATCCAAAGAGTTCGAAAAAGTCTCAATTGAAGCTAGTGGAAGCTGCACTAAGATGCCAGTGGATGCCAACGGTACGTCACTTGGGTGTTGATTTGCTAGTTGGTGTGCTGAAAAATTGTGAATCCGATGAGGTGCACAAAGTTGCTTGGACTGTGGACTCCCCTCTACGCTTACACAGCCGGGCTGTGACTGTAGCATGTTTGAGCCATGCAAAGCATGAGCTTCTTGAAAGACAGAGAGTCATTGGCTTGCTTCAAATACCCTGCTCTGTGAGACACGACCAGAAACATTTGTCGAAAAATAAAACTTGTTTTGAAGCTTGGAAAACCCGCAACTTGCTTGGAGTTTCCGCTTGCTTCAAAAGGCAGAAAAACACCATCATTTCAGTCTGCAGAACTCAGTGAAGGCTCAGCACATCCTCAGGCTCACACCCCATCCTTTGGAGTCCTGCCGCTTGAGGTTCATTCCAAAGTGTCAATAGCACAGCTACAAAAAATTACACAATCAAAACATCAGCATGTTTATGAGACCCAAGCAGACCACAGACTATGCAGTACGTCACTGACATGCTGATCCAGGTGGCACAGGCTGCAACAACTCACAAAATGCGAAAAGACGTGGAATCGTTCATGGAAAGGGTCCAACGAAAGCACTTGATAATCTTGACATGTTCCGTTTGGTCCAAGAAGCGAAACGTGCGAAAAAGTGTGTGAACCAATTTCTTTGTGCAAAACTTGTGGCTGCGGGCTGGCTCGGTCATGTTTTCCTCTTCGCCAGAGTTGCTTGTCTCATCTTGTCTCAAGCAGTGCCCAAAGATTTTGGATCACGAGACACGAGGAATTCCTCGGTGCACCTGTCGTACTGCGACATGTCGTTGCGAGTCTCCAGGTGAACGAAGTTGGCACTGCGACAGGGAGATCTTGCAGTTCGTTGGTCGCTTCATCCAAGGACTAGGTCCAAGACCATTGGGAGATGATCAGATCCAATGGCTGATGCTACAAAGGCCTCATCCACTCTGCCTCCAAAGCAATTGATGTCAGATGATGTCAGGTGTTTCATGTTGTGAAACTACATGAGTTGAACATAGTTAAGCAATGGGAAGTTCTAGATCCGCCTGGAAACTACATTGCATCTGATGCTTCTGCAAGATTCTGTATTATGCTTCTGCAAGTAATCTTCCATACATGTAAATTCGTAATGCTTCTGCAAGTTTCCCAAAAAGAAATTGCGAAATCCAAAGCGACATCATCGCCCCCGGCATCCAAGTTCCAGATCATCAATCCCTCGTGGCCATAGGCAGCACAGAGCACATGGTTTCCCTTTCCAAAACGGATTTACTCTTGGGATAATCCTTTTTCCGGGTCATGAAACCGACCCGGTAGCTTTGAGGCTACTGTAGCTACCAACTGCTGCACGTTTGTCAGCATTGAATTTGTAGGGGTATGGGCGGTATGAGCAGGTAGCATCACACAGATTGAGACCCAGCAACTTCTCACAACAGCTGGGACCAACGGCTGGACGCTGTGGATCCCCCTTGCAGCGCACGCCTACGCGATTGAAGTCCTCAGACGCCAAGATGTAGTCGATCCGTGCAGGGGGATCCGCTGCAATGGTCCAGCGCGAAGCTTCGGCGGATGCGTTTTGCCTCGGACTGGGAGACCTGGGACCTGGTTCGAGTTCCCATGGTGATCATCACCATCATCGGAACAACCAACCGAAACTGTTGCGCTTCAAAGAGATGGTCGTTTCCATAGGAGTCTCTTTGAAGGCTTCCCCTTGAGGGCTAAGCTTCGCACCCATGCAGATCTCTGTAGCCAGCAGCCTCCAAGGCCACTAAAGCAGCTGAATCCTCTGGTGGACTCCAACGGTTTTTGGAGTTTCGCGATTCCAAGGCTGCCCACTCCTGTGGTTGCGGTTGGTTGAGGTTCCCTCTACCTGCTGGGGAGGTGACCAGATGTTTCAGCCCCAACTTGCAGAGAATCGCTACCAACTGATTGCTTTGAGGTAGGGAAAATGAGACACTTCAAACTCGGAAAGCTCACAAAATCTAAGTTCAACTGAGGGCTGCTGACGGCGCTCCGGAGTTCCTTTCCCTTTCTTTGTCGGCCAAATCATATAGACCCATGGCCCATGTCATGTTCTCTGACAAAACCCACAGGCTGACCTCTTCAGAGTAGTCAGATCGCTTCATTGCCTCAGATTCAAAAAGGCTCAGTGTTCGCCCACAACCAGCTATACCATCCTATGGAGTGCTTGGTGAGCACAAAAAATCAACCGCAACCAGTGTCACTTTTGTGACCAGAATAGAAAATGCCAACAAACAAATACAGTATTCCAATGGACCGTAGCTGATGATAACTCCCACCCTAGCCTCCTATAAGCGGGTCATTGTGATGGTTCATGAGCAAGCTAAACTTCTACACTTACTGCTTAAATTCACACTCATCCTGGGGTGCAAAAAAGTTGGCGTTTTCGGAAGGTTTTTGTTCTTAAGCAGCTGTGAAGCTTCAAGAGAAATGGCCATCGGACTGGGCTACTGCTGCTCCTTGGATCCTTGGATCAAGCCCAGCTGCGTTCAGATCCCCTGCGAGCAGATGCGGCAGGCCGTTGCTGAGTCGTGCTCGATGAGACAGGATCGACTCCGCTTGTCGAAGTCGTTCGGCCTGTGCTTGGCCCAGTCACCGTGGAAGCAAGAACCACCAACAGCCAACCAATCAACAGGCAATAGTCAACAACGAGCAACATCGAGCAACAACAAGCAACATCGAGCAACAATAATGGACAACAAGCAACAACGAGCAACAATAAGCGACAATGAGTGGACAATAAGCGACAGTAAGTTGACAACAAGTAGACAATAAGTATATATATAGATAATAAGCAACAAACTCTGCAAGAATGACTCAGAATGATTGCACCTTGCTGGTATGAATGAAATGAACCAACGATGACCAAGCATTAAGAGGTTGTTAGTAATTACTGTACATGGATATTCAGTGGTATTACCAAGCCTTAGCGTAAACAGTTACAATATCTTACAACACCCGGCTTGAGGCCTACAAAGAGCCACTAGAACACCGCATGCGGCTCAAGCAGAAGACACTTTCAAGGACTCTTACCAGTACCAGCGCTCATTTGCGAAACGACGAGGAGGGACAAAGTATCCTCAAAACCTTGACTCAATGGGTAAGACTGAAAAACTGCTGGGCATTGTCACCGCGTTGGCATCCAGCAAGAAATCTTATGAGATTGCCTACTTCATGGCAGAATATGCTGGAATCCTGTGCCAAATCAAGAAAGACAACCCACACAACAACCGGACTGTTCCACTCCTCTGAAATATGATCCAAATGCGTGGTCAGCACAGCAAATCTCCTGTCATCCTCAAGGCTTGAAGCCACGCTCACCTTGGGCAGACCCAAACATCTTCCAACCCATAGGCACTGGGCAACCCCTAGGGCCATGTCTGTGGTTCCCGAGTCTGAGATGAAAACCTTTCTTTCAATAAGATCAGCTGATATCTGTCAAGGGTGTACACGTCTCCAGCTCGAAATTTGTGAGTTGTTGATAGTTGTTGCATATCTAAGCATGCTACAAACCACAGAAACCATGTGACAGGGCACAGCGAGACAGCCCCGTCCAATGTGCTTCAGGCCCTTTGGCGTAGGAACAGAAGAACCACCCTCCAGATGTGCTGAATCGCAATGGGTCACCTGAAGCTTCTTGCTGACAAGAATGGCGTTGCCAAAGCTTTCGTAGCCAGGATTGGCATGGGCAAAGAAACATTCCATCTCCTCCAGATCCTCAGCCAGGGCTTCCAAAGTATCATCTCGCTCATTCCCTTCAGGATCTTTCATGGAAATCCGTTTCACTTCATTCAGGCAAATAATATCAGCCTTGAGATCGCTCAAGTCTTTTCGAAGTTTGCCATAGACTCTGGTCACTTCTTCTGTATCCACAATCTCTTTGAATCCTGCACCAAAGCCGCAAACGTTGTACGAAACCACTCGCAGCCGATTGCTCGTTACACCGGTGAAAGGATCTCCAGAGTCACACATCAATGAAAGGATCGCCACCAGTCCAGTCACAATCAGCAGAGTGTGCCCCCGGTGTGTCATGAACACCAATCTCTTGAGCCGCAAGTTGCAGCTGAAGGAAGAGCAATCAAAATGATGAGCTGTTGAGGTCACTGATTTTCTTTTCTGATGACCTTCAACTCAGCAGAAAGGAAAATCATTTGTACTGGACATCACACAGGATATACACAATATATGCATACACAATATGCGTACA
Source organism: Symbiodinium kawagutii (assembly GCA_009767595.1). NCBI lineage: Eukaryota > Dinophyceae > Suessiales > Symbiodiniaceae > Symbiodinium > Symbiodinium kawagutii. Next base: position 342,763 of record VSDK01021871.1, read on the forward strand.
TATTCAATAAATCAACACATATACAACCATGGTATTTGCATATGTAAAAGTTGCAAATTGTGTGAATCTGACTGCTGCGTTTCCCGTCCTGACTCCATTTGCCACTGCCTTTGGATCGGTCGAATCCAACGCCGCCACAAGGGCCACAGGGGCCATAGCCACAGGGGCCACAAGGGCTACAGGGGCCACAAGGGCCACAAGGACAGGGCGGGTGACTTGCCCAGTGGCCTTGCCATGGAAGTTCCTGCGGCTCAGGGTACCCACCAGGCCATCCATGACATCCACCAGGACATCCACCAGGACCAGGGCATCCAGTAGGGCATCCAGTAGGGCAGCCAGCAGGGCATCCCCCAGCGCCAAGGCAGGTGCCGGGGCCAGCAGATCCAGCAGATCCACCTTGGGGTCGTGGCGCTGGTGGCGCTGGTGGCGCTGGCGCAGCAGCAGCTTTGGCCTTGACAACGCCATTACTGGTGGCCACAAACACATGTTTGAAAGTCAGAATGGCTAACAAATTTGAATGTTGGTTCTTTGAAAATTGCTTCAGTGCAAAAACTCCAAGGCTACAAAAAGCAGAGGAACCTGCAGCAAATGCTGCTGAAGTTCTCTGGGGCCCCTGCTGCGATATCAGAACCTGCAAGCAAATATCGCTCGATATTTCCACCACATGCGAACGCACTCAGCTGAGATTGCAACTTGCCTGCGGCATCTGCGGCTTCGGTTTTGTCGTCCTTCTTTCCAGTCCTCAGGTCATGTGAACAAATCCAGGGTGAGATCCCTTAGCCTTAGTCAGCCTTGACCTTTCCAAGCACAAGGTCAGCATCTGATGGAGAGGATTGGGTAAGTCCAGCACTGCTTTTCCGTCGCTGGGCCGGTTGGGCCTTTGCCCTTTTTTCGTTTCTTTCGGCCAAACCTTGGATCGGCCACAAATGGCAGCGACGATCTCAGCCACTCACTTTGGCGCCCTGCTCGTCGTAGAGTTCGTCGTCCGAATTGTGCTCCACCTGGCAACATGGCACCAAACATCCCAGCATGAAAGAGATGAACTCCCACACTCAAACAGAGTCTGAGAACCTTTGTATTCCCATAAAATAAAGCCAACTTGCTCAACCATTGTTGGAGTGGAGATGCCACCATTTTGGGAGGACGCCATTTATGGACCCAACTTTCTAAAAAGGAACACCATGGTGGTGTTCAATTTCTGTCATTTTGAGCCTTCAAAAAAACCTTTGTTCTGTCCCTTCCTGTGGTTAGTCAGGAATTTTACAACAGTTTGAATCTTTTTCCCAGCTGTTTGATGGTCACCAGAAGCAACTTATCTCAGCAACATCATCCAGCTGGTGTGTCCACATGCAGAAACGGCCTACTTCAAAAGCCCCTAAACAAACTCCAAAAATATCTGTTTTCTAACAAGGCAGCCAAACATAGCCAAACAGCAAAATGGGAAGCCTCCCGATTTGATCCTTCTTTGGGGCCTTGGTCACCAAGCCTCCAACCCAGCTGCCTTGCCTTCAGATCAGCAGCTGTCTGCCTTTCGTTGAAGCCTCCTCCCCGGCCTTCAAACAACCCAATTGCTACCACTTCAGTGAATCTACAACCGCTGTCCTAGAACCTACATCGATTCTTGAATTTGTGCTCAACATTTTTGTCAAATGCTTGTACATCAGGTGGATTGCTGAGTGTTGCACCACATTGAAATTGAAACAGGAAACCAACATGAACACAGATAAACTAAGTACAACTACTAAGATAAACTAATGAAATTGATAAACTAAATCAAAACAGTAAACATAGATCAACTTAAATATAGATAAACATAGAGAAAGTAAGATCAACTACAGTCAATCAAATTACAGTAAGACAGTAAACCAAAGAAAAACTAAAGACGAAACAAACTAATCAAATTCACCATGAATAACTAGATATGAATAGATGAAACATATTGAAACATGTTGCAACTCAGTACTGAACTCACTGACCTCAGTACTTCAACTCTCGGTGTTTCCCACGGAGTTCTCCCCCGACCTGGCGCTTCGTTGCCACGCTTCTGCGAGCGCAAAAAGAAGAGGCCACCGCCGCGAGACCTGGGGAGTCTCCGCCCGTCCCAGCGTCCAGGTGGTGAACCAACCAGCGCCCCATGCAGAGCGGTGGTTAACCAAGTTCAGTGCAGGTAGTTTTTACCAAGTTTAGTGATGCAAGTTGGTGGTTGACTTCTTGGTGGTCAACTTCATCATGGTGAAGTATTGGCATCACGAAGACTGGTTGTGATTTGATATGTGGTTGAGAAGCTGGTTGATGGCGGCTACTCAGCAGTGCGCGCTAGCACTCATGAGTTTACCAACAATAAGTACGATCGGTTGTTAATCATGCTCACCGTTTGACACTAATTGACGATACTGAATTCATCGTCTTTGCAGTGGAAATGATGAGCTTAAAATATCCCTCGTGGAGCGGTGCTACTGGTTTGCAAACAGGTGTTCCCACAATGAACGTTTATGAAAGTCACCACGATGATGATGATGATGATGATGATGATGATGATGATGATGATGATGATGATGATGATGATGATGATGATGATGATGATGATGATGATGATGA
>VSDK01021871.1:345411-387046 GCA_009767595.1 Symbiodinium kawagutii
TGATGATGATGATGATGATGATGATGATGGTGATGGTGATGATGGTGGTGATGATGATGGTGATGATGGTGGTGATGATGATGGTGATGATGTTGTTGATGATGATGAGGAGGAGGAGGAGGAGCAGGAGGACGACGACGACGGTGATGGTCGGCTCCAGCAACTGCAACCCGTATGAATCAACCAATGAAGTCCATTCCATGGGCTTCACCAAAGCTTCACAAATTTCAGGCAGAACCCATCAGAGCCCTGGGGGCGAGACGCCGGGACAACCTCAGCGGGCCCCACCCCCAGCCCATGGAAAGTTCGATGTTGGATGGTGCAGCATGACTTGCCGAGGGCCGAGCTTTCAGAGCGTATGAAGGCAAGTCCTAAAGACTCCAACAGTCCGCAAATTCGTGGGACTTCCGTTGGCAAATGATCTGCAGACTGTTGACATTGTTGTTGAGCTTAAACATTTGCAGAAACCAGGCTGGACAGGTGGCGATGATGGTCAAACGTTTTGTGCAATTTCCGAGTGCCACGCTGGTTGAGATCCTGTGGCAACGAACCGGACTGAACTCTGCTGGACTTTTGAACACACAAAGAGTGCATCTCTACACGTGCTTCCTGTGACAGATCGAACAAACGCCACAGGATCCAAGTTTCGAGGAAGTTGAGGCCCTGCTGTGGTGGGGAGTCTTTGGATTAAAAGTTTTGGGAGCACAGTCTCCAGGGTCTTCAGGCTAAAGGTGAAGCCTTGGAACGAGGAAAGCACATCCCTCAGATCCAGCCTGAAGCCATCCGCCATATGAACAGCTGCGAGTCTTTGTGAGTCGGCTGCGTGAGCTGTGAGCTGCGTCCTTGTGAGTGAACCCATCATGTCGGGCCAGAAATTTGTCCTGGATCTCCCTTCTTGGCAAGTGCACGTTGTAACACTGGTTGCTGTGGCGCTCACCCGAACAAATGCCTGTGTTTGCTACTTTTGGCAATGTTTCTCTTGAGCTTGAAGCTGACCCGAAATCAATTTGCGTCACATTGCACAAGTATGCAGGAGGTGACTCAAAGTTGACATCCAAAGTCTGATGCTTCAAAGTGATCTCAACAGTCTGATGCTGTCCCTTGCCACAGCTGCCCCGGTGCCATGGCTTTTCAAACAACTCGCTTAAGCCTCAGCAACGTCTGCAAACGATGTCAGTGTGGACATGGAGAAGTTGAAATTGTGAAAAAAAAAAAAAGAGAAATTGCCACAGAATCTGAAAATTCAAAAATTTCGATTTAAATGGCTTATTTTGATTTTTGATTCAAGATCGCCATAGATTGCACTTCAAGTGGCAAATTGACAATGGCATCGGCACCTGCGGACAGCAGAACGACAGACCTTCAACCGCATAGAGCACTGCTGAGCCCGCCTGCTGAGACGATGAGGTCCTTCCCCTCTGTCTTTCCCGGGCTGACGTGGCAGACCTGGGATCTCCACGACTCCAAGACGGTGCCCACTGCGTTCCAAGACCCCAACGGTCCTCCGGTCCTCCCCATCTCTGAATTGTTGATATCGCTGGGTTTTGGAGCAGCCTGTGATGGTCACTGTGATGGTCATGATAGATGAAATGTGTTACCAAAGTACCTGATACATCCTGATACTGGTCAATTGATTCAATTTTCCCCTTAACAAACGGCTCCAATGACACCCCTAGAAAGTGTAGATTCAAGGTTTCTGAGGAGTCAATATTGGCTGCCAATTCCAATTATCAGGCACTATGAACAACCATTAACTACTATTCACAACTATTCAGTTCAATACTGCAGCACTATCAATGACTCTTAACCACTATTAACCAGCACCACACTATTCATATTAGCCTCGAATGCGAGCCAGCAAACTTAACCACTATTCGCCATTACTGACCACTAGCAACCATGATCAATCACTATCAAGCATTATCAACGATTGACCAACTGTTAATCAGCCACTACTAGCGACTACCCAACCAATACCATCATTCAGCATCACCAACCATCGCATTGTTGAACCATCATCAAACTAATGAAGGACGAGCCTGAAGCCAAGCATCATGATCATTATCACGATGTTGCACCAACATCATTGAAACATTTATATTCTAACCATCCTTAACTAACCATTAAGCAACCCTTAACCAGCCCTTCACCCATCCTGAACCAACCCTTAAACCAACAGTTGACCCGAAGCATTTAACCATCATGGCTTCATCGGCTGATCACTGGCCGCTCACCCAGGCACGGAATAGATCGGTTCACCTCCGTGCAGATTCACCTGATCCCATGAGTCTACGCTCGGAAAACCCTGGGGAGTGAGGCCGTTGGTTAGTCAAAACGATACTTGATGCTGGTTGATGATGGTTGATGATGGTTGATGATGGTTGATGACCAATGATGGACCAAGCATGATTCGTCATGGTCAATAGTGACTCAGAACGGTAAGAAATGCTTAGGTGGCCTCTGATAGATGAAACCATGCAGTAGTATAGTAATAGGTGAATGGTCCAAAAAGCTGCGGATTTTCTGACCAGGGTGAAATCACCCGAGGGTGACAACTGCAAAAAGCCATTGTTCTGCAGCCGGAACTCAAGTACCCGGTAGACCCCTGTACCATTTGGAAGGGGGCCAAATGTCAAAACCATGGTGCTGGGGGTCGTCTGGAGCACGCGATTCTTGTGGTCTTTCTGTTTTATGATCTGCTGACACACGGCTGAGTCTATGCATGGTGAGTATACTCAGTGTCGGGATGTTCCCAATTTCAATATTGCAGCGGCTGTGTAATACTCAAAATTGATTTTTTGTCTGCTGTTGACCCATAACCATATGCACACAACACATCCCACTGTTGCTTGCCTACCTGTATCTCTCATGCTGTTGCTGCAATCCGCAGTGTTTGGTTCATTAGAATCCAGCACTTGATATCATAAACAAACTATATCATTCCACTGGCACTGCATCTTGAATTCAGTGGGATCGAAGCCGCAGCGGAGGCCTCTTGCACACAACGGCATGTCCGCAGATCAAAGATCTGTACCAGCCCCGCTTGGCCTCATGCACCAAGGTTGACCATCCATGTAGTGAAGATGGTACCCATTGGGTTCAATCCATCCGAGGTGGTTTCTCAGCATGGGGAACCCCAAAGCTATGGTTGGTTTATTGCTGTAGATGATTAATAGTTTGGGTTGGTGATTTCCATGTGGAAACCCCAGGGGTCCAATATGTTTGGGGTATTGGTGCCGAATCACATCTGAAGCATCTGAAACTGGATCCGCGTTGACAAACTCCAAAGGCAAGTTTGCAGCAAATGCTGAGGCCCACGACATGTAACCACTTCGGATCCACTACCAAAAGGATCCAGGGCTACCGATGTGACCTTGGAAATCATCTCGGCTGCCCATGTCAAATTGAAAAACACATTTGGCAGGGAGAGCTGGACGTGAAAACGAGTCTTGAGAGGCTTCAAACTTGCTTCAAACTTCCAACTGCTATTGGTGGACTCCGTGTTTGCCAACACAAACATAGCGACATTAAGAACAAATTGAGGCCAGGCATGGCTTCAGCATCTCACCAGCCCGATAACTCGTCGGCGAAGCGAAAGTATCAGTTTCAAGGGAAGTAGTGACTAACAAATGATTCACAAGTTACATGTATGGAAAGAACGACAAGTGCCTGAGAACGGAACCACCTTTCCCTGCCCACATCGAAGTGTCCACATCGTCCTGGAAACCCAATGTATTTTGCATTTTCGAAAAGATCCAAAAAATGCGTGCTGCGACTCGTGGAAAAAAAGGACATTAGTTTTGGGTCCACAAGCTAGAATCAAAAGGTCAGTCCTGTGGTGGTTTTACTTTGAGCCTGTCCCGTGAAAAAAATATCTGGTTTGTTGTCTTACTAATTGGGTGATAAATTGGTTGGTTCACTATACCACTTTTGCCCTGCAGTTTCTGAGAACTGGCGACAAGCTGAAGCGAGAGCAACACCACGCCATGCGGAATAGAGACCAATGCATCCGACTTCTTCCCACAAAGAGCCATATGTGTGCAATATGCATATCTGTATCTGCACTATCTCTTCATGTAGAAAAACTTATCTACAGAATCAGAATCATGTGTGTGTGTGTGCAGATATACACGTCTAATTATATCGAAAAATATCACATTCATTGATGCTCGATGTTTTCGCAAGATTCGGATCCTTTCCAAGGGCTCTAGAAACCACAGCAAGTTTTTGGCGCCTGCCATTCTGCGGACTGAAGACGCGGGCGCAGCCATCTGAATGGCCACCTCAGCCAGGTCTGCCCGAGGCTGGTGGCACTGGGCCTGATCCACTCATCCAATCATCAACCGGAATGGGCTCCCCATCATTGATAGCTGAGTGGGTGACAAAGGTTGCGGATGGTCATCAACAATGATTAACCATCACTAAGCCATCAATATCCCTGGTGAATCATGAGTAGTCCATTGTTCAGCAAACACTAAGCCACATTGACCATCATTTTCTATCAGAGTAGAAAATAACCGGTCAAGCCTGGATTCTTGTGCTGATCACATGGTATGCCTCCCAGAATTGATGCATTGACATGTTGGGATGTTTCAGAGCAGCACTATGGACAAACCAATCCTGCTCTCCCAATCCTTGAAAATCATTTGCATCCAGAATTTGAACCTCATGATATAGAGTTTAGAACCCAGATTGTAGGATGGTTCCCATCCAAGGCTCAAAGCTTTTCTGCTTCTCTAAACTTCAGCTGGTTTTCGTGGGTCAAAGTTGGAGACTCATAAAGTACAGCTGGTGCTCCCCCGATTTGATGGTTTCCGTGGCAGAATTGATGGAGGGCTCCCCCTTTACACCCAGACAGCCCATTATGTTATTTTGGCAAATGGGATGCCACCACGGCTGCGTTCGCAATCACTAGACATCATCGTCAACCAGCCACCAGTCTTGAGATGTTTGGACTGTGGTTGTCGCCCAGTATCATTCTTACCAGTATCGACCATTCTCAACCATAGGAAACGAGTATCAACCACTACACTGGTCATAATCAAAAGTTACAAACCATTATTGACCAATTCTCAGCTCAAACACATGAATCATTGCTACCATTTGGTTATGGCACTCCTGGTAGCTCCAACCGGCTCCCCTTGTAAAAGGGCCACAGGGCCATTGGTAAATCATCGGTGCCTGATACCTCTTGAGGATCAGGCTCACAGCAATGTCTCTTTCGGCATGACTCGCAACGGCCACAACTGGAGCCATATGGTCCTGGCACAACGGGATGCAGCAGGCAGCAGTCCATTTGATGCACAAGTTGATGTTAACCTTGTATTATTCAATAGGATGATTAGGTAAGCCATTGTCCTAAATTTTCAAATTACTAATGTCTTGATGATCCTTGATGATCCAGCAGGTAAGCTATCATCCTTAATAATCCTGTCGTAGATGAGATCCTATAGTAGATTGCAGCAATCACATAGGTACATGGGGAGCTGGGTCAATATCATCCATCAAAAAAGGGCAAGTTAACATTCCACCAGTTGGACTAGTTTGGTATTTCATGGGATGTTTACCAGGGGCACAGGGTATTAAATCCATTGGTTATCCATTCAAATGTATTGAACGCTGTTGTCGCTCGTTGAACTTGTTGGTTGTCGTACATCCATAATCATTCTATGCCATAGTGGACTGGTTGGAAAGTGATCCTTATCTGCTGTCCAGCTGTCTGCATCGCAAGTTCCATGCCGCATCCAGTCCTCTCTGGTGACAGCATTCGCGTTATATATGGCGACTCCGTGCCTGAGTCTTGGTTGACTTCAACCAAAGGAGTGTCAGCAACATTAAACCTCCAGCGACATCGAATGGCTTTGAGCCGGTGGAAAGGTCAAACCTCCTGTTGCATGGTACATGCTGCGACCACAATGACCATGACAACCACCACCACCACAACAACAACCACCACAACGACGACAGCCATGGCAACGGCAACAGCAATGGCGACAACAACGACAACACTGACACAAACTGCAACCACCAGGTCAACAATCCTTCCAATAATATCCAACATATAATTGAAGAAATCTTGTTGGATCACACTCCGCACATCAACCACAACTGGGTTGCTCATGCCCCCTGCAAACACGGTGAGAGAAAATTGTAGCCGTAAAGATATCAAAGACTGCGTTAACACCCCCGGAAAGCAGGTACCAACAAAGTAGGTTGGACCAGCCCATAAGAACAAGCTGATGTTGGTCATCGGCCCACCTTTATTCGTTTCCCGTTGCGGACGGCTGAGCATGCATTCATACAGCTTAGATCATAGGTACAATGATCAACTCTGATATACCACAACCACCACCCCAACCACCCGAACCAACCACCCGAACCAACCACCACCCCCACCACGCCCACCACCACCACCACCACCAGCACTGCAGCTTCTTAACGGCTCCCATGGCTTCGCCAAGTCGCTCCACATCCATGGCACAACAGCTGCTCGCAACACCTCAGAAAGTCACCGTGGCCGGGCTCTCGAGTGAGAACCAACGAAGAGAAGCAACGAAAAAATTGAGAGAAATGAAAGAAAGAATAATGATAATATATTCAAATTCAATATAATGAGGAAAAGCTATCATTAAAAATATTCATCAGGAAAACATATCAAGAAAAAACACAGTAGATAGGGGAACTGATGGAAAACCACACCAACTTGGAGGAAGAGGGGATCGCAGCAGTGACATTGCGCAACTCCCAAAGTGGTGCGCCCGCTTAGATCACCACTGAGTGATGAAGACCAGCTATCTCCAGCTGTCAGCTGTCCCATTTCAACAGATCTTGGGTGTCTGCAATTCACAACACCAAGCTGAAACATCCATGTCGTAGAACGCAACAGGGAGCTAGCATCAGAGTACTGGCTCCCTTCCGATTTTGCCACTGGAGCTTTTCAGCAATTGTCCATCGATTTAATGTGTGGGCTTTCCCGTGCTTTCCATCAATCCTTCATGAACTCCAAAGAACCAAGCGGCCACCTGAGCTACCATCGGTTCTGCAGTTCCGGTCAAGTCACAGCTACCGCAAAGAAGCAAAGCAGCTCCAGTACGAGGTCCCCATGCTACACCTGAAGGCAGAAGAAGAACCAACTGTGATGAACCAATGAAGAAATTAGACATCGTGGTTGGGGCTCATCAGCGATAGGGAATACAGTGCTGCGGGTTTAATGCTGGTCTTTGATGATGATGATGATGATGATGATGATGATGATGATGATCATGATCATGATCATGATCATGATGATGATGATGATGATGATGATGATCATGATCATGATCATGATCATGATGATGATGATGATGATGATGATGATCATGATCATGATCATGATCATGATGATGATGATGATGATGATGATGATCATGATCATGATCATGATCATGATGATGATGATGATGATGATGATGATCATGATCATGATCATGATCATGATGATGATGATGATGATGATGATGATCATGATCATGATCATGATCATGATGATGATGATGATGATGATGATGATCATGATCATGATCATGATCATGATGATGATGATGATGATGATGATGATCATGATCATGATCATGATCATGATGATGATGATGATGATGATGATGATCATGATCATGATCATGATCATGATGATGATGATGATGATGATGATGATCATGATCATGATCATGATCATGATGATGATGATGATGATGATGATGATCATGATCATGATCATGATCATGATGATGATGATGATGATGATGATGATCATGATCATGATCATGATCATGATGATGATGATGATGATGATGATGATCATGATCATGATCATGATCATGATGATGATGATGATGATGATGATGATCATGATGATGATGATGATGATGATGATGATGGTAATGGTGATGGTGATGGTGATGGTGATGGTGAAGGTGAAGGTGATGGTGAGTATGCTTGGGCAATGATGCTGAATCATGGTTAGCTGCTGGCAGTTTTTGATTAACCATTGGCATTGCACGATTCACCTCCACCATCGCCATCAAAAGTCACAAAGGAACAGCTGTGAAACACTGTGAGACAATGCTCACAGTCTCAGATGGTTCATATCCCCTGGCACAACACCAAACGTACCCCCACTTCCCCCATGAGAATTAAAACCATCATGGGACTCCATAGGACCTATACTTCTCACATCTTCTCACTCCAGACCCCTACCCTCCCTACACTCAGCATCCACTCAGCATCCCTCACCTGTGAGTGGCCCAAAGCCGTGACCATCGCTGGCTCCGTTGGGAGGTGGAAGATCCAAGGCCTGCAAAGCGATGGTCGAGGCTGGTCGATGGTTGCTGTTTCCAATGCTTCGCAACGGTGTCATGACAGCAACGATTGATCGTCAACATGCTTCGCAATATCAAAATGGGCTTTGCCACTCGCAAAATGCCCAGCGATATTTTTGATCATCCCCAACACTCTTCCTGATGCACACCATACCAAACAATGACCCATTTCGCACAGCATTAAAACCTTAAGTCAGCTCTTCAAGGCTATGCAGCGTCTCTATGTGAATCGCTGCTTGCTTCCATGCCTGCAGCGGCGCGTTGGCAGCTAGCATACCTGGGGCTGTTCACAGCTCCTTTGCCATTTGCAATTTGCAAAACTGCAATGGTTCTACTTGTGCACCTCCACTCCTCTCCTCTGAGGTGGTTTCCTGGCAGTAGTTTCTCTGCTTCACAAGTTTCGCTTCTGGCTTTGAAGCATCTTGGACTGGGGCTATGTTGACACGTCCAAGACCGTTCTCAAATGGTCTTTTGAGGTTAAGAGATCATCAATTCTAGATCACATTGTTTATGGACAATCACACATCTCACATCTGTTTGTAACGACTGACAGCGATGAACCACTGTTGACGTAACCCTATTCACCACCATCATCAACCACTGATAAGTATCACATCAATGATCATCATGAGCCATCATTCAGTCTCGTAAATTATTAAGTATCATCAAGTATCACAAAGCATCATCAACCACAACAAAAGCAACAGCCACTTCGGTAACGTTTGGGGGGCTGTCCTGGGGGACACGCCACAGCAAAACCAGCTTGTCCGAGCCAGCACTCGCCTCAGCGCTAAGAAGTGGTTTCCAGCAATACGATGCATTTCAAAACATGGTCCTCCAACTTGAAAATCAATGTATTCCAAGTGCAAAGTGGCGATTTTTTGCTGCAGCAGCAGCAGCGTGGATTCGCCATCTGTCATCCACCCCCTGTGACTGAACAGATCATAGACCTGTTGGGAATACTACAGGTCTTCAACCAATTTGCAAAAGAATGTAAAAAATTACACCAGGATCGACCCCAAACAGCACGAGATTGAAAAAAATCACATATCAGCTCTGTTTGCGATCTACGTAAAGCCGAGGTGAAAGACCTGTGGTGCCCAAGCAGTCCTTTTGTTGCCGCGTTCAACCACCCACTCCATGTTGTGGCAAAAAAATTAGATCCATGTTGCGACAATGACAAGATTTCACCAAGAGAGACAACTGCGAGACAAAATAGAAACAATGCCACATACATGTCGTTACAAGATCTCGCAGAAACACCAGAGTCGACGTACTGTGCAAGCCAAAATTGAAGACAGGGGACAAAACGGGAAACATAGTGGGAGACAAAGCCAGATGCATGTCATGACAAGATCTCACAGAGGAGTGGGAGACACAGCTGGCGACCAAGTGGAAGACAAAGTTGGAGACAAAAACAGATCCGTGTCGTCACAAGATCTCACAGAGGAGTGGGAGACATAGTGGGTGACAAAATGAGAGAATAGGCCAGATCCATGTCGTGACAAGATCTCACAAAGGAGTGGGAGACATACTCTAGACAAAGTGACAGACAAAAACAAAGTCGGAAACAAAGCCAGATCCTTGTCACAAGATGGAGACAAAATGGGAGACATAGTGGGAGACAAAGCCAGATCCAAACCGTGACAAGATCTCAAAGAAGAGTGGGAGACAAAGTGGGAGACAGTGGGGGACAACGTGGGAGACAAAGTGAGCCGCACCACAATCATCTCGTGACAGGGTCCAATTCTTGAAAGCCCGACAGAACCCCAACAGGCAAACTGCTTGGAGAACAAAAATGACTTCAACGATTTATCTAAGGGATTTCAAAATGATGTGTATGATGCAAACTGCATCGAATTAATTCCCAACCAAGAACTCATGTCATATGCATTCATATGCCAAATCTATCAACTAGAATGCAAGAAATCAGACTCGATCATGTTTAATTTCGCTTGAGGCCCTGACCAACAGACCCAGTTTGGGCTGCAAGTCCAATGAAAGAACCTCTGCTGCCAAGCACATTCCCAGCTCCCAAAGCAGAGGTCAGATTCGGGCTCCACACAGAACTGTCAATGATGGTTGGATGTTAACATCAACCATAAAGGATGGTTAAGGATGGCTAGTGATGACTAGGGTTGCTACCAAGAATCATGATGTTGGGACCAGGATTTTTCGTGGCCCGTGTCCCACCTTGGCCTCCTCCCCACACCGGATACACCCAGGCACTGAATCTCGATGTGCGCGAAAGCGTTGGAGGTGACTCTGCCTGTCCTTGAGATCTGCGAACGCAGGAATTGTGCTCCAAAAAGAGATATGTTTCAGAAGATTCTTTCCACTGGCGAACTCCAAGAAGGAAGTTGTTTGCATTTCACAAGGCAACTCGAAGAAGGAAAACGAACATACTGCAAGAATCCCAACTGCTGCGGGTTGGAAATTCCCAACTTTGGGAAAATCCGTTGGAACGGCCAACTCTGCACGAGCTCCATCAGAAGAATCATGATCCAATTGGTAGCGACGGGTAGGGATTAGTATCAACTCCACTGGAACAACCTCCAATCGCTCCCATCTTTCATGGTTCGATGGAAACAACCCATTGGCACCGATAGATATCCATTCTATTTGGTGACGCAAACTTGAATCATGGTAGATTCCCGTGGCCAAACAAGACTTTTCGTTGTGTGTCCAGGAATAACTCCTTATTATTATCCCACCTCTCCAGCAAAAGGAGTTTCGTTTTGAAGGTCCACATTCATCTTCACTGTCTGTCTCTGTTTAGCAAAAGAAGGGATGTCATGAAGCACGTACGAACTTCCGTAATTTTTTGCAATACCATGTGTTTTCACTGCTTGGGACCGGCCCAATTCTGCTTCATATTGTTTGAATCTGACATACGATGTTGGTTCAGGCATTGGAAATGACTGCTTTTCAAGCAAGATCCTCCCAACCAAACATTTACCGAAAGTTCGACACAATTTAAACTCCCTCCTTTGCAGTCTGGATGGCTGTGGGTGAGGTCCAGAACCAGACCGCAAGTTGCTCGCTCAGTGGCTGTTGGTAAGCAAAGTAGTACCGTGCACGGACCGAACGACACCCAACTTGTCGGGCGCAGGTAAAATTATAGCACAATATGTGGGTTGATTCAATATCAAATCTAGAAGAGCCACATATTGTAAGGATGTATGAGGCAACATAAAACTTGCATACCTCAATAGTAGTACTAAACACTCGTGGTCTATTCTATATAATTTGCAAATCACTTGATTTGGGGGGTACTCAATAACCTAGATATGAACAACTTACATTCTAAACTTACCACCTACCAAACAAAAAAGATAGCCGAGCCTGCTTTCTACCTGTCCCTTGAAGTAAAAGCTGTGAGCGACAGCCATACTCTGATGCCAAGTTGCCTGTGAGGCGTTCTCCGATGGTGAAATCCTAGGCGCCATTCGAGAGCACTTCAAGCGAAGCCGAGCCTTCGAAGTTCTGAGGCGTGGGCACTTCAAAGGAATAGATGTCGCCATCCATGCCCCCACTGAAACCAACAGGACATTGAAGGCCGTCCTGGATTTCGAAAGGATCGATGGTTGAAAAATCGATGACCTGACTGCAAGCCATCCATAGACATCCTCTCCATCAGGCACAGCCAGCGCAAGCACCGGCCCACTGTGTGCACCTGCGCCAAACAAACGAACAGTGCGCGTGCACATCCACACGAGAAGATCACCGGAAGGCGGCTGAAGCTCCATGGAAAAATTGATCTTAAAATTTAAAATGAGATATTCTCATGTATTTGATCAAAAAAGTCTGATGATGAGGATGACGTGTCTACCAGGTAGCCCACCCAGCATCACCATCACCACCACAGCTTCTCGCAACTTGGCCCCTGACGGTAACTTGCGAAGGGCTCCAGATCTTCACAGGGACCGTCCAAGGTGTCCCACGTGCCAGGCAGGCTGCTGATATCCCAGGCCTTGCAGATTCCCAAGCAGCACATCTCCATAAAGCATTTGCATGCTACTTTTTATGCCATTTCAATGTCCCCTCCCTTAAAGGAGATCCATTTCATCTTTCTCCTTTTCCTTCGAATTTCCAGAATTCCTTTCAACATCGGGGTGTCCTGCCTCCGTTCTAAGAAGAATTGGACAACTTCGAGATGGGTGCAGTTTGTTAGTTCCAGGATTGCTACTTTTTCCACAAACCAAAGAAATCCTTTCTGCCTCTGATCTTTGTCGAAGAAATACCATGGTCCCATGACGTCTCCGAATTGATGGGTTTCCATGCTCGAAAGGTCCAGCTGTTGGGATGGCTGATGGCTTGACCTTGCCTTCACCACAGAATCCTCGCCAGCTGTCAGCAACACGCCTCGCAGTCATGGCATAGGGGCGGTCACAGATGGGTCACAGTCATCACCCAACGGGGACAGCGACAACTCATAGGGCTCTGAGTCATGCCACGGCTTCCTTCATTTCTATCCCAAGTGCTGTCTCAACACCCCATCCCACTTCAAGGCACCACAAACTCAGAACAGGTGACCGCGCCTAGAAACCTTAAACTGGATCCTAGACACAATTGCACAATGAAATTACAACCTCAGATGTCTTGGTTCAATATTTGTTGACCCATTTGAATCAGATTTTGCTGCAAAGCACTACCTTCTGGAAGAAAATATCAAACCATAAAATGAGCAAAACTGAACCCCCTCCATTTTCTAGAGCAAATAGATCTGGGGATCCTTGCCTTGAGGCCACTGCCAAGAATCGGACGGCTTGAAACTAATGGCTTCATGCACTCTGTCCATCTTCAGGTTCCCAAGGGGCGAATAAGTCATATGTCAAGATGTGGTATCCTCGTGGTGTGGAGCCCCATCCCGGTGGTGGCTTCCACTGCGTCACCAGTGACCAGCAGAACACAGGTCCTGCCTCGACAGATCCGTGCGCTACGCACCGCATCCAGGTGAGAATGCAGCGTGGCTACCTCTGCCCACAAACAAGGCAGAAACTCCACGGTGCTGCGAAGCACGGGCTGATTACTTTCGACCCTTCGGGGGTTCAACAACAACAACAACAACAACAACAACAACAACAACAACAACAACAACAACAACAGCACCAGCACCAGCACCAGCACCAGCACCAGCAGCAGCAGCAGCAGCAGCAGCAGCAGCAGCAGCAAGAACAACAAAAAACACAAACACATGACAACCATTGCTGAAAAATAGCGCCATTCACAGGGTGTTCGATGATGATTTCCTGTGTACGAGCTAGCATGACCTCTTTGCAAGAACACAGCAAGCAATGTTTATTGACAGGGCTCCAGGTTATCTATGGTCAGCAGAACTCAGGGCTAAAAAGGCAGCGTTGATCAGCACGACCAACATGAAAAGACCCTTCCCTGCTTTTAACAATCAGTGTGACGGTGTCTTATTAGAGGGTAGGACGAATATCCGTACTCCCGAAATGGCATGATTTCAATGACTGACATGACCTTCTCTTGGCACTTTCATGCGATAAAGGCTCAATGACCAAAGTTCCGTCTCTGAGAACTGTAAGGATTGAGTTTCTTCCATCGCAAGGCCACATGAAAGTTGGGAAAACCAAACTTAAATCTAAGGCAAAGCTGAGAGCTGTACCACTTGCCAATAGACCTCCACAGGAGACTCTGAGCCATCTGAAATTCCCGCCGATTTTGTGAAGACTTGGTCAAACAGGTTGGGAAAAAAACGTCACTCGGATGACCACCGCTAGCAGTGCTTCACCACCCAACAAGGATGGTTGGGGACTTGCTGGAGCAGTGCGCAAGCGCTGCTTGCAGCACCGCTGACCTTCTCTTTCTTTTTCGGCATCTTAGGCCGCAAGGTGCTGAAGGCATCATAGCCATCACCGCCTGAAGCCATGTTTCATCTCTTCCAGTCAACTACTCCTAGCCTTTGTAGCACGCCAACCTAGTTCACTGAGTGCCTCAAAGTCCAAAAAACTCCTAGCCTTTGGAAGTAAACAGAACTCCGAGTCACAGAACGAGGTGCTTCTCACTGATCTCGCCTTCCCACTGCGAAGCACCGGACTCGAATCCAGAGACCAAATTCTCCTGTCAGGGCCATGCCTTCGACAAAAACTCTGAATCCTGCTGTCTCTCTCGCCCCCTCTGGTCCTCCAAGAAGTGCGCCTGTCCAGCCTTACAATTCGTTAAACATCCGACTGGACGCCATTGATTCAGAATATGCCGAAAAAAATGCGAGTTGTCAACGCTTGCAGCATATCTGAACCCTACATGCGGACTCAGTGTCTACGCACTGCACTCCAATGCACATGCCCAAGCTTTGAGACCCCAACTCTCGAAAGGGCATGAAAAGTCTTTGCTTCTGCCCAGTTTTTACGCCTCACCATGTCACGGCGGAAGTGAGAATCCCACTTTTGTGTACTCGAAACATCTAACTGATCATGCTTGCAACCAAAACCAAAGTCCCGCGAATGAAAACCCACACAATGGCAAGCTGAATCAGTTGCTGCTGGTTGCCAAGATTACCTGATTTCCCGTGTGGCTGGCTGTGGTGAATCCACAAGTGACTAAAGATCATCCCGGCAGCAAGCACAACGGTACCACTTGACATCCACCTTGAAGGTATGCGAAGCGCAAGGCTCCTCCATTCCTGCATTCAGGCGGTATGAGGAATCTCATGAAAGCATGACAGCACCATGACCATCTCCATGGCTCCATAGCTCCATCGATAGCTCCCTCCTTTTCCTCTCCAAGCCTCGACCTCTTCACACGGAGAAGGTCGAGGTTCTTGTCTGAGCATGGCCATGGCCCCGGTTTGGTGGCCGGAAGTGCTGTACTCCACTCAAGAATCTAATCAGGAAATGACTCTGGTGTTTGTAGGTCTCTGTCGTTAACTCTTCATCAAGTATGTAGCATAGAAAACCAAGTGAAAACCAACTTTGTAGGTCTCTGTCTCACTTTTATCGTCTTTATAGCATAGTCAATGAGAAACCAGGGGTGAAAACAGGCTGAGTCGACTCCTTGGGCGTTGGATGCTGGGAAGCTGGGCTGCCAGACACAGGGCCATGGCCACGAAAGAGTTGGCCTCCTTGGCCTCAGCCATGGCTTCACAGCCAGGTGAGAAAATGTGACACCCAAATTTCTTCTAAAAGAATCACATACAACATACATACTTCAACAATAATAACAATACTTCAACAAGAACTCATGGGATTCACTGGGTGTTTTTAAGGAGACAAAAGGAGAAAGCTAGAAGAAGGGCAAGTACCAGAAGTACCAAAAGAAAGGAATCTTCGACTGAGAGCAAGAACTGAATCCTGTTAGCATTGCAAAGGACATCCGGCAGCCGACTGTACTGGCATTACACAACGGAGGCGCCAACTGTGCGCTGAATGACGCCGACAGGAGGAGAGCGCCTACGGGCATTCAGCCATGGCTAATGGTGCTATGGTGCTAAATGGTCAACGGAGTTGACGCAGTCAACGGCCAAGGAATGGCATACCATGGTTCATGGGCGCTGGTTGCTTCATGGCTAACCCAGCCATCGTTCAGGGTGTTTGGTGGTTGAAGACAGCCAGTGTTCATCTCCAATGTGCCAGCTCATGACACAGTATCGAGTCAAAATCATCTCTCCAGCTTCAACTGATGAAATGATCTGTGTGACACTTTGCCTCCTCCAGTTGTCTCACATTGCCGGCGAGATCCTCATTTCTTCGTCGCAGTGCCCTCAACCTACCAAACAATGACACTTGTCGCCTTTGGTGCTGCAACAGATCATCATGTAACAACCACAACCAATCCCACAGCAACGCAAACACGGCTGCATCTCGTGGCAGGCGCGCTGACTATACCCCCACCACGCAGTGGCCTCTCTTCTGTCGTAGCAATGCGAGCTGCAACCGTGTCCCTGCGCCAGACTCACTTGCTTCGGTGCCATGACAACTTAAGCGCTGAAGCCCGGAGCCAAGCGCATATCTTCCGCCCCAAAGTGCCAGCCAAACAGCAATCACTGCAGACCCATCAGGGGATCAACAGCAATTGGCCATGAATGCTGGGTCAGAGTGATTGCTCATGGCCAATAATGGTAAATCCACTGGTCATCAACAACCACCACCACCAACCACCAACCGCCACAGCTACCTCTCAAGACTCCAGGCTGTCCGACTGCGACTCAGCCGGTGGCCTCAGGGGTTTGGTTACCCTGAGGGGCGTGGGTCCATGGTGACCCTGGGAGGCTTGGTGATGGTTCGTGGGGGACATAGGCGGATAATAGGAGATAACCACCAACTACAAACAACAACTTGACTTCGTGATGGTGGATAAGGACTTTTAGAAACAAATGGTTCACACTGATTGGTAATTGGCAGTAGCGAAATATCAGCGGCCGGCGGCAACAACAACAAAAAAACGAAAAAAAGTGGATTTGCTGGCTTGTAAAGCCACCAACTGCTAGAGTTTATCTACCATCAGTGGTGCCGGGTAGTAACTCAACTGGAACAGTTCCTGTTGCTGGCGAAACGACCTGGGAACCCCTAGGTATTTGTGTCAGTTATGGGACTTGTTTCCAGGAAACCTGGTGTGACCAATGGTTCTATAGGGCTAAAATCATGTGTCAAGCAACGAATCTCCAAACATTCGAAAGCGAACCCGGCCAAACTAAGGTGAGCTTTCCATACATCCTAAAACACAGCTGGCCACTGGGAACAAACCACTTCCCAAGAGTTCGAAAGCATTTGGGCTTTGAAGGGCAGGACCCGACCATCAACACGGAGAACCATACAACGCAATTGAGAGTCGGACAGTACACCTCCGCTTCTGCCAGAAGGTGTGCCTGGTGCTGAAAACACAAATCATCTTCATCATCATCATCATCACCACCATAATCAACAAGAACATTCGTATCATCAGCATCACCACCACAATCAACATGATCATGTATTTCGTTGCAAAGGCACTGACAATAACAATCACTCTTCCTGGCTCATCCTCCTCGTTTCTGCTGCACCTTTCAGTCTAAATCGTTTGTGCATGGCCTCGTCTCCCACAAGCATCAAGCCATTGCACGTTGGGGGACAACCCAAGACGTGGTGGTTCCAACATGTTCAGAGCTGTGGTATCATCGTCAGCATGTGCTCCAAAGCTCCTTGGATCATGACCCCAACAGACACATTTACAGAACCTGCTTGTTGTTCTTTACACATTGGTCCTTGTCGTTCTCATTTTTTTACCCAAGTACTTCAGCAGGTTCTTGCTTCCCTATTGATGCAGTGGAAACATTGAAATGTCATTTATGATCATGATGCATCTGTGCCATTTGGAAGCACTGAAACTAGGCCCAAGAAGCTTCTTGCAACTGATCACTGGCCATACGAAAACAAAGACACACATAGAGAACAAAGGTGAAAAGAAATTCTGCGCGAAATTGCCGCTTTGCATTTTTGCAGGCTCCATGTGGCCACGGGAGTTCCTTGATTTATTGCCCAACCTTGCCAGCACAAATGCCATGGCCGATCCTACCATGGCCGCGGGGCGCCCGTGAACTAAATTGGCAAACCCCGTCATTAACCAGTAGTCAACCATTCTGACCAGTCTTAAGAATCATTTAACCATTCGCTACGCATCATTTACCCATGATGAAGCATTGATCGACCATTGATCGACCATTGATTGACCATTGATCGACCATTCACTGCCCATCTATCAACCATTGATTAACCATTGATTAACCATCGATCAAAGACCGCTCTTCATAGGGTTCCCTTCTCCCTGGCGACACCTCTTTCTGCAGGTGAAACATGGCAGTCGCCAGTGAGACGAAGACGCGTTTCAGGCAGGTGGTTCCCGTCTCGGTCGTGGGTCCAGGAACAGGGGGGAATTCCGCACTGATGACCGCTGGAGCAACCATCTATTGATTCTTGGTGAGTGTCATATGTTGTTATCACCAGTTGCTAATAGTTGGATATCCATTCTAAGAATGTGCTCACCTATTCATCTGCCAAAGATTCAGCGCCTATTGTAACCAGTCGCCCTATACTAGGAGTCCATTTGGAAATTAATCTGTCAAATTATCCGAAACCCCCCAAGTGCCTACTATGCAGGTCGCATTGTTTGTATTCTTACCCCTATCTGCAACCACTGCTTGCGATGTCACCGCTGGAGTCTCCACCGATTAGACCGCCAGTGAATGACAATCTGTCACAAAAGGCTGATTAAACTAATGGTCAACTGCTGAGGTGTGACAAATGGTCACAAGCCCAGACTACAGAATCAACCAAGCAACCATCAGCCAAACACCGACCAATCACCAACCAACCGACCAACCACAAGCCACCCATCAACCAAACGACCAACCATCAACCAACCAGCAACCAATGAACCAAGCATCCAATCCAGCCATGCAGCACAGGGTTTTTTGTGGCTTCGCAGGGAGCTGAGCTCCAGACCACTTCTCGAAGCCCTGCTTCTCTGCAAAACTCCTTGAGCCATGGCACCACGGGTGGTCGGTCCAACGGGCTTGGGATGACATGGGAAAGGCAGGCACCCTATGGCAGAGCCTCATGTTTCGTCAGAAATTTCAACTGTGAATGGCACCCTTGGGAAAGTCCCCTACAAACTTTGGCATACTTGGCTTTCTCCCTCCATGGTATATCAAAAAAAGACTTGCATCATATTTTCCTTAACACAAACAATCTTCTAGGATGCTTGGTACTACGGACCTCCGTGGACACAACCATTACCGTTTCAGGGCGTTGGCCACTGCTTAAAAAGGGACAAAAACTCCACCACAGTTCCACAGTTCACAGTACAGTGCATTCCAAGTATTTCGCCAGCACATAGTGGCACTGAGGGGCACAGAGTGGCACCAATGGGTCCCAAAGTCTCCGTCAACTCTTGGATCCTTGGGACCCATGGTGTACACCTGGGAGCCTTGGGAGCTGAGTGCCTGAAGATGCGGCGTGCTGCTCCTGAGGCGGTTGAAGACCTCGACCTTCAACTTCTCGGGCAACGTGGCTCTTCCTCTGGGAGCGATGTCGTTGATCATCTCCTGGAGCCACCCACAGGGGCACCCACCAGGGCACCCACCAGGGCAGGGGACGCACCTTGGGACCCGGAACCGACCCCAGGAACTGCCGTCACTTTCTGAAAAGATGGAGGTGCGCTTGAAAGCGTCCTCCAAGGAGACTTTCTCCACACCTTTGTCTTGAATGAACTGCACACATTGCTTCTTCAACTCCTGGAAAGGGTAAAGATAAGGATAGAAAGATTCCTTGAAAATCAAACAGTTTCAAAAACTCCAACAAGACCTGCCTCTCGCCAACCAGATTCATTCAGCTGACTTGTGATGTACCTGCAACTCCAACAGGATGCAGACATCAATCCAACGAAAAAGCAGACCAAGCCTCAAACATTGCCACAAGCACTATGTCATATGCTAGCAAGTACCATTGCAGCTGATATGCGTCAATACCAAAAGAACATAGGGTATTTTGCAAACACCTTCTTGAAAGACACCACTCTGTCCATTTTCTTCATCATGAAGATACACCTACGAAGACAGCAAGCAGGGCACTCTTTCAATCGTTCTTTCTCGCCGGTTTCTTGCAACTTTGCATCCAGCATGCTCTGCTCCTTAGCAAATCGGCCACCCAAAAAATGGGTTAACGATCAACCGTGCCGCTGAGGCAAGGGCCATTGCCTTCCGAGATCGCTCAGCATCTTGACCCATCCTATGAGAAACCTATGACGCAACCTGATGAAACCAATGGAACCATGAAGGGATCTAGTGAGGGGAAGTAGTAAGGATCATAAGCTGCAAATTGCGAAATTCCAAGACCACTTGGCTTGACTGTTCCGTGGAACTTCTTTGAAACTTGGTCCAAAATGAGTTCTAGAAACGCAGCGATCATCAATCAGCAAAATCAATGGCTGTCGCAAGATGTTGCATCTTGAAACCATTTTCAAAAGCAAAGTCTCCCTCTCCAAAAATGTTTCTGTTGCAAGTCCTTTGTGCTGCCATGAAAAACAACTAGGACAGAGGAGATAGATAATCCCTGGGGTTCAGATCTGATTTATCTAGTGATTCAGGTCCAAGTTCCAATAGTTACATTAGTCCAAAGTGTGTGCCATTTCTTCGAGCAAAGCGCGGTCTCCGACGTCAGAGGGGCTATGTACAATATGACCATTGCAATAGATCAAAAAAAGCTGTGTACAGAAAGCTAGTCTCAATCAATGCGTGCGGGCGACATTGCCCTGCGTCACCATCCCTTCATGTTGATGAGAGGCCTCAGCGACACTCGTTATGTTCTCTATGTTTCACAAATGACAGCATCAAGCCTACCTGGAGATTGTGGCGGCCCTAGCAGGGGGCCCAAACCTCCTTACATTGTGACTTAGCTCCCAGCTGCAAGTGATGCACAACCTGGACGCCAAGCACACAACTGGACCAACGTTTTGGCCAAGCCCAGGTGTTATTCTGAAAGGAAGTGGCTGCCCGGAAAAGAATCGCAGCAATTACTTAGGCATCTGTGGGAAAGAAAGCTGAGGCGCAACTGGCACAGAGTCTGTGTTCCCGCTAAAGATCTCATCATAAGTTCGGAGATGATCACTTGTGACGTCACCTCCACCAGGCTCTTCTGGTTTTCCATCACCGTGTTCAAGTCCTGCACACTATACGGGGCTGAGATTTGGCACCAAGGACCATGCACAGAAATTTGATTGAACATGAGTCTCTTGTCCTTGTAGGCCATTGGAGCCTTGCACACCATCCACTCTCCGACAAGGGATGAAGCAAAGTGAGTTGGAAAAAAACTTATCCACTTGCAGTGGCAGTCAACAGTTTATCCGCTGGCTCCTGATGTGCTCAATGCCACCCTGTTGCAAAACTGGAGATCTCAGAGTGCAAAACAAGTCAGATCATCCATGCCTCATCTCTGACTTTGTCAGCAAACTGCTCGTCCCAGACCTGGGTAAAGCTCTGTCTGTGCCCCCATTCATGAGGTGACATGCCTCATTGCCCCCTTCATACCCCCTTGGTGCCCCCTTGGTGCCCCCTCGGTGCCCCAACAATACCTCTCTGCCGCATGTGTCCAGCAAAGGTTTTCGGATCGATGTTCCTTTCGCGGGAATCGAGTTCAAACTTGCAGCGTGAAATCTGAGAGACACCTGACCTTCAACTTCACCTGAAGAGCTCCAAAAGAAGAGAGAACACCAGAAATGGTGCGCCCGCTGCCATCGTGTACCCCCAAATTTTCCCCCACCCTATGAGTGATTTCTCTTCTCTGGTATATGTGTTCCCCAGCTAGTTGCTGGTGCATTCCTCATTCGAAAAATCTTACCCGCCATCAACCATCAATTGATCGTGTGTTTCCAAGGTTCGCAATTGTCAACGATGAATACTTTTTCACTAGTATTGTTATCAATCGATATACATTAGCCAGCCATTGCATGAACCATCACTCAGCATGTACATCAATGTTCGACCATCACTAATAATTAACAACCATTCCTAAAAGCCCTCACTATGCCTCAGAAATCATTGTGTCATATCGAATCATCATTAGACAGTACATTTCACTTCATGTGAAAAATGAATTTTCAATGATAATTCATCGCTACCGTGATCATTGTTGACCATCATTGACTATCATTACACTGTCATTGTAACTATTTACACTATCATCAATCTTTGACTAGTCATTAAAACATTGACTAGTCACGAAGAATTACGTTCACCGCCATCAACTATTCGTTTGACTGGCACAATCATATTAGCGAATGATTGGCCTACCAGTAACAATGACAAGTGCTATAAAAACCATCCACAGTTCATTATTGCCATTCACTACTAGTCGTTTAACCTTGGGTGTTGGTTATTATCACCTGTTCATTCATCAATATTCAGCATAGTTCACCATATAAATGGATATTCACCATAATCATATAACAATAGCCATGGATATTAATGTTGAATCGTTATCCGTAGCTACAGTAAGCCATCAACTCATCTTGACCATCTCGCAGCACAAGCGCCTGAAAGCTGCTGCCCGTGACATGGATCGACCAGCCCCGTGGGAGCAAGACCTGTGGTGCCGTAGTGAAGATCATCGATGTTTACAGTAAATGATGACTGAATTGATGGTCAAATGATGGTCAACTAAGAAGGCTTGGCAATTATAGGTAATGGGAAATCAGAAAGCATGACTAGGGTATCGTTGATGGATAGATCATGGTTGATATTGATTCACATGGCAACAGATCCAGCGAGGTGTCCTTGAATCTCGTGTTTTACGCAAACCAGGTGATACAAATGACGTGATCACAATCCTGAAGCCCTAGCGATTAAGGGTGGTAGCCTGAGATCTTTGTGAATGGTGCGTTTTGTTGATGGTTGAGACTGGTTCTTGGTGGCTTTCCCTTCTGTGCTTCAAATCATGTGATCTTAGATTCCACTGGCTTGACATCAGTCATGCCAGAATCACAGTTTAACAACATGGCTGTGTGTCGCCCACCCAGCTGTTCACATCCCAAAGCATGACCAAACTGGTGGCGCGTTTCAGATGGGCTCACGTGACATAGCCTTGGCTTTTGGATGGCTATGACCCATAGCTATATAGTCAGTTACTATTTTCTATGATCAACCATGAGCCAGCTTGTTAACCTCCAGTTACGAGCCATCGTTCCTTTTCCCAATGGCTACCACTAGTTATCATCCATGGTTACCATCTCAATGGCTAGTTACTAGCATTTACTAGCCAACTATAGTTGGTTAATCCCCTGTGTCAACCACCGGTTATCAGCCTCAACCATTGGTGGTTGGTGGCTTGACCCCCCATCGAACGTGCTGGGATTCGAGCTGCCAAGACTCCGAATTGCCCTTGCCACGAACGATGTAGGAGCCGGTGCCCATGCCTGGTGAGACTCAATAAGCTCTTTGTTGGATGGGGATTGACCAAAAGGGAGAGATTCATTCATCTACCCATTGGTCCACAAATATTACCTTTGAATCATCAGTGAATGGAGCTTCACAACTAAACCATTGAAAAGTGATGTGATTCCGGTTGCTTGAGTATCCCTCTCTGGCTGCTTGTAATGTGGGATGTACTGCTTCGGAAATCCAAATGGGAATCATTGGGAAGGTACGACCTGCCCTTTTTGTTTAACACCGCTGTTGTCGACGCCCAGGCACCGCTGTTGTCGATACCTAGGGGAATCCTGATCTTGTTGTACAATTCTTGAGAATCCCAAGTTGAATCAGCAAAAATCGTTTGAAAACTTGAAGTGGTACAAAGATTGAAATCTCCCGAAAAATCCAAATTCTAAGCAGATTCAATGGTTTAAATCGGGCATTTCTGCTGTTTGAAATGCTTCGTCGGGTCTCTGAGCTGTGTACTGCCAGGGATGATGCCCATCTGCCCAGCTTTGGCGCTTGTCCTCGGCAACATTTGGGCGGTTCTTAAGCGGGAACTGGAACCTCTTGGGAGGTAACAAGCTCCCATGGGGTAGCACGATGAGCCATTCACATCACCAATTGCCTATGCTTAGGTTCTTTTGATGTTGAGGTATTTAATTGTGTTTCTCAATTGGTTTCCCAAGCACCAATGGAGACGATCTCCTGTCTATGAGCAATTCGCAACACTCACGATTTATTCTTTCAAGTGGTGCAAGCTCTTGCTATCGCTGGTACAAGGAAACAAGCAATCACGAAGCCCAAGTCAGCACCTTTCGAAATCCTAGAAACGGCCAAGAAATAGCACAAAGGGACAATAGATTGCTCAATCCTGCAATAGCACTGCCTGGAAACAAATGTCAGAAACATCCAAGCTGCTGTTCATACACATTAGCTCATACATTGAGAAGTAAATCCATAGGAAAGAGCTTAAGATGCCAGCCAACCCAGGTTTTTATGAAAAGTGTCTCAGCAGTCTTCGAGCTTGATCATGGTCGCCCTGGTGCCCCTGAATCTGGAATTTGGACCTGAGATTCCAACGCTCCCTTCCGTGTCACCCACAACTTCTCTTCCCTCCACCTCTGTTCAGCACATCTGAGATCGCTTCCAGTGCATATGTTCAAATCAAGACGCTCAGATTTTCCCAAACTCCAAATAGAACATATGAGCACTTTTCGCTTGAAATGATCCCACGATATTGATTCACCATGGAGAAATTGATCCCAGATCTACCACAACTCATAAACCCTACAGCAGGTCTCTGAGATTCTAGCTGCTCTTTATTGGCATCGTAATACCTGACAGACAATGACCAAGACCAGTCGTTACCCCAGTGATCCAATGGAAGTCAGCCATCCTGAGGGCCACCTTGCCACTCCGGTGCAACACGCCCGCGGATTGGCTGCAAAAACATGTACCCGGACACAGCATCAACGGCAGAAAATGCCCAAAATGTGTCACTTCAAGAGCTCTCCGAAAGCCGAAAAACAAAGAAACAAGGAATCTTCCTATGTTGCAGCACAAACCATGCCTCTCGCGGAGGTCAAGAGTGGGTCAGGGAATCATCCACGATTTTGAACAACTTTGCGAAACAAAAAGATTTCCAAATTATGCTGGAAAATTTTGACGTGCCGTGGATGCCGAGTGCTGAGAAACGTCACCTGCATTCTTCGCATTCGCAGTAGTTGTGGTGGATGTTGACCTCGGACAGCACAAGCATGCAGGCACTACACCAACCAACCTGAACCAACCTGGACCCAGCCGACCAACCAACCACCGGCTACCACTGAGGCATTCGCCATCTTCTCCCATACGGCATCGCGACCCGTTTGCCGTTTTATCACCTGGCCACCGTGCTGGTTTAAGCCAGTGGTTGTGACCGAACCAACGGGTTGTTTGGTGTTTATTGCTGGTTCTTGGCCACTAAACCAACTTCCTGGCTATTGATTTGTTGCTTATGAGCTTTGAAAGTGATTTCAAATGATTTGCTGGTTGTCAGTTGTGATCAAAGTTATGAACCTATCAGTGATAAAACTTTCATAACAAATATTACGGCAAGACCCTATGGTTTGCCCGTGACCACAAGACCTGCCCAGAAGTGAGTCTTGTCAACTGTTCAAAACCCTGCGCAGGCACGTTGTTTTGAAACTCTGAGAATCAAGAAACCATAACCCCAAACCCTAAAACCCTAAAACCCTAAACCCTAAAACCATCTAAAACCTTAAAACCCTAAACCTTAAAACCTAACCCCTAAAACCCTAAACCCTAAATCACTGCGTATAGCCAGTGTTTCTCACTGATTCTTCGAGCAATGTTCAGCACGCACAAACAGCCGTGGTTTGCCCTGGCAAACCACGGGGTCTGTGCGTAATATTAGCGTTTATACGCAACAACAACTTTGAAAACCTACCTTGGTAGATTTTAGAATGGTTTCCACGACGCCCCACAGAACCAATTGCGCAAAGCTGATGGTTATGCAACAATGGTGAACACTTGACAAGAATGACCGAGGCTTGCTGATGTCGGGTGGTCTTCTTTCTTGGGAGTGCTTATTGTTACTAGTAGGTGGAATGGGTGGGTGAATTGCCATGACTGGTTACTTGGAGGGTCCGTTAAGTGATCTGCGAAACTGCCAGTGACTCACAGGCGCCAACTGACCAGGGTTTCCAGCCCAACTCGCCTCGGAGAAGGCTTCGATCATGAAGCGCCTCAGAAGGTACGCTGCTACGCTCAATCGTCAACAATCGGCGACCACATAGCAGCTGTCCTTGTTAGCAAAAAATGCAGATGAAGGTCACGAAGTGCAACTTCAAACTTGTTCACAACGTTGCTTACAATCGACTTCTTGGACCAAAACCACCACGGCGCGATTTACTTGAGTGGATATCTGCGAGTTGGATCGTCCACTATGACCACTGATCTAACATCTCTCAAATGGTGAAAAGCTACAAAGTGATGATGCCTTTGGAGATTCCGAAACGGTCAACCAGTGCTTCCACATTGCTATCACTCTCTACCTTCGCAGTTCAAAAAGCAATCTTGCGCATGCACCTTGATCATCTTGGATTATATCCACATTTACACATAACGTGATGTACCAAGGCCAGACCAATGAAATGCCTGCATATCCATCAACACTTCAGCAGAATCCTTGGGTTTCTGCCGAGGCTCCGATTTTCCCAGGCGTATGCCTGGCAGAAGATCATGTCCGTCAGATATTGCTGGCCATGCTCTGATTGAATCCTGACCAAGACTTGAGTCGTGGATGCTGAGCAAGCCATGGATATAGGGAACAGATAGGGAAGAGATTCATGTTGGGAAAGCCCTGCTTAAAAGCCTCGACACTTTTAGATCTTTTAGTGGTGCTCAATCTTGAGTATGCAGTACCACTTCGCGTGGCCTTGAACATTTACTGCTTTTCGAGCTGGATGCAGCTTTAACAGCTTCACCGGTGGGTTCGAGAAGAGAATCGGGGGTCTGGAAACGGTGCTGAATGTACTCAGCCAAGAAAACTCTCAGAATTCCACGGTTTCATGAGGTTCCATGAGGTTTGATGATTCTTTTGAGCTTCCAGAGATCGGTCCAAGTCAAACACGATCCTTTCCGGAATCCTCCCTTCACCCCCTTTCACATGATCCACCAAGAGAAGCGCAGTCTGCCTCCTGCTTCACACACTTTTTACCCCCATACACTGTCCCATTCACCCTCAAATGCCGAACCTAGTGGCCAACCAAACATGAACGCCTCCTGCTGCTTCATGACCTCTACCATACGTCTTCAAAACTCCCCCATCCGTTCTATGATCTTCTATGCAGTGGCCATCTTCTATGCAGTGGCCGTCTAGGTTTCAAGGTTAGAAGTTTCCAGAAATTGCAACGTTTCACATTTCACATGTTCACAGAGATTAACAATCTCCTGTCTCCATCTGTCTCTTCCCAGTGCTCAGGATTTCAGCGTTTGAAGATATCAGGATTGCAGGATTTCAGGTTCACCAGTTCCAGTGTTTGGTGTTCCAAAGTTACTTGAAGAGCCTGTCAAAGCGCTGGTTACTTCCATGCAATCCTGCAGGGTTTCTACTGCTCGAAATGGTCCTCAGATACGCCAGTGATTCTCGGCCACCTCCGCACCTCAGTGGTGGAAAGATGGCAAACGACGTTGCGAATCCTTGATGCTCAAGAATGGTCTCTGGTTATTCATGCACGCTTTAGTTGCCAATGCGATCGTGCTTGAGGTTACACCATGTGTGGACACCTGCGTTCATGGGGCTTTTTTGCTTTCAGTCAAAGGTTCCATGTTAAAAAAATCAGGCAAATACGGTAAATTCATCTGCAGGCACAGCCAAAAACCCTGAGAGCATCGCTACCACTAAGCGTTATACATCTAAGTGCCTGAGAAAATGTGTTTTTATTTCTGTTGGGAGCTGGGACCCATATTCGTTAGAACTACGAGTACCACAGATGATGGATATCTTTCCCTATGGTCAGTGCAGTACGCAGGAGGACCGAATGAGACGAACAGCTCATGCAGGTGCACCAACAGCGATCATGGTGCGTCAACGAGCGGCTGCTTTGCTGCCAGCTCGTCATAATGTTGGGCTGTCACCTCGGAGCAATGCTTGCTCACCAGCATTCACCACCGCCACCACCATCACCACCACCAGCATTCACATGTTAGATCCAAAATTCAATTTAGTGGTTTCACATAAATATACAATGATCTACCAGATGAAAGACCTCCAAGAACTCATCCTGTTGCGCAAACTCAACGTTGGGTTGCCGTCTTTGTGAAGGGACTGCACAGTGTGACTCTGAGCACATCGGGCGTTACCAATATTGCGAGAGCCGCTGTGCAGCATCATCCAAACTCGATCCTGCGGTGCAGCTTCGGTGCAAATTATGCAAGTCCAAACTCTTTGCTGATCTTAAAACTGAAGAAAAGCGTGCCATGTTAGTCATGAGGTCGCCAAAAAGCCAAAGACTGCAACGCCAAAGCTACCTTCAGAAAGCATTTGTTATGGAGCAGGGTACCCAGGTCTGCTGCAACTGAAGACTCAGCTTTTGAAACGGAGCCAAACCAGAAGGCTTTGCAACTCAACCGTCACCCAACCAGAGGAAGATGAGGAGATCCAAGGAATGAAATGTATAAAAATGTCGCAACCGAAAAGGTCGCACCGAGTGATCTCCTCTTCATCATAGACAAGCTCAACGAAGTGATTGCCACCACCGAGAGTCCCCAGTTGCTTCGTGTGGCGGCCACTCAGTGTGTCCCTGGGCGGGTCCGTTGGATCATTCAGCCAGGAAAGTCCACGATACACGTGCGAAGCAGCAAACGTCAACGGTGTGCCACTGTATCATGACGTGTGAAAGGCTAAGATTCGTCCACTGTTCGATGTCAAATCGCCCCAAGCCTGACCCATCGAGTAGGTGAATGCTGGGAGATCAGCTTCTTCATTGTTGCCTCGAGCTGTCAAAAATGGCCCCAATCAGCTGTTGAAACCAATGATTTGAGTGACATCCAGATGGACACAACAAGTTCAACAAGTTCAACAGCAAGCTGTTCAGGCAGTGCTGCACCGGAGCAGTAGCGCTACTGAAGCAACTGTGGGCTACAAACGTGAATCGGGCGTTGATTGGGTCCAAAATGTTCCACTTTTCTCCTGCTACACTGGAGTCTGGAAAGGGGGTAACCCAAATGCCTCCATGGAAGATGAGCTCCTCCCATGTGATTCGAAGCCAGTCGGAATGGAGCTCCTCTGCATGTGAACAATGTGGACTTGCAAATGGTGTAGTAAGAACAAAAGATGTGCAATCATTTCTTCAGACCTTTCAGTCAAGCACAAGTTCCCCCTGCCTCAGGCCTCTCTGAATTTGGAGCAGTTGCTTCTCCGAAAGGTCCTCGTCTAACTGCTGGTTAAGGGCTCATGAACACATCCGAACAACATTGAAAGCAAAGAGCTTGGGTTCTTTCCAAAGCCAACATTGAAATCAATTGAGGGGAGCAAGGCTTTGGCTTCATAACTTCTTGCAGATTTTCTTGTCGTCGGAATGCACTATGACTTGTCGGAAATTTCTCACCTTTGCTCTGGCAAAGCACTGGCCTTCCGGAGAAGCGGACCTTCAACCTCGACAAACCGATGTCCCCGAGGTCAGTCGTTTCAGGACTCAGAACTCACTAGTGAGTTTCAATTGGTCAAGAGGACTAGTGAGCAGACCAATGCTTCGTTGGTCCAATGCAAAGGAGCAGAAATTTCCAAAAGCAACGAAGCCAAGGCCCAAACTGGAACCGCGCCTCACCCAAAAAAGATCCGGCTCGTACAGCCACAACAGCATTGCTTCGAGGTCCGCACACATGCCACAACCAATGTCCACTCCAACCTGAGGTATTCCCAGCCCATTTACCAGTCTCAGTCTCAGTTTCCTTTCAGAACCTATGGGTCCAACAATGACGTTCACCAAAAAATGGTCCCAACAAGAAGAACGTGCCCACTTTTGCACAGCCAAGGTGCAGCGTTGGGGCAAACGTAGTCGCGAGATGCAAAAACTGATCCAATGGTGGCTCCTTTGCCCAGATGGACATCTGGCCTCGCCACTGCTGATACCAGGCGGTGTGGCCATCGTGGTAGGAACCATGAATGATCATTAACCGGGCGGTCATTAATAGAGTCATTAAAAGGGTCATAGCAAAACCAACCAGCGAGCTAGAGCCTCATCAATGGCGGACTATCTCATATTTCTGTTTGCGATCATCTCCAATCAAAAGTGAGGATCATCGGCACTTTTTCCATCAAGTTTAGGCATTTTGCACCTGCTCAATTGGAAAAAGTTAGCCGCTGATCTGCTGTCCCTCAAGACTTCGATCATGCCAGATTTCTACAATACTTGGGGGCACGGTGCGCCTCCCAGAAACAACTGATGTGGTTCCCAAAGTAGCACAGGGTCTCCAAGAAACTGCTTTGCCAATTAAGGTGGGGGACACCGAGAGACCAGGGGACCAGGGCCAGGAGTAGACTGATAGGAGCCAATTGTCACAGATCTTCCACTCAAAGTTGACAATAGCAATTGACCCCTCTACAGACCCATTTAATTTGGTGCCCCACTCAGAACCCCCTTCCTAAATGCTACGGTATCCTTTCACATCCAGACAGTCCTTGTTGAATAGGCGATCACTTAGCAAGGACTCAGCCAGCTCCATTGCACAGATATTTTCAACTTGGAAGTGGCAAATTCGACAAGGTGGAATCTTTGTAGACATCCTGTGTAAACACACTGTTGTCTTTAATTACATCATTCACTGGTAGTTCATGATGGCTGTTGCTATGACCCGTTCAAAAACCATATGGTTGGTTGCTGTTGCTAAGCCAACAAGACGTAACTATCTCGGATTGCGCATTTTGCCAAAAAACATGTAGTTTTCCTCTCGCAAAATGATCGATTTTGCGATAGCAACCGTTTACATCATACTAAGCATTGATTGCTATCTCATATTGCTTGCCCAAAACACCAATCAACACCGCACTCTGAGCCTCGCACATTGCGGCCAAGAATCCCACAGCGATTCCACTGCCTTGCGGAGCTGAGCAAATGCCATCCATCCTGTGCATAATCTTCAAGCACCAACCAGCAACCAGCAACTGGAATTCAGCATGAAGCATCATCACCATCATCGCCATCATCATCATCATCATCATCATCATCATCATCATCATCATCATCATCATCACCATTAATGATCTTGCCATCGATACTTCATAGTGTTGCTTCACCATCATTTGACACGATCTGCCACGTTCTCCGGGAACTACCTTCATCATTTGCACTTTCTTGCAAAAACTGTCTTGCACCAGACTTCTAATACTGGTGGTTTATGCTCTGGGGTGGTCACATTCGTTACAAGAAGAAATCTATTAAACAGATCACCCACAAAATTAATGTTCGACGGTTCACCATCTTTAAGCAACTTGTTTCTGGTTATTAAAGAAGGCAACTGTCAATGATCGCAATTATCACTCTTACGTCGCTTCTTGTTGTTTGGGAACCTGCACCCTTGCAGTGAACCAGTTGAGGTCGGAGCTGGACAGATTGATCAACTGCTGCTTGGTGTCTGCATCGATGTCATCCGTATAGAGATGGATTGGCCTCGGAGCTCGCTGCGCAGCTTCTCCCAGTGGAGCTCCACTGGGTCACAGACACTCCACCGGGAACTTCCAGTTTCACCTGCAGCGCTTAAGCTGCTGAAGCTGCTGGCCCCAAACAAGTCGTCCTTTCCCACCAAAATGGTCTCTGTGAACCTGGGTGAGTCTTCATCCAAACATGGTAGGTTGACAGGAAACTCTGAAGCGTCCCGATTCGAAGGAGAACCTTGGAGGCAACTGCTCTATGGCAACTTTGGTGAGATCCCACTGCAATGTACCAAGCCCATGACGTGCGTGGGCAGCGTGCGCAGCATGCTTTCCGTGCCTCGACCTACAAACACTGAATTGCTAAGCATGGAGAAACTACCGCGCTCAACTGCTCAACTCTTCACCTGCAAAGTGGTCCAACAATCGGCCTGGGCGCATGATGGGATGGCGTGGGCCGCGAGGGTCTTGATGCCACCTCCCAGATCAAGCAGCCCAAAAATCCCAAAGCCTCTCCATTCACAGCTCTGAACACAAATCGACCAAAAACCATGAGAAAATCAAACAAATTACAAATCAAGAAGTAAATCAAGCACAGTAAAACCATCAGAACTCCGAACAATCCAAACTCACTCAGAACGTTGACCCCAATACCATGAGTTCCCCAATGTTGCGCCTCTGGATGGTGGCTCACTCGCGGGCTACGACCCACATGGTCTGCCAGCTCATCGAAATGGACCACTGACCCACGCCTGCGATGGAATTGATCCAGTCATTTCGGAGTCCATTCATTGGTGAAGCACTCAGGTCATTGTCATTGAAAACATTGGTTGAATTCATATATATATATATATGTATATATATATATATAACGATTCATTCTTGAAAATCACATCATTTTCCATTTATACTGAATGAATAAGACAATATAGTCCGTGTAATTTGAATTGGAATGAATCCCAACCAATTGGAATATCCCGAGAACCCACAGGATTTTGGTCCACTCGGAAGGTTCAGCAATATCAACCATACCATGGCACAGCCTGCCTGCTCCTGGCCCCCAATCGCCACACAGAGCCACGCATGACAGCGTTTCCATGCTAATGTCTTGGATGCCTTGTTGACATCGATGAACCTTTTGACCGGCAATTTTATCATTTACAAAAATGTGTTCAAATGTTTTCCCAAATTTTCCCATTTTCATAAAGGCATGGCAGTTGGAGTTTGTTTATTTGGTCTCAATCAAACAGGCCAAAAACAAGATTTCCCTTGAGGAAGCGACCGTGTGCTTTGAATCTGTCCGGTGCTCAATAGTAACGGCTGCGGAAGCTCAGCGTTTAGCATTGAGATTCAACTGATTCAACGATAATCCCAAACTTGTAGCACCGCTTTTCTCTGCTAAGACTTGTGACACGCTTGGGCACAATAAAACGCGACGGTTCTCGCAGCACCGATCTTTTTAGCCTCATGAACTCAGCCTTGTCGATCACATCATCATCATGCCTACAGCGCAGGCACAGCACTGGTTGACCGGAGAGGAGAACCTTTCAGACCTTGCAGCGAAAGTATCAATGCGACACCAAAGCGACTGACTGCCTTGTGTAAACGGCCCGCCTGCAAATAAAGGAGCTTCCACTCATCCTCAGCGTACAATGGCATCTTCCTACTATTCCCAGCTCAAGAAATTGAACAGGTGGAAGCATCCTGAAGTGCCAGATTGTCACTACTTTCGTGTCAAGTTGTCCTGTTTCAAACTGGAGAAACCTAAACTTGACCCATGGTACTCATGCTGCTTGCTTCTTTGTCTGGCACGCTGCTCAAGATTACAGTTTGTCCAACAGATTTGTTGCAAATTCCTGTTGGGATCGGGTGCGAAATGGCCTCTGAGAGGACCAATATCAAACACCAAAAGATGTAAAGATAAAAATTGACACCTCAGGAGGTACAACTGGGGCCCCTCAGAACATGCCCATGGCAGCCCACTTGTCTGTTTGAGAGATGGGACCATCCTTCTCTGCCTCTACGAGGGCTTCATAGGCCTGCACATCGCTGATGGGTCCACTGTGTTCTTTGGGTTTAGCCTGCATGGCTTCCCATTCAGCTCTGCATTTGGCTTTGGCCGCCTCCATCTCAGCCAGAGCCGCAGCCCTTGCTTCGTCGGAAATGCCCCCGGCAAAGGGATCGGCCTGGACCTCAGCTGCCTCTTTCTGCAGAGCTCGGACAGCACCCAGGCCGCTGCCGGCAGCAGTGGGGCTGGTTGAGTCGGCAGGGCTGCTTTCTGGAGGCAGACTGCCACAGACTTGATCCTTCATCCACTGAGGCGCTTCTTTCCGTTTACTCTTTGCTTTTGTCCTGTTGGCCAAGAGCCTCTCGATTTTGGGAGGTAGCTTCGTCTTGGCATGCTCTGCAAAGTCTTTGGCATTGTTTTCGGGAATTCCCCAATGCTCCATGTATCCTTTCGTCACGATATCAAACAAATCCGGATCTTGGAAGATTCGCATACCAGGGTTCTTTTCACCACCTCTCCAACTCACTGCCTCATCGGTGTACCATCCGCCATTGTCGTAGAGCTCCCGCCTGATGCGTTCCGCACGTTCACGAGCTTTTTTGACCTTCTCAGCCCTCTTCTCTTCATAGGGCGAATCAACTGCTCGCTCTCCTGGCTGGCTCTTCTTCAGCACTTGAAACATGGTGAACCATTTGCAAAAGTCAGAAATCGTCATCCAAAAGATCCCATCCACTCGCTTCTGGAAGTTCACATCCTTGGCCACCTGAGCATTGAGTGAAGTAGTGAAGTCAGGGGCACTAGTTCTATGGAACATAAGCACAGTGATGAAAAGACAGCTCAGTGGGTCCCCTACTAAACCCCAGTGATGCCGAGCGCTTTTACCCAATGCTTGCTGCTGTCCCAAGCACCTCGGGATTCTCCTTCCACTTGTCGGAGTCATCACCCCAGTCACCGGTGTATTCCTGCTTCTTGCCCCAGGGATTCCGAACTCGCACCAGCTGGAAGCCGTGGCCCTCATAGGATCC
Organism: Symbiodinium kawagutii; assembly: GCA_009767595.1. NCBI lineage: Eukaryota > Dinophyceae > Suessiales > Symbiodiniaceae > Symbiodinium > Symbiodinium kawagutii. Next base: position 379,862 of record VSDK01021871.1, read on the forward strand.
CAACACGCCATAGGCGTGCTTGGTGACCAAACCATTCTCCAAATCTCCCTCCGATTCGCCATCAACGTCTTCTTTAATGTTGGGATTCTTCTTGGCGATGATGCCAGCACACATGAGGTATTTCTTGGAGTCCCAGGATTGCACACACTTAAAGAACTCCTCAGGAGTATATGGACCCAGTTCCTGGTCCGGGGGGGTTTTGAAGGACCTGCTCTCGTCATCCCATTCGACATCAAGATCCTGGACATCGAAGGCAGTCCATCTCTTGCCCCAGCCGTCCGAGCCACTGTGCCAGTTCTCAATTTCCTGGTCCTCAATCCAAATGCTATACCAAAGGCAGTTGATATCTTGAGAGATCAAGAAGCAAACCACAAATCCCGCACAACATGACATATTTCCTGACTCACCCGACTCAATTTTTCCCTAATCAAAAGCTCTCAAATGCCTTCTACGCTTTATCATTGCAGCAGCGTATGAGTTGCCCGTGGCGTAGCTGAGTTTGCACGGCAGTCAACATGGTTTTCGCCCTCTGGATTTGTTGTAATGGTTACTCAACCAATATGGCTGTTACCAACCATCATTGCTGGCTGAGAATATGGAAATGTAAGAATTATGAAAACTACGGATTTGGGGGATGATGGTGGACGATGGCTATGGATTTAGGAGATCACAACGGATGGTAGGCAATGAAGTCTCTCCAAGCTTCCGATGCGCCGGTCATAACCTTCCAACCTTCACTGACCAGTCCACCGTTCAGCTGCATGTAGTTCCCCCAGCACTTTGCGAAAGCTTTCTCCAAGACGCACATCCAAACAGCATCATCACAAGGATTCACATAGATCAAGGGCTTTCCTTCATAAGCGGCACCTCCTCCCAAGTCAACAGGCATGAAGGAATCCACCTTCACATTAATCCAGGAGCCCAACTCCTCAGACCACAAACGCACCACATATTGCCCAATTTCATTGTGTTCCTTGGTGATGAAGAGCTTTCGAATGGACTCCGGATATTCCGCCATGGTGGAAATGGCCGAGATGAGCCAACAATCTCCTAGCGCCCCCTGCATCAAAGTGGCAGGATCAATGACACCATCCTCTGGGAACAGTGGCTTCCCCGGGTGGCAATACGTAATGGGGCACCAGACATAGTTCAGTAGACGCCCGGCCACACTCAAGGCTTCCTTTTTCTCAATGCCAAGGGAGGTGTAGTCCAAGGGGAAGTGGGGGTCTACCCACAGCTTTTCCAAAAACTCCTTTGGAATTTTGACCCCAAGTTTCACGCCATCCCCAATCCCTGGCTGGTCCAAATCCACCACGAACTTCTCCTCTTCACCCATGGCTCTAACCCGAAAACCCAGGATATCCTCGCCCTCTTGACACTTCCAGCAGCAGAAAGACACATACTCCTGCCACTTGCAGCAACCTGTCAGAATCAAAAATTTCAACGACTAAAATTCTTGTCAAAGCTTCTCCAGGGGCCTGGCCTGCAGGTTGCCAACTGCAACTCACTAGTCTTTTGAGCCTGGAAGCTCAACAACTGGAAGCCTAAGAAATGAAAACACGGAATGCTGAGTTTCAAAACACCGGATTTTCTAGCTGTGATGAATGCGTTCATCCACGTGGACCGAAGGTGCCCAGTCAATTCTTGGACAGCCCAAAGCAACACCGCAAAGCCTTCAAGTTTTTCAGCTACAGAAGGAGGGGGGTGTTTCTTTTTGGGGAATCATATTAAAGTTTTGTTGGCATTCTCTGATATGCCAGTCACTTTGGAAAACGTTAATTTTCACCGAATTCAAATGGCCCATAACAAACCGGACCCAGCAAAAACGAGGAAAAAAAAATCACAACGCCACCAAACAAACCGGAAAACAGCAAAATGAAAACCACCACGAAACCAAAATCACGGGCCATTTAGTTCCTCAAACTGCTGTATAAATTTGTGGCCTTAGTTGCAGATCTTCAGAGTTTTAAAAATATACAGAGAGGTATGCGTAAAGAAAGGGTTCGCTGTGGAGATGGCATGGAAGGCAGAACCAGACCAAGACCATTTTGTCAGCGCCCATTTAATAGTCAATCAAACCGTTTTGGGATGTCTGCGAAGCTTGTTGGCTGAGTAGTTCCATGACAAGAAAATTAGAAAGTTTGCAGAACATGGACTTCAAAGGTTTCTGCCATCAACCATCGTTTGCCATCATGCCAAAAAAACATATGGAACATCATTTTTACCGCATCATTACGACATTGGGGAGGTGTTCAGGGTCAATTTCTGGGACACATGGAATTTGAGAACAATATGCGATTTTTTAGAAATCAAATGCTGCTAGCAATTTCTGATCGCACCAGCGCATCATTGATTTCCGCGTGTTTGATACAATTTCGAACGTAATTTCTTACAAGCGACACTTGGCATGGTCAACCACAAAGGTCACCATGCTGACCAGAAACATGATCAATCACGCAGGTCCCCTTTTGCAGCTGGGGGGGAGCACTTCGGCGCCTTCGAACCGTTATTAATCATTAACATAGTAACCGCACAGGGCGGCGACAGAAGTCTCCAGAGTACATAGCCTATAGGAGACGAGAATTGTTTGAAATGAAATGGTGGCGCGGATATCGGTTGAAGGTATGCTGGTGGTTTTTTGTTAGTGTTTCGCTTTGTGTTGCGGGTGTTTTTCCTTTGCTGGTGTTTTTTCTTCTGCTGGTGTTTTTTCTTTTGCTGGTGTTTGTTTTGTTGGTGTTTTTCTTTTGCTGGTGTTGTTTTTTCTTCTGTTTTTTCTTTGTGAGTGTTTTTTTTGTTGTTTTTTTTGTTTTCGGGTGTTTCTATTTGGTGTTTTTCTCTGGTGCCTTTCTTGGCTGTGACATTTGTTTACTTTTCAGTCAGTTGGCTGTGACACTTGCTGGGTTGTGACGCTGCTTGGCTCTGACATTTTTGAGCGGCTGCATTAACCAAGCTGTTGCACTTACTTGGTTGTGACATTTGTTTCTTGCATTTACTTGGCCGCTACGCTGGCTTGGCTGTGACAATTAGATGGCCATAGCACTTGGTTGGCTGTCACTTTGTTTGCCCATAACACTTTCTGGGCCAGAACACATCCTGGCCCGCGACAATCATTTGGTTGCTACATGATGATGATGATGATGATGATGATGATGATGATGATGATGACATTGCCGATGATGATGATGACGACGATGATGATGGTGGTGGTGGTGGTGATGATGATGCTGATCATGATGAACATGATGATGATGATGATGATGATGGTGATGATGAGGATGATGATGATGATGATGATGATGGTATGATGATGATGATGATGATGAACATGATGATGATGTTGATGATGATGATGAAGATGATGACGACCTTGACTGCCAAGCCGATGATAATGATGATGCTGTTGTTGATTTTGGTGACGGTGATGATAACTACGCTGATGACGACAAAAATGGTGATGATGATCATGACGATGATGATGACAATGATGACCATGACATTGACGAAGACGATGACGATGACGATGACGATGACGATGACATTGACATTGACATTGACCATGATGATGATGATGGTGATGATGACATTGCCGATGATGATGATGATGATGATGATGTTGATGATGATGATGGTGATGATGATGATGATGAAGACGATGATGATGATGATGACGATCATGGTTGTGATGAATGATGATCATGATGGTGATGATGACGGCCAGAATGAATTTGACATGATATAGGACGAAGACGGCGATGAATATCGTGATAATGATGATGACGACAATGATGATGATCATGATGATCATGATGATGATCATGACGGTGATCATGATGATGATCATGATGATGATCATGATGATGATCATGATGATGATCATGATGACGGTCATGATGATGACGATGACAACGATGACGACGATGACTGCCACGCCGATGATACTGATGCTGTTGATAAGGATGATGGTGACGGTGATGACTGCGATGATGACGATAATGATGGTCGTGACGACGATGATGATGACGATGATGATGATGGTGATGATGGTGATGATGATGATGATGATGATGATCATGACCGTGATGAATGGTGATCATGATGAACACTTTGACGACGATGATGATGTCCCTTCTTTGTCTTCCTGTCCTTCCATACCACATCTCTTATCTGTCCTGGAAGCCGCTTGCTTTCGAGCCTCCAAAAAAGAACTACATTCAGGGTGCTTGGGGCAGTTTGATACCAATGTTTTTTTTTTTCCGGGTAGTGCCTATTACACACAGAATGCAAGTCAGTAGTTGTCCAGAAAGACTAAAAAAAAGATCGCTAGATCTTCAATTAATGTGATATGACCGTTGGGGGCACCAGCCAACCAAACCAGAACCAGCAAACCAAGCCAAGCAAACCGCGAACCAGACCAAAAACAAAAGGAGGCCCCAACTTCGAAAGGTCATCTTACAAGTCAAACTACGACGCACTCACACATCTCAGAAGGAGGGGTCAACTTGGCATCGTCTTCTCATCTCATCAATACATCTGACGATTACCATGATAATATCTTTTTGACTTCCCATGTAATCACTCCCTGAGCCCTGCCAGCAATTAATGCGCACAGCCGTTGCAACTTCGTGCAAAGAAAGAAGGCATCCGTGCTCGCAAGCATGGTAAATGCGAAGGGGCAGTTTGATGCCAATGGCTGCTTTGCGTTTTTTGTTTTTCGAGAATGGTTCGCTCGGTCGATTTGAAAATCGCTGAGCCAGCGGTTTTCAATTCTACTGGATTGTATGCAATTTGCTGGTCAAACATCGATGCGGTTGAACATCGCGTCACTGGAAATTTGGTTGCGTTGGTGACTTTCAGTCGCTCTCCTTGATGGGTTGGCAACTTTGCAGTCTTGTTTCTGGCGCGCTGGCGATTTACCCACTTTTGATCCTAAAAAGGTCCATTTTAAAGACTATTTTACATGAGGTCCATCAACATTGACTAGCTTTGAGCAGTTTTCACCCAGTCTCAATGCGACCTTGCTAGTTGTTTTTTGCTCGCATACATCGCCTCGGTAGCACTAAGCTAAGGTCGATAAGAAGCAGGTGAAACAAAGTGAAACCAAGTGAAACAAGTGAAACTGACGAAGCTTCGAAGCAGCGAAGAGTGGAAGCAAACGAAGCGAGGGCAATATCTGCGAAAAATATGTACATGCAATGAATTCCCCGCCTCACTTCTCTGCGATTGTGCAGGTACAGCATCATATCGATCGCAGAGTTTCCGTGATGGCTGTCAAGCCATCACGTATTCGCATCACTGTCTCTCACAATTCGGCGGTAAATTGTAACCAACAACCATCAATATATATTTCGGCAGTGATGAACAAACTTTAATCTTCGAAAAGTTTGTGATGTCTCGGCAGCTCAGCGAACAGTTCGTGTGTTTGTGTGTCGTCACAGCTACCTTGCAAGGTTAACCGATGCGTGTCTGTGCCATCAGCATGATGACGGAGAAGTGAACCCACCAGCTTTGGCGGGTTCAGATGGCCTCACTGAGGGCCAGGATTGTGGGCTTGCATTGTCCAGGTCTGGGGAGACACCGTCAAGGGGCGAACCACTCCGGCATCACACCAAGGCCAGACGGTCGGTTTCACCGGAGTTACTACCTACTGGTGAGGCCAGAGTGTGAAACCTGGTAGGTTCAACGCCTTGTCGAGGTGTCTCAACCCTTATTGTAATCATGCTGCATTTGGTCACCATCCCGTTTTCTTATCCTGCTCTTGACCGTGATAGACACATAGTGCGGCGGCGGTGCTTTGCAAGGTCAGGTTGAATCTCGAAAGATGGTGTCCCTCGGCCTGTTCCTCCCAATTTGAAAGGCACATGGTTTAGCGGACATTGCCTGGAAGATCTCAATAACAACCTGCAGAAGATCATTTCCTACGACCAGAAGCACGGCCTCAGAAAGAGTCCCGTCCTTGATGTTATGGAAGGTACATGGAGCTGTGGCCATGCCCTTGCAAATGTCGATTCGAACCGAGTGAACTTGCGCGAGTGGGTGAAGCCGGACACCCAGACGCAAGTACACAGACCTTTAGCTGTGCACTAAGTATTTTATCTAGTGGTATCAAGTCAGATCCGTTTTCAATGTGCTTGAGGGGGTAGGACCTGCAAGTTGTGCACGAGACTCACCTTTGCAGTACATGCCGAGCAAGTGTTCTTGCTATTTGAAATGGCAGTAGCCACAAATCACCTAAGTAGGTGAGAGATGGCCACACACCATGGCAAGAGGTAAAGAGCAGGCGTTCGCTTACCGCTGTCTCAAAATTGAGCTGTAGGATATTTCTTGCTGCACTGGTATGTTGGAAAAGTCAGAAAGGACAGAGGTGAAGAGCTCGTCGTCTCTCCCCGAAGGTACATAGAACCAGAGCTCTTACCCCCGTCCTTTCAATGACCTTGCCAAGGGCCAAATCAGCTGCCGTCTGACTGCCAAAAGGAACACAGGCAACTTCCATGCGCGGCCGAGCCCGTAGGGCTAAGGTAAACGGCTACAGTCAAAACAGCTGCGGGAAAGGGAGGGGGGGAGGAAGGAAGGGAGGACAGAGAGGGAGGAAGAAAAGGAGAAGGAGGGCAGAAGGAAGGAAGGGAAAGGGCAGGGAATGGTACAATTTGCGTCAGTTTGCCGCGGCAGAGTTGTCACCGCCGCTTTCTTGCCTCCATTCGACGAAGATTGTGCTGGGTGACATAATTTTCGACCTTGTACAGGTCTTGATCCTCCGGAAAGTTTACTTGTGCAAAATGCTCACGTTTAAGCTGCAAGAAGTGATTAACAAAATTGCGAGGCTCCTCCTTGGGCACATTGGATCGTGGAATGGCTGCGACCCCTCCCATAAGTGGGCATTTCTGCTCTCCTTGAGCCCACTCTCGCAGCTGCGCCTTCGGGACAGTGGGTACTTTGAAGTCTGAAGCAAAGATCGGTCCAAACAAGCGCCGAGATGAGGTGGGGGCTATCTTAGGGTGAGAGAGATATAGCCGAATGCTCCGTAGGAGTTGGTCATCCAGGAGACCAAACGTGCGTTTTCGGTGATGGAGGGTATCTGGATCGGCAACCAAATGAAAGGGGGCCGGGGTCTGGCAATGTTCCGGACGGATCTTGCCAGCTGCCGGCATAGCCCTAGGCGGAACTCTGGCCTGGATGGAAAAGCGGACA